>JBAMBP010001187.1:0-24590 GCA_037044515.1 Phortica magna
CTGTGCGTGGATTATCGCCAGTTGAACGCCCGCTCGGTCTCTGACGCCTACCCTTTACCGAGGGTTGGCCCAGAACTTGACCCACATGCGTTTGCTTACTTAGATGACATAGTCGTTACAGGGCGGACCTTAAAAGAGCATATGGACAACCTCAAGGAGGTGTTCCGGCGCCACAGGTCCGCGAATCTACGTATTAACCGGGAAAAGGGTGAGTTTTTTAAGAAAGAGCTGAAAAACCTGGGTCACGTGGTGACAGAGAGTGGATTCAAGACGGATCCTGAGAAGGTGGCAGCCATATTGGAGTTGTGTCCTGGTATCGATGGTTCGTCGAGAACTTCTCCAAGAATACCTTCCACCTGACTGCCTTACTGAAGAAGGGCAAGCATTGGAAGTGGAGGGAGGAGCACCAGAAAAAGTTTGAGGAGCTGAAGAGTCGGCTAACGAGGGCGCCAGTTTTGCTTTGTCGGGTAACGCAGCGTTATTATTGGCCTGTCCTATGCCGCGATGTCCGCCGGCTTGTGCAGAGTTGCGAGTTGTGCCAAAAATTCAAAGTCAGCCAGCAAAACCATGTTGTTTGTGTTCGTGGATCGGTTGTCAAAATGGGTAGAGTTGGTCGCTTTGCGGAAAGCCAGCCAGGAGAGCCTGCGGAAGGCGTTTTGGGAGTGGATTTTGGCGAGGTTTGGCGTGCCGAAGGTGCTGATCACCGATAATGGGGCTCAGTTCAGTAGCCGGACGTTAAGACGGTTTTTGGAGGATTTGGGGGTGAGGCAGCAGTTCACAACGCCTTATACTCCGCAGGAAAATCCGACGGAGCGGGCCAATCGAACCGTGAAGACTATGATCGCCCAGTTCACCGCAGGGAATCAGCGTCGGAGGGACGATCACCTACCGGAGTTGTCGCTTGCGGTTAATTCCAGCGTGGCAGACAGTACGGGGTATTCTCCAGCGTTCTTGGTGCAGGGTCGTAAGCCCCGGTTACCGAAAGCGCTGTGGGTCGAATGCACCCCAGGCTCCGGCTTGGAGGTAGTAAGACCAGGTGAAAAGTCGACCCAGTTAAATTGTCAAAGGCAGTGGAGGGATTTGCCGCCAAGTTGGCACCTCGGTTCGAGGGACCATTTGTGGTGCGGGGTTTCCGTTCCCCGGTGATTGCTGAAGTGCAAGATCGGAAGGGGGGCAAGCGGCCCAACTTGGAGTCCAGTGGGTTCAGCGGTAACGGCAACCAGCGCCAAGACGAGGGTGGAGGACGACTTCCCACGACCAGCGGCAGCAAATAGTATTTAAGTTAGTGCTTAAGTCAACTTTCAAATTGGGTCGTTATATAAAAACTGTTTCAAATTGCAAACTTAATTTGTGTGTCAATTATTTGGCAGCGGTCAGGTGTCCGGCACAAATACAAATTATTGTAAAGCCGGCTACCTGGAATCTCTTGAGTTTACCCAGCCTAAAGACCTGGGCGAGAACCAGGAGTCCTTAACAGGGTTTCTCCCATAGTGGCTACCTTGGACACCGGAACAGCTAACAGTTTTGTAAGTGTTCGCATTGTTTCTACGGTGGTAGTTCTTCCCTGAACAACGATTCAATATTCTTTGGTTCTTCCTTGGACTCCTTTCGGCCAGGAGGGAAGCGAAGGCTGGAAACTTGATGTTACGGAGAAGTTGAGACGGGGGATGTTGCTGCCCTCTATAAAGTAGCAGCTGAAACTGGAAAAGAGTTCGATATATAAGCCGGGCCACGAACAGAAAGACGGTGAGTGGTGGAGGACTCACAGGGTCCTCTTTGTTAATAGTGCCGCTCAGAGAGAGATGTGGAAGAGGGATTAAAACTGTGCTGGACTGGCGTACTCCCATCGAGGATACCGTAGACACAGGAGCAGCATGCAGTTTTGTAAGTGGTCGCCTGGCTTCTACGGCGCTAGTTCCTTCCTGAAGAACAACTCAATCAACGGTGGCTCTTCCTTAGACTCCTTTCGGCCGGGAGGGAAGCGAAGGTTGGACACTTAGAGTTTCAGAACAGCAGAGACGGGGAATATTGCTGCCCTCCATAACGGAGCAGTTGTACGTGGAAGAGAGTTTGATATTTAAGCCGCGCCGCGCACAGAAAGATGGTTGGTGGTGGGAGGACCCACATGGTCCTCTTTGGTAGAAGCGCCGCTAAGGCAGAGCGGTGGTACTCTCCTGGGGTACTCCTATTGTGGCTACCGTGGACTCCGGAGCAACAAACAGTTTTGTAAGTGGTCGCCTGGTTTCTACGGCACAAGTTCCTCCCTTGAAGAACAACTCAATCAACTGAGGCTCTTCTTTGGACTCCTTTCGGCCGGGAGGGAAGTGATGGCTGGACACTTGGTTTTACAGAGCAGCAGAGACGGGGGATGTTGCTGCCCTCCATAAGGGAGCAGTTGGACGTGGAAGAGAGTTCGATATTTAAGCCGCGCCGCGCACAGAAAGATAGTTAGAGGTGGGAGGACCCACATGGTCCTCTTTGGTAGAAGCGCCGCTCAGACAGGAAGATGGTAAAGGGTGGGAGGACCCACAGGGTTCTCTTTGTTAGTAGCGCCGCTCAGATAGAGTTGTGGTTGAACGATTAAATCTTTGCTGGTCGAGGGTACTCCCATGGTGGCTACCATGGACATCGGAACAGCATGGAGTTTTGTATGTTTGGTTTCTACGGCGCTAGTTCCTCCCTGAAGAACTACTCAATCAACGGTGGCTTTTCCTTGGACTCCTTACGGCCTGGAGGGAAGCGAAGGCTGGATACTTAGTGTTACAGAGTAGCAGAGACGGGGAATGTTGCTACCCACCATAAAGGAGCAGCTGGAAGTAGAAGACAGTTCGATATCCAAGACGGGCCGCACACAGAAAGATGGTGAGAAGTGGGAGGGGTGGTAGGACTCACAGGGTTCTATGGTGGTTACCGTGGACACCGGATCAGAACACAGTTTTGTAAGTGCCTCCGTGAATAACTACTCAATTAAATATTGCTCTACTTTGGCCTCAATTTGGCTAGACGGAAAGCAAAGGCTGTAAACTTTATTTTACCTGGAACCTGTGAGACCTCCCTCCCTTCAACAGCTTTCTGTGCGTGGTGCGGCTTAGATATTGAATTCTCTTTTATTTCAAGCAGCTCCTTTATGGAAGCCAGAAACATCCCCCGTTTCTGCTACTCCGTAACATTTAGTATCCAGCCTTCGCTTTCCTTCAGGCCGAAAGGAGTCCAAGGAAGAGCCACAGTTGATTGAGCAGTTTTCCCGGAAGGAATTAGCGCCATAGAAACCAGGTGGCCTCCCACCCCGTATCATCTTTTTGAACATGGCGAGGCTTAGGTATCGAACTCTCTTCAACTTTCAGCTGCTTCTTATTGGATGGTGGCAACATTCCCCGTCTCTGCTGCATTGTAACGTAAAGCTTCCAGCCTTCGCTTCCCTACATGTCGCAAGAAGTCCAAGAAAGAGCCGTAGTTGATTGAGCAGTTTTCCCCGGAGGAACTAGCGCCATAGAAACCAGGCGGCCACTTACAAAACTTGGTGCTACTCCGGTGTCCACGGTAGTCTCGATGGGAATACCACCGATTATCACCGTTACAATCCCTAGGCCACCACTCTGTCTGAGCGGCACTATAACTAAAGAGGACGCCGTGACACCTCCCACCTCTCACCACCTTTTTGTGCGTGGTGCGTCATAGATATCTAACTCTCTTCCATATCCAGCTGCTCCTTTATGTAGATCAGCAACATTCTCCATCTCTGCAGCTCTGTAACACATAGTTCCCAGCCTTTGCTTCCCTTCTGGACAAAAGACGGCCAAGGAAGAGCCACAGTTGAATGAGTAGTTCTTCATAGAGGAAGTAGCGCTGTAGAAACCAGACGACTACTTACAAAACTGTGTGCTGCTCCTGTGTCTTTGGTAGCCACCATGGGATTACCTCAGAGCAGCACCACCACTCTGTCTAAGCGGTCCTACTACCAAAGAGAACACTGTGAGTCGTCCCACCCCTCACCATCTTTCTGTCCGCGATCCGGCTTAGATATCGAACTCTCTTCTAATTCCAGCCGCTCCTTTATGGTGGGCAGCATCATCACCCTCTTCGCTACTCCGTAACAACAAGTTTCCAGCCTTCGCTACCCTCCAGACCGAAAGCAGTCCAAGGAAGAGCCACAGTTTATTGAGTAGTTCTTCAGGGAGAAACTAGCACTAGCACCTTGAGAGTACCTCGGACCAGCACCGTTACACTAAGTCTAAAACCAATCTGTCTGAGCGGCGCTTTTACCAAAGAGAGCCCTGTGAGTCCTCCCACCCTTCGCCATCTTTCATAGCATGCCGCGGCTTAGATATCGAACTCTCTTCCACTTCCAGCCGCTCCTTAATGGAAGGCAGCAACATTCCCCATCTCTCCTGCTCTGTAACATTAAGTATCCAGCCTTTGCTTCCCTTCACGCCGAAAGATGTCCAAGGAAGAGCCACAGTTGATTTAGTGGTTTTCCCGGGAGGAATTAGCGCCAAAGAAACCAGGCGGCCACTTACAAAACTGCATGCTGCTCCGGTGTCCACGGCAGCCACCATCTCTATGTCACCACTCTGTCTGAGCGGTGGTACTACCAAAGAGAACCCTGTAAGTTGTCCCACCCCTAACCATCTTTCTGTGCGTGGTGCGGCTTAGACATCGAACTCTCAGCCATTTCCAGCTGTTTTTTTATGGAGGGCAGCAACATTCCCCGTGTCTGCTGCTCTGTTACATATAGTTCCCAGCTTTCACTTTCCTACAGGCTGCAAGGAGTCCAAGAAAGAGAGAAGTTCTTCAGGGAATAACTAGCGCCGTAGAAACCAGGCAGCCACTTACAAAACTGCGTGCTGCACTGGTGTCCACGATAGCCACTTTGGGGGAACCCCAATCCAGCACCATTTTTATCCTTCTAGCACCACTCTGTCTCAGCGGTGCTATAACCAAGTACGACACTGTGAGTCCTCCCACCACTCATCGTCTTTCTGTGCTCGACCCAGCTTGGATATCGAACTTTCTTCCAGTTTCAGCTGCTCCTTTATGGAGGGCATCAGCATCCCCCGTTTTTGCTGTTATGTAACACTGAGTATCAAGCCATCGCTTCCCTCCTGGTTGAAAGGAGTCCAAGGAAGAGCCACAGTGTATAGAATAGTTCTTCAGGGAGGAAGAAGTGCCGTAGACACAAGGCGGCCACTTACAAAACTGCATGCTGCTCCGGAGTCCACAGTTAACACCATGAAAGAACCCCTGACCAGCACCGTTACATTCCTTCTACCATCACTTAGAGGCTTAGATATCGAACTCTCTTTCACTTCCAGCTGCTACTTTATGGAAAGCAGCAGCATCCCCCATCTCTGCTGCTCAGCATTACCAAATTTGAAGCATTCGCTTCCCTCCAGGCCGAAAGGAGTCCATGGAAGAGCCACAGTTCATTGAGTAGCTCTTCAGGGGGGAACTAGCGCCGTACAAACCAGGCGACCACTTACAAAACTGCTTGCTACTCCATTGTCCACTGTAACCACCATGGGAGTACCCCAGACCAGCACTACCACTCTGTCTGAGTGGCGCTATTACCAAAGAGGACCCTGTGGGTCCTCCCACCCCTCACCATATTTCTCTGCGTAGCACGGCTTAGATATCGAACTCTCTTCAACTTCCAGCCGCTCCTTAATGGAGGGCAGCAATATAATCCGTCTCTGCTGCTCTGTAACACCAAGTTTCCTGCCTTCACTTCCCTCCTGGCCGAAAGGAGTCCTAGGAAGAGCCTCAGTTGATTGAGTTGTTCTTCAAGGGAGGAACTTGTGCCGTAGAAACCAGAAGTCCACTTACAAAACTGCAAATCGCTCGGGAGTCCACAGTTACCACCATGGGAGTACCCTCGACCAGCACCGTTACAATCCCTCTACAACCACTCTGTTTGATCGGCGCTATGACCAAAGAGGACCCTGTGGGTTCTCTCACCCATCATCATCTTTCTGTGCTTGGCGCGGCTTAGATAGCGAACTCTCTTTCACTTCCAGCTGCTCCGTTATGGAGGGCACCAACATCCCTCGGGTCTGGTGCTCCTTAATGGAGGGCAGCAATATAACCCGTCTCTGCTGCTCTGTCACCCCAAGTTTCCAGCCTTCGCTTCCCTCCTGGCCGAAAGGAGTCCTAGGAAGAGCTACAGTTGATTGAGTAGCTCTTCAGGGAGGATTAAACGCCGTACAAACCAAGCATCCACTTACAAAACTGCTTGCTGTTCTGGTTTCCACGGTAGGGTCCATAAGAAACCCACCGACCAGCACCGTTACGATCCCTTTACCATCATACTCTCTGAATGGCGCTATTACCAAAGAGGACCCTGAGAGTCCTCCCACCCCTCACCATCATTCTTTGCGAGGCGCGGCTAGGATATCGATCTCTTCAACTTCCAGCTGCTACTTTATGGAAGGCAGCAATATCCCCCATCTCTGCTGCTCAGCATTACCAAGTTTGCAGACTTCGCTTTCTCCTGGCCGAAAGGAGTCCAAGGAAGAGCCAAAGTGTATTGAGTAGTTCTTTAGGGTGGAAGAAGCGCCGTAGACACAAGGCGTCCACTTACAAAACTGCATGCTGCTCCGGAGTCAACAGTTGCCACCATGCGTGTACCCCAGACCAGCAACACCACTCTGTCTGAGCGGCGCTATTACTAAAGAGGACCCTGTGGGTCGGCTCACCCCTCAAAATTTTTTCTTGGCGCGGTACGGCTTAGATATCGAACTCTCTTCCACTTCCGTATGCTCCATTATGGTGGGCAGCAACATCCCCCGTCTCTGCTGCACTGAAACACTGAATATCTAGCCTTCGCTTCCCTCTTGGTCGAAAGGATTCCAAGGAAGAACCACAAAAGATTAAATAGTTCTTCAGGGAGGAACTAGCACCGTAGAAGCCATGCGAACACTTACAAAACTGTTTGCTGTTCCGGTGTCGACGGTAGCCACTGTGGGACAACCCCAGTCCAGCACCGTTATAATCCCTCTAGCACCACTCTGTCTGAGCGGTGCAACTACCATGGACGACCATTTGAGTCCTCCAGCCCTCACCGTCTTTCTGTGCACGGCCCGGCTTATATATCGAACTCTCTTCCAGTTCAAGCTGTTACTTTATAGAGGGCAGCAACATCCCCCGTTTCTACCACTCTGTTACACCAAGTTTCCAACCTTCGCTTCCTTCCTGACCGTAAGGATTCCAAGGACGAACCACAAATGATTAAATAGTTCTTCAGGGAAGAACTAGCACCGTAGAAACCATGCAAACACTTACAAAACTGTTTGCTGTTCAGGTGTCCACGGTAGCCACTATGGGAGAACCCCAGTCCAGCGCCATTATAATTCGTCCTTTATGGATGGCAGCAACATTCCCCGTCTCTGCTGTTCTGTACCACATAGTTCAAAGCCTTTGCTTCCATTCTGGCCGAAAAAAATTCAAAGGAAGAGCCACGGTTTATATAGAAGTTCTTCAAGAAGGAACTAGTGACGTAGAAACCAGGTGACCACTTACAAGACTGCATACTGCTCCGGTGTCCACGGTAGCCACCATAGGAGTACCCTGGACAAGCACAATTACAATACGTCTATCTCCCCTCTGTCTGAGCGGCGCTGTTACCAAATAGAACCCTGAGAGACCTCCCACCCATCTTGATCATTCTGTGCGTGCTAAGGCTTAGATATCGAACTCTCTTCCATTTCCAGCTGCTCCTTTATGAGGGTAAAAACATTCCCCGTGTCTGCTACTCTGTAACACTAAGTTTCCAGATTTCGCTTCCCTTCTGACCGAAAGGAGTCCAAGGAAGAGCCACAGTTTATTGAGTTCTTCTTTAGGGAGGTACTAGCGCCGTAGAAACCAGTCGACCACTAACAAAACTGCTTGCTGCTCCGGTGTCCACGGTAGTCATGATGGGAGTAGCCCAGACCAGCACCGTTTTAATCCCTCTACCACCCCTCTGTCTGAGCGGCACTATTACCAAAGAGGACCCCGTTGGTCCACCCACCCCTCACCGTCTTTCTGTGTGTGGCAGGGTTCTGATAACGAATTCTCTTCCACTTCCAGCTGCTCCTATATGGATGGTAGCAACATTCCCCGTATCTGCTACTCTGTAATACCAAGTTTCCAGATTTCGCTTCCTTTCTGACCGAAAGGTTTCCAAGGAAGAGCCACAGTTGATTGAGTAGTTCTTTAGGGAGAAACTAGCACTATAGAAACCAAGCGACCACTTACAAAAGTGCATGCTGCTTCGGTGTCCACGGAAGCCACAATGGGAGTACCTAAGACCAGCACTATTACAAAACGTCTACAACCACCCTGTCTGAGCGGCGCTATTGCAAAAGAGGACCCTGTGGGTCCGCCCACCTCTCACCATATTTCTGTGTGTGGCCCGGCTTAGATATCGAACTCTCTTCCACTTCCAACTGCTTCTTTATGGATTAGCAACATTCCCCGTCTCTGCTACTATGTAACACCAAGTTTCCAGATTTCGCTTCCCTTCTGGCCGAAAGGAATCCAAGGAAGATCCACAGTTGATTAAGTAGTTCTTTAGGGAGAAACTAGCACTATAGAAACCAAGCGACCACTTACAAAACGGCGTGCTGCTCCGGTGTCCACGGCAGTTATCATTGCAGTACCTCAGACTAGGACCATTCCAATACGTCTATCAACCCTCTGTCTGAGCGGCGCTGTTACCAAAGAGGACCTGTGGGTCAACCCGCCCCTCATAATATTTCTGTGCGTGGCGCAGCTTAGATATCGAACTCTCTTCCACTTCCAGCTGCTCCTTAATGGAGGGTAGTTACATTCCCCGTATCTGCTACTCTGTAACACCAAGTTTCCAGATTTCGCTTACTTTCTGACCGAAAGGTTTCCAAGGAAGATTGAGTAGTTCTTCAGGGAGAAACTTGCACTATAGAAACCAAGCGACCACTTACAAAACTGCGTGCTGCTCCGGTGTCCACGGCAGCCACCATGGGACTACCCCAAACCAGCACCACAACTCTATCTGAGAGATGCTTTTTAAAAATAGGACCTTGTGAATCCTCTCACCCCTCACCGTCTTTCTGACAATGACCCGGCATAGATATCGAGCTCTCTTCCATTTCCAGCTGCTCCTTTATGGATGGTAGCAACATTTCTCGTCTCTGCTGCTCTGTAACGCCAAGTTTCCAGCCTTCACTTCCCTCTTGACCAAAAGAGTCCAAGGAAGGGCCACAGTTGATTGAGTAGTTCTTCAGGGAGGAACAAGCACCGTAGAAACCATACGAACACTTACAAAACTGTTTGCAGTTCCGGTGTCCACGGAAACCTTTATGGGAGTACCCAAGTACATCACCGTTTTAATGCCTCTACCACAATTCCGCCTGTGCGGTTCTTTTACCAAAGAGGACCCTGTGAATCCCCCACCCCATATCGTTATTCTGTATGCAGCCTGGCTTGGAAATTGATTTCTCTTCCAGTCCCAGCTACTCCTTTAAAGAGGGCAGCAACATCGCCCGTCTCTGCTACTCTGTAACGCCAAGTTTCCAACCTTCGCTGCCCTCCAGGCCGAAAGGAGCCGAAGGAAGATCCACTATAGATTGAGTACTTTTTCAGGGAGGATTAGCGCCGTAGAAACCAGGCGTCCTTTTACAAAACTGCTTGCTGCTCCGGTGTCCACGGTAGCCAACATGGAAATACCTCAGACCAGCATCATTACAATACGTCTATCATCCCTTTGTCTGAGCGGCGCTTTTACCAAAGACGACCGTGTTAGTCCTCACACCCCTCACCGTCTTTCTGTGCACGACCCAGCTTGGATGTCGAACTTTCTTCCAGTTTCAGCCGCTCCTTTATGGAGGGTAGCAACATTTCCCGTCTTTGCTGCTCTGTAAACCCAAGTTTCCAGCCTTCGCTTGGCCGAAAGGAATCCAAGGAAGAGCCACAGTTGATTGAGTAGTTCTTCAGGGAAAAACTAGCACTATAGAAACCAAGCGATCACTTAAAAAACTGCGTGCTGCTCCGGTGTCCACGGCAGCCACCATGGGACTACCCCAGACCAGCACCACAACTCTATCTGAGAGATGCTATTTAAAAATAGGACCTTGTGAATCCTCTCAACCCTCACCGTCTTTCTGTCAATGACCCGGCATAGATATCGAACTCCCTTCCATTTCCAGCTGCTCTTTTATGGATGGTAGCAACATTTCTCGTCTCTGCTGCTCTGTAACGTCAAGTTTCCAGCCTTCACTTCCCTCTTGACCAAAAGAGTCCAAGGAAGGGCCACAGTTGATTGAGTAGTTCTTCAGGGAGGAACAAGCACCGTAGAAACCATACGAAAACTTACAAAACTGTTTGCTGTTTCGGTGTCCACGGAAACCACTATGGGAGAACCCCAATCCAGCACCATTTTTATCCTTCTAGCACCACTCTGTCTTAGCAGTGCTATTACCATTTATTACACTCTGAGTCCTCCCACCCCTCATCTTCTTTCTGTGCGTGGCCCGGCTTATATATCGAACTCTCTTCTAGTTCCAGCTGCTCCATTATGGGGGGCTGCAACATCTCCTGTCTCTGCTAATCCGTAACATCAAGTTTCCAGCCTTCGTTTCCCTCCTGGCCGAAAGGAATGCAAGGAAGAACCACTGAAGGTTGAATAGTTCTTCAGGGAGGAACTAGCGCCATAGAAACCAAGCGACCACTTACAAAGCTGCATGCTGCTCCGGTGTCCACGGTAGCCACTATAGGAGTAATCCAGACAATAACCACAACTCAATCCGAGCTTTTAGCACAGGGGGCCCTGTAAGTCCTCCTTCCCATCACCATTTTTCTGTGCTTGGTGCGGTTTATATAGCGAACTCTCTTCCATTTTCAGCTGCTCCTTTAAGGAGAGCAGCAATATTCCCCATCTCTGCTGCTCCGTAACACAAAGTTTCCAGCCTTCGCTTCCCTCCCGGCCGAAAGTATTCCAAAGAAGTGCCATAGTTGATTGATTTCTTCGGCGCTAGTTCCTCCCTTAAGAACTACTCAATTAACTGTGGGTCTTCCTTGGACTCCTTTCGGCCAGGAGGGAAGCGAAGGCTAGAAACTTGGCTTTACAGAGCACAAGATACGGGGGATGTTTCTGGCCTCCATTAAGGAGCAGCTAGAAATGGAAGAGAAATCGATATCTAAGTCGCGCCACACAAAAAAAGATGGTGAGGGGATGGAGTGCTCACAAGGTTCTCCTTGGTAATAGCGCCGCTCAGACAGAGGGATGGTAGACTTATTGCAATGGTACTGGTCTGGGGTACTCCCATGGTGGCTACCGTAGACACCGGAGCAGCAAGCAGTTTTGTAAAAGGACGCCTTGTTTCAACGGCGCAACTTCCTCCCTGAAGAACTTATCAATCAACTGTGGCTCTTCCTTGGACGCCTTTCGGCTAGGATGGAAGCGAAGACTGGAAGCTGGAAGAGAATTTGATATCTAAGTCGCGCCGCGACCAGAAAGATGGTGAGGGGTGGGAGGACTAACTGGGTTCTCTTTGGTAACAGCTCCGCGCTAGTTCCTCCCTGAAGAAATACTCAATCAACTGTGGCTGCAAACTGAGTGTTGCTGAGCAACAGAGATGGGGGATGTTGCTGCCCTTCATAATGGAGCAATTGGAAGCGGGAGATAGTTTGATATCTTATCTCCACCACGCTCAGAAAGATGGTGAGGGGTAGGAGGTTCCACAACGTTTTCTTTGGTAATAGCGAAGCTCAGACAGAGTGGTGGCATAGGCATTGTAACGGTGCTGGTCAGGGGTACTACCATGGAGACTCCCGTAGACAGAGGAGCAGCACGCAGTTTTGAAAGTAGACTCCTGGTTTCAACGGCACTAGATCCTCCCAGAATAACTATTCAATCAACTGTGGCTGCTCCTAGGTCGCCTTTCGGGCAGGAGGAAAGCAAAGGTTGGAAACTTGCTGATACAGACATGCAGAGACAAGAGATGGTTCTGCCCTCAATAAAGGAGCAGCTAGAAGTGGAAGAGTGTTTGATATCTAAGCTGCGCCTTGCACAGATAAATGGTTAGGGATGGGAGTACCCACTGGTTACTCTTGGGTAATAGTGCCCCTCAGACAGAGTGGTGGCAGAGGGATTGTAACGGTGCTGGTGAGGGGTACTCCCATGGAGACTCCCGTAGACAGAGGAGCAGCATGCAGTTTTGTAAGACGACGCTTGGTTTCTACAGCGCTAGTTCGTTCCTGAAGAACTACTCAATCAACTGTGGCTCTTTCTTAGACGCCTTATGGCCAGATGGGAAGCGGCGGTATGAAAGTTTGGTTTAGAAAGCCGCAGAGACGGGGGATGTTGCTGCCCACCATAAAGGAGCAGGTGGAAGTGGATGTGAGTTTGATATCTAAGCCGCGCTACGCACAGAAAGAGGGTTAGGGATGCGAGGACCCACAGGGTGCGCCGCTCAGATAGAGTTGGGGTAGTGGGATTGTAACGGTTCTGGTCAGGGGTACACCCATGGTGGCTAAAAAGGACACCTGAGCAGCACGCAGTTTTATAAGTGGACGCTGGTTTCTACAGCGCTTGTTTCTCCCTGAAGAACTACTCAATTAACTGTGGCTCTTCCTTAGACGCCTTTCGGTCAGGAAGGAAGCGAAGGCTGGAAACTTGAAGTTACAGAGCAGCAGAGACGGGACATGGCGCTGCCCTCCGTAAAGGAGTAGCTGGAAGTGGAAGAGAGTACGTTATCTTAGCTGCTCCGCACACAGAAAGATTGTTAGTGGTGGGAGGACCCACAGGGTCCTCTTTGGTAAAAGCGCTGCTCAGAGAGAGTGGTGGTAGAAGGGTTTTAACACTGCTGGTCTGAAGTGCTCCCATGGTGGCTACCATGGACACCGGAGAAGCACGCAGTTTTGTAAGTGGACGCCTGGTTTAAATGGTGCTAATTCCTCCCTTAAGAACTGCCTAATCGACTTTGATTCTTCCTTGGACTCCTTTCGGCCAGGAGGAAAGCGCTGGCTCGAATATTGGTGTCACAGGGAAGTAGAGACGGGGGATGTTGCTGCCCTCGATAAAGGATCAGCTGGAAGTGGAAGATAAATCGATATATAACCCGTTTAGCGCACAGAAAGATGGTGAGGGCTGGGCGGACCCACAGGGTCCTCTTTGGTAAAAGCGCCGCTCAGACAGAGTGGTGGCAGAGGGATTGTAACGGTGCTGGTGTAAAGGCCTCCCGGTTCTCGCCCATGTCTTTAGGCTCAGGCAGCTCAAAGAGATTCCAGGTAGCCGGCTTTACAATAATTTTTAATTCTGCCGGACACCTGAGCGCTGCCAAATAATTGACACACAAATTAAGCTTGAAATTTGAAACAGTTTCTTATTTTTATTGACAAACAAATTCAATAATTGACTTAAGGTTTCTAGCTTAAATGCTTTTCGCTGCTGCTGGCCATGGGGAGTCGTCCTCCACCATCATCTTGGCGCTGGTTGCCGTTTCACTTAGCCCACTGGGCTCCTAGTTGGGCCGCTCCTGTTGCGGACCGCTGATGTACACGTCTGCGCATCTCGGATGGCCTGTTCACCTCGACTTTGCGCCACACACGTAGCTTCAGGTCGCACCCAGTCCCCCGTTGCGGTGCTTAGGGTTAGTTGGCGCGGTGAATCTTCCCCAGCTGCCGCTTCGATTAACACAAAGAACTTGTCTTTGTAATTCTTCCAGTGTTGGCGTATTAACGCGCCACTGGTTTCTCGGACAAATACCTAGTAATGGTTTGGGGACTTAGACAATAAAAATCTTACCCAGCTTTGGCCAGTCTCGCTTGCAGCTAATGCGAGCGCTTCGATTCTGAGCGAAGGTTGTATTTCATTTTGTCCAAATAAGAAGAGAAGAGAAGTATGCTCATCAAAAACTGACTTGCCTTGTTAAATGCTGCCTTAACTAGTGGGGAATTGCAAATTCATCCAAAGCTATTCTGCTGGCGCAAAAACTTCGTCAGTCAGGCCTGCGCCTGTCCGTCCCACTGGCTGCAACGCCAACCGTTGACAAATACGCGGTAGGCGGCACCAAGAAGGTCGCAGCGCTTCAAATGCTAAACAAACTACAATGTTCAACTATTTTTGCCACCACTGTGGCGACTTCTGTCAGCCTTCAGCGACATCACTGTCTCACACTGCTTTTTGTCATTGGCTATGCTTACGAAAAGGCAAAACAGCGCAGTTGTATACGAAAACAACTGATCATCCACCGCTGTTCTGTCATCAGACCCAAGAATAAACCGCCAAACGCCAGCATTTGCCTATGCTTGCACTCAACTACCACTACCACGCTTTGTCGTACAGGCGCCTGAGTCAATCGTCCTTATTGTTGTTATTTGTTGGCAAGCGAATCATGCGGATCAATGTAGATCGGTCGCGCCAAACACAACAACACATAATGCATTGAATTGACGTTCCGTCATTGTAACGCTAGCCTCAGTGACACCTGCTGTTGTTGTTGCGCACCCACGCCAACAGTCATAAAACTGACCGTCATAAAATGCAACAACAACAAGCATAGTTTTACTTTCTGCATTCCTTTTCCACCGTCACTTTCGCAATCTGGCACTTCCGCAACAACAACAACCACGCTGGCTTACTCCAAATATTACAACAACTTATGTTGTTGTAATTTTCGGCACAAGTACGCACTGTTAGCCTCAACACTTTGTTGCTGCGCGGTAATCACCCTCGCAACGCAACTTAATCGAGTGCGGCCGCTAATCAGCGCCGCTAATCAGCGTTGCTAATCAACGTCGATGACTTATATGCTGTCGATTAACAATGTTGACATCTCAACACGTGAGTCGGGAATTTACCTTCAATTCGCGTCCTCACATTCCCCCCGTATTTCAGGTGAGCGTGATAGTTTGGCTACGCCAACACCGTTAGGAGCCCACCATAGGAGTTGCTGCTTACAGACATTTCTGATCACCATCGCCATCGGAAAGCGCTCCTTGCTGCTAACGATAGTGAGTACCAAAACCTCCCTCCGTATTTCGGAAGCGCAACTCGCTGCTCACAGAGTCGGAAACGAAGTCAAAGTATTCTTCACAAAGTTGGAGCGCAACATGCAGCTCCCGAAATCGAAGCACGAACCAGACCATTCCTTACGAAATCGAAGCGCAACAATGCCGCTGCCGAAATCGGAATCTGAACTACCTAATTACCCACGAAGCAACACGAACTAAACTATTTTTTACGAAATCAGAAAGCGCAAAACTGCCGCTCACGAAATCGGAAAAAACATTCCATACTATTCTTCACGCAATCGGAAAGCGCAAAACTGCCGCTCACGAAATCGGAGAGACGAACCAAACTATTTTTCACGAAATCGGAAAGCGCAAAACTGCCGCTCAAGAAATCGGAAAACGAACTAAACTGACCGTCACCCAATTCCTCGACAACGACCATTTGTTCCTATTCCATGGAGCGAAACTATGGACGCGTCCTCCCTTCTCCTGCTGCTAGGCTAGTCGTACTCAATCAACAAGCGAAAGCTACTGACACTAGTCTTGCGCTGGGTCCGGGAGTCAAGGTTTCGCCTCGCCTTTCAGTAGTGGCGCTGCCCCTAGGTCCTCTACGAACAGCTTCAGCTCGCTTACATGGGCTGTGAAAATCTTGCCCCCCTTCCGATCTTGCACTTCAGCAATCACCGGGGAACGGAAACCCCGCACCACAAATGGTCCCTCGAACCGAGGTGCCAACTTGGCGGCAAATCCCTCCACTGCCTTTGACAATTTAACTGGGTCGACTTTTCACCTGGTCTTACTACCTCCAAGCCGGAGCCTGGGGTGCATTCGTCCCACAGCGCTTTCGGTAACCGGGGCTTACGACCCTGCACCAAGAACGCTGGAGAATACCCCGTACTGTCTGCCACGCTGGAATTAACCGCAAGCGACAACTCCGGTAGGTGATCGTCCCTCCGACGCTGATTCCCTGCGGTGAACTGGGCGATCATAGTCTTCACGGTTCGATTGGCCCGCTCCGTCGGATTTTCCTGCGGAGTATAAGGCGTTGTGAACTGCTGCCTCACCCCCAAATCCTCCAAAAACCGTCTTAACGTCCGGCTACTGAACTGAGCCCCATTATCGGTGATCAGCATTTTCGGCACGCCAAACCTCGCCAAAATCCACTCCCAAAACGCCTTCCGCAGGCTCTCCTGGCTGGCTTTCCGCAAAGCGACCAACTCTACCCATTTTGACAACCGATCCACGAACACAAACAACATGGTTTTGCTGGCTGACTTTGAATTTTTGGCACAACTCGAAACTCTGCACAAGCCGGCGGACATCGCGGTATAGGACAGGCCAATAATAATGCTGCGTTACCCGACAAGGCAAAACTGGCGCCCTCGTTAGCCGACTCTTCAGCTCCTCAAACTTTTTCTGGTGCTCCTCCCTCCACTTCCAATGCTTGCCCTTCTTCAGTAAGGCAGTCAGGTGGAAGGTGTTCTTGGAGAAGTCCTCGACGAACCATCGATACCAGGACACAACTCCAATATGGCTGCCACCTTCTCAGGATCCGTCTTGATCCCAATCTCTGTCACCACGTGACCCAGGTTTTTCAGCTCTTTCTTAAAAAACTCACACTTTTCCCGGTTAATACGTAGATTCGCGGACCTGTGGCGCCGGAACACCTCCTTGAGGTTGTCCATATGCCAAAGAAATATTGTCCAAAGGGTAGGCGTCAGAGACCGAGCGGGCGTTCAACTGGCGATAATCCACGCACAGTCGCCGCTTCCTTGTTTTGTTCCGCACAATCACTATCGGCTCACTATGTGGACTGCGCAACGGTTCGATGCATCCATTTTTGATAAGTTCATCAACTTCCTGGTTGATGATCTTTATCATGGCCGGGTTCCGGGGAAAATAGCGCTGCTTGATTGGGCGCTCGTCCCTCATAACAATTCGGTGGGTGGCAATATTAGACACCCCAGTCATTGTTTCGAACGGCACCAGTTCCTCCCTCAGGAACTCTTCAATCAGCTGCGGCTTTTCTTTGGACTGACCTTCTCAAGGCGACATGTGGATCTAACCCTTCGCACCCTCGCAGATCCTCTTCCGGGACGTCATACTCAGGTCACACGCCTGGTTCCACTCCTCGTCTGCCACCCTTTCCCTCACTTGTAGGTGGCGCCGTTGAATCGTCAAGGGCTGCGGGAACGGCTAGCACAGCCGTTCTTAACCGCGCCACTCCGTCGTTCTTCAAACAACCTTTAAGGCCCCTTAAAACGACCAATTCACCGCCACAGCGCAATTCAGAGCCGATTCCTTGTAAAAAATCCAACCCTAGAATTACATTGTCCATCAGCGATACCACAATCAACAAAACCATCTTGCAGGAGCGCTGACCGAGCCGCACTTCGACGCAAACCGACTCCGTCACTAAAGAGTTTGATCCGTCTGCCAATAGGACAACGCTATCTTCTGGCTTCTTACAACCGCCGGCGCTGAACATAGCCGCCAGGCACCCACTCAAAAAGCTTCGTCTTGCCCCGGTGTCCATGGTGGCTTCCATTGGGGTCCCACCGACCAACACCGTCGCAATAACGCCCCCACCAATTAGTCTTAGGGGTGCTATTGCTGAGGAAGCCCCATTGGCGCCACCCTCACCTGACCTCTTATCTAAGAGGGGACGTCGCCCATTTAACGTTCCTTGGCAGCAGCGTCGCGTCAACACGCCGCGCCTCCCTCAGTTCTAACAAAAATCTGTGTGGGGGTTTTCACAATCGAGTGCCCAATGGCCATTCATACCGCATCGCCTACAAGCGCGCCTAGGGTCACTAGCAAACTCGTTGTCAGAAATTATTTTCCGACAACGCTCCGCCGGCCTCGGAAGTGCGTGACGCGGCTTAAATCTCGAGCTCTCTTCCGCCTCCAGCTCTTCCAAGTCCTCGACCTGTCGCATCAATTCACGCAAGGTATGAAAGTCGTCCGACGGACGTTCTTCCGCACAGCGAGTCGGCTGTTGCGGTAAATTCGTGCCACACGTTGGTCTTCGTTCATGTCAAGGTGCCTCATAATTTCTCGGATGACGAGGACGAAATCTTTGAATGATTCATCTTCGTGCTGCTGGCGATTCCTGACAGCTTCCTCCATTTGCTCTCCGTAGCGGACAGAGACGAAAAAGTCAAGAAAAACCACCATAAAATCCTCCCAGGAGGTCCAAGCCGTCTTCAAACCCCTATACCAGCTCACAGCCCGCCTTTGTAGGAACTTGGGCATGAGACAGGGCAAGACATCGGAAGGAAGGCGATACCGTTCTGCCAATTCCTCCGGCCTCTCCAAGAAACACATCGGATCACTGAGCCTGTCGAAGTGGATATGCCACTTCCGCGCTTGGTCCATCATATGACCCGTGACCCTACTTTCAGTCGTGGGGAGCATCGGTGGCCATTGCCCCCGGGTCTCTGACCCATCGACCGACCACCTGTGTGTTTCTGAGCTTCCCTGGGTGGCGATGCCTGTGGACTGCTGAACTCTTGCCGATGGGGCAATGGGCTCAACTCACGCCCCCTATGGGCATTCGCTTCACTTCCAGGGCTACGGAACTGACAAACGGGCTGGACGGGCGCCGCCTCCTCGGCTGCCGGTTCCAGCACGCGGTCACCGTAGTTAGCCAAACTTCCTATTTCTGATATGGGTCCCGAAATCCTTCGATTTGGGCTTCGTGGGGGCCACACCCCCGTGGTCTTGCTTTCCTGTTCTGTCTCCACTATGGTCGGGAACCACCCTGTGGCAGAAGATCTGAGCCGGTGGTATTCATCTAATTCGGTCAACCGTACCCGCTCAACTTCGCTATGCAACCCCTTCCGAATGAACTTCGCCAACAGCCAGCGCAGCTCACCAATCGTTCCAAGGGGGCACAGCGTAAACACGGCGCAGTACGCTGCCAGTTCGCTTCGCTGGAGTATATCAACCCCACCGGTAGTCACCATTGCCGCTCCTTCTGGGTGCAATTCAACCACTTCAAATTTTCACTTTAATTTGTGTTTTATTTCGCTCAGGGTCCCTGCTCGGGCGCCAATGTAAAGGACTCCCAGTTCTCGCCCAGGTCTTTAAGCTGGGGCAGCTCAAAGAGATTCCAGGTAGCCGGCTTTACAATAATTTGTAATTCTGCCGGACACCTGAGCGCTGCCAAATAATTGACACACAAATTAAGCTTGAAATTTGAAACAGTTTTTTATTTTTATTGACAAACAAATTCAATAATTGACTTAAGGTTTCTAGCTTAAATGCTATTCGCTGCTGCTGGCCATGGGGAGTCGTCCTCCACCATCATCTTGGCGCTGGTTGCCGCTGCACTTAGCCCACTGGGCTCCTAGTTGGCCGCTCCCATTGCGGACCGCTGATGCACACGTCTGCGCATCTCGGATGGCCTGTTCACCTCGACTTTGCGCCACACACGTAGCTTCAGGTCGCACCCAGTCCAGTATAACACAAAGAACTTGTCTTTGTAATTCTTCCAGTGTTGGCGTATTAACGCGCCACTGGTTTCTCGGACAAAAACCTAGAAATGGTTTGGGGATTTAGACAATAAAAATCTTACCCAGCTTTGGCCAGTCTCGCTTGCAGCTAATGTGAGCGCTTCGATTCTGAGCAAAGGTTGTATTTCATTTTGTCCAAATATGAAGAGAAGAGAAGTATGCTCATCAAAAACTGACTTGCCTTGTTAAATGCTGCCTTAACTAGTGGGGAATTGCAAATTCATGGCGCAAAAACTTCGTCAGTCAGGCCTGCGCCTGTCCGTCCCACTGGCTGCAACGCCAACCGTCGATAAATACGCGGTAGGCGGCACCAAGAAGGTCGCAGCGCTTCAAATGCTAAACAAACTACAATGTTCAACTATTTTTGCCACCACTGTGGCGACTTCTGTCAGCCTTCAGCGACATCACTGTCTCACACTGCTTTTTGTCATTGGCTATGCTTACGAAAAGGCAAAACAGCGCAGTTGTATACGAAAACAACTGATCATCCACCGCTGTTGTGTCATCAGACCCAAGAATAAACCGCCAAACGCCAGCATTTGCCTATGCTTGCACTCAACTACCGCTACCACGCTTTGTCGTACAGGCGCCTGTGTCAATCGTCCTTATTGTTTTTATTTGTTGGCAAGCGAATCATACGGATCAATGTAGATCGGTCGCGCCAAACACAACAACACATAATGCATTGAATTGACGTTCCGTCATTGTGACGCTAGCCTCAGTGACACCTGCTGTTGTTGTTGCCGCACCCACGCCAACAGTCATAAAACTGACCGTCATAAAATGCAACAACAAGCATAGTTTTACTTTCTGCATTCCTTTTCCACCGTCACTTTCGCAATCTGGCGCATCCGCAACAACAACAACCACGCTGGCTTACTCCAAATATTACAACAACTTATGTTGTTGTAATTTTCGGCACAAGTACGCGCTGTTAGCCTCAACACTTTGTTGCTGCGTGGTAATCACCCTCGCAACGCAACTTAATCGAGTGCGGCCACTAATCAGCGTGACTTATCAACGTCGATGACTTATATGCTGTCGATTAACAATGTTGACATCTCAATATGTGAGTCGCGAATTTACCTACAATTCACGTCCTCACACTGGTCAGGGGTACTCCCATTGTGGCTACCGTGGACTCCGGAGCAACATATAGATTTGTAAGTTGACTCCTGGTTTCTACGGCGCTAGTTCCTCCCTGAAGAACTACGTAATGAACTGTTGGTCTTTCGTGGTTTCTTTCGGCCAGGAGGGAAGCGAAGGCTGGAATCTTGGTTTTACAGAGCACTAGAGAAGGGGGCTGATGCTGCCCACCATAAAGGAGCACCTGGAAGTGGAAGAGAGTTCGATATCTAAACCGCGTTGCGCACAGAAAAATGGTGAAGGGTTGTGAGGACCGAGAGGGTCCTCTTTGGTAATAGCGCCGCCCAGGCAGAGTGCTGGCAGAGGAATTTTAACGAGCTGGTCAGGGGTCTCCCATTGTGGCTACCGTGGACACCGGAGCAGCACATAGTTTTGTAACCCAAGGCGTGGTTTCTAAGGCGCTTGTTCTTCCTTGAGGAACTACCTATTCGACTGTGGCTCTCCCTTGCACTCCTTTCATCCAGAAGGGAAGCGAAGGCTGGAAACTTGGAGTTAGAGAGCAGCAGAGACGGGTGATGGTGCTGCCCTCCGTAAAGGAGCAGGTGGAAGTGGAAGATAGTTCGATATCTAAGCCGCGCCGCATACTGAAAGATGGTAAGGGGTGGGAGGTCTCATAGGGTCTTCTTTGGTAATAGCGCCGCTTAGACAGAGTGGTGGCAGAGTGATTGTAACGGTGATGGTCGATGGTACTCCCATGGATTCTACCGTGGACACCGTAGCAGCAAGCAGTTTTGTAAGTGGACGCCTGGTTCCTACGGCGCCAGTTCCTCCTTGAGAACTATCTAATCTACAGTAGCTCTTCCTTGGACGCCTTTTGGCCAGGAGGAATGCGAAGGCTGGAAACTTGGTGTTAGAGAGCAGCAGAGACGGGTGATGGTGCTGCCCTCCATAAAGGAGCATCTGGAAGTGGAAGAGAGTTCGATATCTTAGCCGCGCCGCGCACAGAAAAATGGTGAAGGGTGGGAGAACTCACAAGGTCTATTTTGGTAAAAGCGCCGCTCAGAAAGAGTGTTGCCAAAGGGATTGTAACGGTGCTGGACTGGGGTACTCCCATGGTGGCTACCGTGGACACCGGAGTAAGAAGCAAATTTTATGAGTGGTCACCTGGTTTCTACGGCGCTGGTTCCTCCCTGAAGAACTACTTAATCAAATGTTTCTGTTACGTGGGCTCCTTTCGACCAGGAGGAAAGCGAAGGCTGGAAACTTAGTTTTACAGAGCAGCAGAGACGGGGGATGCTGCTGCCCTACATAAAGGAGCAGCTGAAAGTGGAAGACAGTTCGATATCTAAGCTGCGCTACGCACAGAAAGATGGTGAGGGGTGGGAGAACTCACAGGGTCCTCTTTGGTAATAGCGCTGCTCAAACAGATTGGTGGTAGAGGGATTGTAACGGTGCTGGTCAGGGGAATTCCATGGAGCTTACCGTGGACACCGTAGCAGCAAGCAGTTTTGTAGGTGGACGCCTGGTTCCTACGGCACCAGTTCCTCCTTGAGAACTATCTAATCTACAGTATCTCTTCCTTGGACGCCTTTTGGCCAGGAGGAATGCGAAGGCTGCAAACTTGGTGTTAGAGAGCAGCAGAGACGGGTGATGGTGCTGCCCTCCATAAAGGAGCATCTGGAAGTGGAAGAGAGTTCGATATCTTAGCCGCGCCGCGCACAGAAAGATGGTGAAGGGTGGGAGAACTCACAAGGTCTATTTTGGTAATAGCGCCGCTCAGACAGAGTGGTGGCAGAGTGATTGTAACGGTGCTGGTCGATGGTACTCCCATGGATTCTACCGTGGACACCGTAGCAGCAAGCAGTTTTGTAAGTGGACGCCTGGTTCCTACGGCGCCAGTTCCTCCTTGAGAACTATCTTATCTACAGTATCTCTTCCTTGGACGCCTTTTGGCCAGGAGGAATGCGAAGGCTGCAAACTTGGTGTTAGAGAGCAGCAGAGACGGGTGATGGTGCTGCCCTCCATAAAGGAGCATCTGGAAGTGGAAGAGAGTTCGATATCTTAGCCGCGCCGTGCACAGAAAGATGGTTAGGGGTGGGAGGACCCACAAGGATCGCTTTAGTAATAGTGCCGCTCAGACAAAGTGGTGGTACAGGAATTCCAACGGTGCTGGTCAGGGGTACTCCCATGGAGACCACCAGGGAACTGGAGCAGCACGCAGTTTTGTTAGTAGACTCCAGGTTTCTTCGGCGCTAGTTCCTCCCTGCAAAACAACTCAATAAACTGTGGATCTTCCTTAGACTCCCTTCGGCCAGGAGGGAAGCGAAGGCTGGAAACTTGGTGTTAGAGAGCAGCAGAGACGGGGATGGTTTTGCCCTCCATAAAAATGCAGCTGGAAGTGAAAGAGAGTTTGATATTTAAACCGCGCACAGAAAGATGGTTAGGGGAGGGAGGACCCACAGGGTTCTCTTTGGTAAAAGTGCCGCTCAGACAAAGTGGCGGTACAGGAATTCCAACGGTTCTGGTCAGGGGTACTCATTTAGAGAGTACCGTGGAAACCGGAGCAGCTCGCAGTTTTTCAGTGGACGCCTAGTTTCTACGGCGCAACTTCCTCCCTGAAGAACTACTCGGTCATTTGTGGCACTTCCTTAAACGCCTTTCGGCCAGGAGGGAAGCGAAGGCTGCAAACTTAGTGTTGCAGAGCTGCAGAGACGGGTGATGTTGCTGCCCACCATAAAGGAGCAGCTGGAAGTGGAAGATTGTTCGATACCTAAACCGCTCTCAGAAAGATGGTGAGGGGTGGGAGGACCCACAGGGATTTCTTTGGCAAAAGATCCGCTCAGACAGAGTGGTGATATAGGGATTGTGACGGTGCTGGTCAGGCGTAATCCCATGGAGACTACCACGGACACCGGAGCAGCACGCAGTTTTGTAGGTGGTCGCCTGGTTTCTACGGCGCTAGTTCCTCTCTGAAGAACTACTTAATCAAATGTTTCTCTTACTTGGACTCCTATCGACTAGGAAGATAGCGAAGGCTAGATACTTGGTGAAAGTATGCCGCAGAGACGGGGGATGTTGCTGCCTACCTAAGCCGCGCCGCATACAGAAAGATGTTTAGGGGTGGGAGGAATCGCAGGGTCTTTTTTGGTAATAGCGCCGCTCAGACAGAGTGGTGGCAGAGTGATTGTAACGGTGCTGGTTGATAGTACTCCCATGGAGACTACCTCGGACACTGGAGCAGCACGCAGTTTTGTAGGTGGTCACCTGATTTCTACGGTGCTAGTTTGTCCCTGAAGAATAACTCTTTAAACTGTGGATCTTCCTAGGAGTCCTTTCGGTCAGGAGGGAAGCGAAGGCTGGAAACTTGGTGTTACAGAGCAGCGGAGACGGGGGATGTTGCTGACCACCATAAAGGAGCAGCTGGAAGTGGAAGAGAATTCGATATTTAAGCTCAGCCAAGCGCCGAAAGATGGTGAGGGTTTGGTGGACTCAAAGGGTCCTCTTTGGTAATGGCGCCCTTCAGACAGAGTGGTGGTAGAGGAATTTCAACGTTGCTGTTAACGTACTACGTAATTTTAACGTACTACCATTGAGACTACCTTGGACACCGGAGCAGCACGCTGTTTTGGAAATGGACCCTGGTTTCTACGGCGCTAGCTCCTCCCTGAAGAACTTCTCAATCAAATTTGGCTCTACCATGGACGCCCTCGGCCAGGAAAGAAGCGAAGGCAGGAAACTTTTTGGTACAGAGCAGCAGAGACGGGGGATGTTGCTGCCATCCATAAAGGAGCTTCTGGAAGTGGAAAAGATTTCGATATCTAAGCTGTGCACAGAAAGGTGGTTAGGGGTGGGAGGACCCACAGGGTTCTCTTTGGTAATAGTGTCGCTCAGACGGAGTCGTGCTAGAGGGATTGTAACGGTGCTAGTCAGGGCTACTAAAAAGGATGGCTACAAAGGGCACCGAAGTAGAGGTGGAGAACTATCGATGGTACCATCGTCACTATCGATTGTTGAGCGCTA
>JBAMBP010001191.1:0-16938 GCA_037044515.1 Phortica magna
ATTGTTGTTTCCTGCATTCGCTTAAACTGCTTGGCAATTATCTGATTCTGCAGTTGCGTATATGACGCACCCACTGCACCACCAAATTCTGGCTGCACTGACTCGCTCTTTACTGCAATCGCTAATAAGAGCAGCAGCTGCCATGCAATCGATAGACGGCCAAATTGTAGCTGCGCTTGCTTGCAAATCATGTCGATTATTAAATTGAGTGGCAGTCAGGCCGATGTTTTTATACCCTCTGCAATGCTCTTTTCTCTCAAAATTTGTAGTTCTTTACATATTTTTTTTTATTTTTACGTATACACATAAGTGTTTTGTTTTCTGTCATTAAAAAGTCGTAAATTATTGTACACAGAAATTAGCTTTTTTTTTTAGTGTATTTGTTGTGCGTTAATTTTTGTTTAATTTGTGGTGGTCATTACTTGCAGGCGCCTCTGGTTCTTATCAGTATACTTGTGAGTCTTCAACATCTGCTGAGAACAACAACATGGCAGTACGCCAAAGTGGATCTGTTAATTCAACCGATTACACCGACCCAGTCCGTGTGTGTCACCAGAGGGACATTGAAGATAATTCAATGAAGCAGGTCTCGTTTGACGAGAATACACGAGTTCTGCTAATTAAACAGAACGGCCAGCTCAAGGCCATTGGCTCAAAATGCACTCATTATGGTGCTCCGCTGCATACTGGCTCGCTCGGTCAAGGTCGCGTACGTTGTCCATGGCATGGTGCTTGTTTTAACATTGATAATGGCGACATTGAGGACTTCCCTGGTCTCGATTCTCTTCCCTGCTATAACGTGCAGGTTTCCGATGATGGTGGAATCATGCTGCGTGCAAAGCGTTCTGATCTTGAGAAAAGCAAGCGACTCAAGAATATGGTTAAACGTGACACCAAAGATAACCGTGTTTTTGTGGTAGTAGGTGGCGGTCCTTCTGGGGCAGTCTGTGTGGGACACCTTCGTCAAGAAGGGTTTACCGGTAGACTTGTGTTTTTGTGCCGTGAAAATGTACCGCCTTATGATCGAGTTAAGATCTCGAAGTCAATGAACGCTGACATTGACACGCTGCAGTTGCGCGATGTCAACTTCTACGCAGAGTATGATATCGAGCTTATGCTGAACGTTGAGGCTACAAAACTCAACACAGTTGAAAAAACAGTACATTGCTCGAATGGGTTCGTTATTAAGTATAATAAAATATATATTGCAACTGGCAGTTCGGCGTACAAACCACCTATTACCGGGGTAAACCTGAAGAATGTCTTTACAGTGAGAGATTACAATGATGCTAACGCCATTTCGTCAGTTATTACACCAGAATCGCGTGTAGTTTGCTTAGGTTCAAGCTTCATTTCACTAGAAGCAGCTGCCGCACTGGCAAAAAAAGTGGCGAGCGTAAGTAATAACGTAAATTATCATTAAATGTAATACTGATTAACTAAAATTTAGGTTACCGTTGTGGGTCGAGACAATGTGCCCTTAAAATCTATACTCAGCGAAGAAATTGGAGAGCGTGTTTTACGACTGTTTGAAGAGAACGGCGTTGAAATGCGTATGGAAAGCGGCATTACTGAGGTTCTGGGTGATTTCGATGGTAAAGTAACAGCAGTGCGTTTACTTGAGCAGGAGGTAGAAGAAGACGAAGAAGCGAGTGAGGACGTCACTGAATCTAATGATGTTGAGGAAGCTGAAAAAGAAAGAGTTGTTAATAAGAGCCGGTCATCTCTTCCTTGCGATCTGCTCATAATGGGTACTGGCTCGATACTCAACACAGGATTTTTGGCAAATTCTGGCGTACGCATAAATCCTAACGGCTCGATTGATGTCAACGATTTTCTTCAGACAAACGTGCCTGACGTTTACGTGGGAGGAGATATTGCAAACGCACACATCTACTCCTTAGGTGGCGGCCGTGCTACCATCGGTCACTATCAATTGGCTCAGTATCACGGCCGAGTAGCAGCTATCAATATGAGCGGGTCTGTAATGAAACTACAGGCTGTCCCTTTCTTTTTTACGATGATCTTCGGCAAAGGCATACGGTACTCTGGCTATGGGAAATTCACTGATGTTATTATCGATGGCGACTTGGAGAGTTTAAAATTTGTTGCCTATTACATTAATCAGCACGATAGTGTCGTTGCTGTTGCATCTTGCGGAAGGGATCCAATTGTAGCACAGTTCGCTGAACTACAGTCTCAAGGCAAATGTCTACATCGATCAAACATCGAGAAGTCACAAAATCGGCAAGCTTGGACAGCCATGCTTAAGGAGCCCCTGCCACTCGCTCATTAAATATATAAGTACTCATTTCGCCTACATCGGGGGTGACAAATCTTCGATTAATACGTGTGATGAAATTATAAATTGTTTCTTTTTGCTTCTTGTTTATCTGTTAATTCAATGAGATTGGTAAGAGAAAAATATTTTTTTTTGTATTTAAAAACATGTGTATTAAAATTACCAGTAGGCAATAAACAATAAAATGAGAAATAGGAGATTTACATTATCTCCGAGAGATAACGCAAGTTGGATATCGTTTTAACCATTGACAGTACCGTTGATTTATTTTGGGATGAAAATGTCGTTTTCCAACAAGAAAAGGATTAAAATTTACTGTTGAATAATGGAAAATATATACGATCAAAGAAAATGCATAATATATAACATTTGGAAGCGATTTGCAAAATGAGAGCTGATCTAAGCAAGCAAGCAGAAAGGAGCCAAAAAAAATTGTAGATTAGAGTTTCAGCTTTGATAAGTACTAAATTATTACATAGAAGTAAGTTTTAAACAAATTATGGTCATAGAAATAGTGACAAAACAAATCAGAAGGGGTCAAAAATGGGTCACGTCATTTGGGTACGTTCCCTATCTTTGTTGTAGCTTATTTGGTTTCAGAAATATGGAAATTTCCCATTTCGGTTATCAGTTCCCGGTGCCATGCCTATTTTTATATCACCTATAACATATGTGTGAAGTTTCAAGTCAATTCGTAGAGAAACATAAAACGAAAAACGGACGAACGAACAGACTAGGACTAGGTAGACTGGTCTAGACCAATTCATGTGCGTACCACAAAAAGTGGTTTTCTTAAATTTGCTACAACACCAAAACTGTAAAAGATAATGAACCTGAAATTCAGGCTAAGTAAATATACATTTACTTATGCATTCCACAAAATACACCTCTCCCTCAAGGTTGCTTCTCAAAGACCAGCAAACTGTAATTTTCGATAAATTCTTAATTTTTTTGACTTTTTCTTGAAATTTAGCCAATATACGAAAGTGCAGTACCAAATGCACATTTCCTTTTAAATTTTGGGCGTGGGACCACCTACCATGTGTGCAGGGTACAATATTGTGCGAGTATACCGTCCGTAGACAGGAATATTAGTTTTAAAAAGTTTTAAAGATTGGAAGAAAAAGTATTGATTGAAGGTGTGTAAACTGCAATGATTTATTTGGATGATTTAATTTATTTGGTATTGTATATACTATATAGTATTAGCCTAGACCAAGTTGATTCAGCAATTGAGGAACTGTTGGATAACTTCATAGAGGATGTTACTTGCATCTATTCTAGCCTTCGAAGACATAGAGTCTACGTCTCCAAATCTTTAGTTTCGCAGAATAAAAAATTTTAAACAAATATCAACTGTTTTTGTTTACTATCTCACTCACACATTGCGCTTCTACCACCTGATGGTATTATTCGGTGTGTGAATAACACAGTTTGTATGAAACTGCACACGTTTTATGTACTCAAGGGTCGGGGTCGACTAGTTGGTTCGCATTTCGTTCCGAATATTTTGTTGTTGTTTTTTTTTTTTTTGCACAAAAGTAAAACTGCATTGTTACCTTTTACTTAGAACACTACAAATGACATTTTGTGCGGTACCAACAATGGTATATAATTCCCTTTCCTGGGGTATATGTATGTATATGTACATATAATGGAGTGATGCATAGCACACTTTTACACTGTTGCCAACGCTTGAAAGAGGAATTATTAAATAACGGAGATACGACTTTGAAAAAAGGTTGTTTTTAGTTATCTAGTGAAAGGTACATTGACTTCTGAAAAGAAAGCTAACGGACAAACGATTTTATTCTGTTCCGCAGGTTGACTAAGCGTCTATGTAATGTTCTGTCTCATACATTTATGTTTAAGTATTTTGAATTGCAAATAATTCCGTACCAAATAAACCCACTTACGCGGCTTACGATCTATTCATAGCCCGGTAAGGACGATTTCTGTATTTTCCGAGGTCACTTTTAGCCTTATTGGAGTTAGTGATGGCAAAAAAAAAATTAATCGATTATATAATCACATGATTATTTTGACCAAGAAAATAATAAATGCAATTTATCACATAAAACTAATCGATTAATAATATTTTTTTTTGTTTCGATTATTTATTTGTTTTAATTGTACAAATTATATTATTTGATATTGAATTTATTCTTTTTGTTGTTAGTTTATTCCGGGTTTCACCAGGCCTTGTAAAGCACTGGTTCCGATGGTACAGAAGTTACGTACGGACATAGCTATATCAACTTGTCTTGTTGGTCGATCGAGAATATATACTTTTTTGCGTTCCGCTCCCCTCCTTCTATCCATTACATACATACTTTTAGAAAATGGGCGTGAC
Organism: Phortica magna; assembly: GCA_037044515.1. NCBI lineage: Eukaryota > Metazoa > Arthropoda > Insecta > Diptera > Drosophilidae > Phortica > Phortica magna. Next base: position 4,656 of record JBAMBP010001191.1, read on the forward strand.
TACGAGACGTATATGATTCTTATTGGAAAACGAAAATAAGAATAATTGGGAAAACCGTTGCAAGAGCATACCATTTTCTGCAAATCCAAAATCGTTCTCTTTCTGGTTTTATATTATAAATAAGTCAAACTGGAGTGACATTACATGTTTTTGGTTAGGGGCCAATCATTAATTATGAAAGACGATTTTTGCCTGCTAATGACGCTCTCACCCCGTAAGTATTGAAAGGAAAACAATTAAAGGACGTTTGATTTGTTTTATTATACGCTTCACGCTGTAAATAGGATTGTAAGTTTGTCCTGAAATTTGTAACAGATCGAAGAAGACATTTTTGACTATACAAAGTATAAATATCTTTGATCAGGATAACAAGACGGGTTGATATAGACATGTCCGTCTGCCTGTATACGATATATACAATCTCTTCCTATGGTTTCGCAAAGAGTCTTCTGAAAAGAAAAAGGTAAATTAACAAAAGTTAAAACTTACCTTAAACCTTAAACATTTTTGTTATGTAAGGTAGAGGGCTTAAATTCCACAACTAGTAATTTTACGTGCCCAGATCAATTGTCTAAAAGTTTTAATTGTGATCGGACCACTGGAACTGGTAGCCTCCTTACAAAATGATGAGATGAGCAACATTTCTTCATCATTGTATGGAAACCTTTTTTGTTTTTCAAGATACAGTAGGTTTGCGTGCCCACGCCAAATGTCTGAAAGTTTCATTGAGATCGGACTGTTGAAACTGGTACATGCAATTCGAAATAAAGAGGATGAAAAGTAAACTAATTGACTTGAAACTTCATACTTATGTTCACAGGGATGAAAAATATTTTGATCTCAAAATCCCAAATCACTAATATTATTATCTCTGGCACCAATTAAAACTGGTATGTAGGCTATTAAGTTAAAGAGAAATAAGATTCCAAAGAAAAAATGGGCGAGGCACATAAAAGGACGTAAATAGTATACACTCTTCGGTCAGGCCGAATATAGCGTTCTGACGATTAAAATCAATACCAAGTCCCATACAAAATGTATGAAATCGCAAAGTAAACAAGTGTACAAAACTACACTTTGTACCGCGCACGACAATATTATTAATTTTACGAAAAAAAAGTGAGAACAAAAATTGAAGAAAATTTTCCGTAGTTTAACTTTATTTTTGGTGTACAATGAACCGAAATGGAGATATGGTGAAAAAACTGAAATTTTAGCTCGATCGGCAAAGATACGAGGTTGCAAAGTTTATATTCGGAAAGAGCATCTCAAAATACATAGGGATACCGATTTTCAAAACTTGCGGAACACTTTCCTGGTAAAACTACTAAATAACTGGACTATTATCACAATTGTTTTTAAAAGCTAGAAATGAACTTGGGTAGGCCTAATTCATTAATACAGTTTGCACAAATGAGCCAGAGATGGAACGTCAATAAGAAGAAGCCTGTCGTGGTAGGACGGTAATCTAGTATTAGGATTTCAATTGAGGCCACGCAGCGCAAAAAGGAGAAATTGCATCTGAACGGACTTATGTTTTTTGTATTGTAAAGACCATAAGTAACAGCAATATTCAATAAGAGGACGTAGGTAGTTAAAAATAGAGACTCGTTCTAATTGGACGTTATCAATCCAGTAAGTAACGATGATAAGTCAACTTACATGTAGAACAATTAAGCAAATGCAAATTCATTGAACAATGACTGCCATGAAGGACACCAGAAGTAACTTAAATAAGCTCTAAGCAGCACGCATAATATAAATAATAACCAGTACGGACGTTATCTTCGGCCTTGCCGAAGATGTATACTCTTCACGACACCTTTTGTGGTACGCCCTTTTTATTTTTGGAATCTTGTTTCACTTTGTCCACATAGCCTACAGATCAGTTTTCGTTGTTATACCGCATTGAGTGCCAGATATATGGGAACTATTGGTTTTGGTCATATGTGGGAGTGCCACGCCCATTTTGATATCGAAATAGCTTTTAAGCCACATTATCAACAAAAGTATGAAGTTTCAGAGTCGATTAGTTAAGACACAAAAAAGTTTTCCGTACAACGACTTAAATTTGGTTTCTCTTCCTCTTCTTCATTTTGTATGGCAGGTACCAGTTCCAGTAGTCCGATCTCAATGAAACTTACAGGCATTTGATCTGGTGACACTAAATTACTACTTTTGTAAATTTCAGCAGCCTAACTTCAGAAACAAAAAAGTTTCCCATACAACGATTTAAACTTTGCTTCTCTTCCTCATCTTCATTTTGTATGGCAGGTACCAGTTCCAGCAGTCCGATCTCAATGAAACTTGCAGGCATTTGATCTGGTGACACTAACTTACTACTTTTGAAATGTCAGCACTCTATCTTAAGAAATAAAAAAGTTTCCCATACAACGATTTAAACTTTGCTTCTCTTCCTCTTCTTCATTTTGTATGGCAGGTACCAGTTCCAGTATTCCGATCTCAATGAAATTTTCAGGCATTTAGCCTGGCTACGGTTGTTCACCACTGGTAATAATTTCAGCGCTCTATCTTGGAAAACAAAAAAGTTTTTCATACAACGATTGAAATTTTTTTTTCTTCTTCTTTTCGTATGGTGGCTACCAGTTCCAGTGGTCCGATCTCGCTGGTTCCGACCAATGTGTCATCGTAATAAAATACAAGGGTCTGTGCAAAGTTTCAGGTCGATAGCTTCAAAACTGAGGGAGGAGTTTGCATACATACAGACAGACGGACAAACGGACATGGCTATATCAACTCGTCTTGTCATCCTGATCAAGAATATATATACTTTGTATAGGCGGCCACGCCTCCTTCTGGCTGTTACAAACTTCGTGACAAAACTATAATACTTTTCACCTCGTGAAGAGTATAAAAAATAATAACACTTTTAAACAATAGAAAATCATGGTTAACCGAGTCAAAAGCCTTACCGAAGTCAGTATATATGAAATCGGTTTGAGTGTGATTAACAAAACCATAGTTAACTTAGCAAGTAAATTCGAGAAGATTAGTACAAGTTGACCTCATTTTGAAAAATTCATGCTGAGAAAGTGACATTATCAAGCCCAGTAGAAAAAGAAATTTTTTAACCAAGTAAATTATTTAAAACATTACCTTCATTCAATACAGGGGAAACAATGTCATTGATAGAGTAAGTAGTTTGGAAGAACCTAACAAACAAATTTAAGAAAAAACCATATAATACCCTGCACATACCCTCACCCATTTAAATGGTGTTCCAAATATAAAAAAAATTTCAGGTCCGTACCTTTCATGATTTTGAAGATATAGTAATTAACAATAAAACACTTTTTGAAGGGTAATTAAGGGGAGGGGGGAAAATTGTAGTATGCAGTTTTATAGAACTTTTTATACTTAGTCTACATACCAACTTTCATAGTTCTAGCGTTTCTGGTGTTCAAGTTATATCCTTTTCAAAAAGTGGGCGTAGCTGGTTGGGCGGGAAGGAGTGGGCGTGGCTCAAAACCGTTCATACTTGATCTGCTGCCGAGCATCACGAGTCTATTCACCAAATCTCAAGTCTCTAGCTTTTATAGTTTCCGAGAACCATTGGTGAGGAGGGACGGACGGCCGGACGGACATACGGACGGACATCGCTTAATCAATTTCTCTTGTCGTCCTGATCAAGAATATATATACTTTATGGGGTCCCCCTCCTTTCCTTCTATGCGTTACATACATTTCAGCCGAACAAACACAATATACCCTGGTACAGTATGTACAGGGTATAACTACGAAGGGAATAAAGCCGTTATACTTTTAGATGAACAAACCTATAAATCCCTTTAGGGTCACGCGAGAATTAAATTTTATATCGAATGAAATGATTGTTATAACAGATGGTGTAAAGCGAAGAAAATCTGAGATCGAGCAAACCAGACATTTAAATTTTATGTAGAGGATGGACTTAATATTTTTATACTCTTCACGAAGTGAAAAGTATTATAGTTTTGTCACGAAGTTTGTAACACCCAGAAGGAGACGTGGCCGACTATACAAAGTATATATATTCTTGATCAGGATGACAAGACGAGTTGATATAGCCATGTCCGTCTGACCGTCTGTCTGTATGTATGCAATCTCCTCCCTCAGTTTTGAAGCTATCGACCTGAAACTTTGCACAGACCCTTGTATTTTATTACGATGACACATTGGTCGGAACCAGCGAGATCGGACCACTGGAACTGGTAGCCACCATACGAAAAGAAGAAGAAAAAAAAATTTCAATCGTTGTATGAAAAACTTTTTTGTTTTCCAAGATAGAGCGCTGAAATTATACAAGTGGTGATACAACCGTAGCCAGGCTTAATGCCTGAAAGTTTCATTGAGATCGGAATACTGGAACTGGTACCTGCCATACAAAATGAAGAAGAGGAAGAGAAGCAAAGTTTAAATCGTTGTATGGGAAACTTTTTTATTTCTTAAAATAGAGTGCTGAAATTTCAAAAGTAGTAATTTAGTGTCATTAGATCAAATGCCTGCAAGTTTCATTGAGATCGGACTACTGGAACTGGTACCTGCCATACAAAATGAAGAAGAGGAAGAGTAGCAAAATTTAAGTCGTTGTACGGAAAACTTTTTTGTTTCTTAACTAATCGACTCTGAACCTTCATACTTATGTTGATAATGTGGCTTATAAAGCTATTTTGATATCAAAATGGGCGTGGCACCCCCCACATATGACCAAAACCAATAGTTCCCATATATCTGGCACTCAATGAGGTATAACAACGAAAACTGATCTGTAGGCTATGTGGACAAAAAGAAATAAGATTCCAAAAATAAAATGGGTGTACCACAAAAGGTGTCGTGAAGAGTATACATCTTCGGCAAGGCCGAAGATAACGTCCTTACTGGTCAGATTCGATAAATGGCGGGAAAACCATGGAGGTTTTAGAGACAACTTTGGTGAAGTACTGGTTGAGAAATAACAAGTTGAGAATGCCATATAGGGTATCATAAAAGAAATCTTATGTCATCACAACGATATAAGTCAGTCTGGTCAATTAAGGAATTTAGTAGATCAAAATTAGTTTTGAAAAACAAACTCATCGCTGAGGAGAGGAATTTGGCGAGATGAAGAAGGGAAAAAATAGAACAAGAGTTATTTCTAATGTATGATGTAATGAATCTTCCGGCAACGATTAAGGATCAAATCGTGATACAACTTTGCCATTAGGGTCGTTATTCAATATAAATATCAAGAGATCTATTAAATGAGTTCATGACCCAGTATTTCTGAAACAGGAGAATATCCAAAAGTGAAATTACTGATATCCAGAAGGTACAAGGAAATTTTTCACATTGATGTGCCTTATAAAGACCTACCTGTCCAAAACCAGACGAAGTATATGAGCACGTAACAGGGACAGCCAGCTGAGCCAATTATTTTAATTGACGTTATTGAGTCTATATTCAGGTATACATTTTTGAAAAGATTGAAAAAATAAATAAAAAAATAATTTTTTTCGTATAATCTGTATTGAGACTTAATGTTAAACACTATTAACATTTATTATAAAATTGTATATACAACATGTATTATTTCTTATATTTGTTTTTTTTTTCCTTTCAAGAAAATTTATATTGGGTAAAAATTAAACAGCATATTCTTTGCGAAATCTTGTGCAAAATATTAAATAGAAGTTTATATATCAAATCGTTGATATGAAAATTAATATATATGTATCGATTGTTTTTTGTTTTTTTTTTTAACAGTAATGTGAACATTAAATAGAAAAGTCGTTAATCAAAACCCGCGTTTGTTGAAATGCGATGGAAGCAATTTCATTCATTAAAGATAAATTTACTATTAGCTTATTTTTTACATATATACATATATATATATATAGAAGATCAGATATATAATAACTTCTTGCACATATTGTTGTTTTTAATTCCATTTTTTATACTCTTCACGAAGTGAAAAGTATTATAGTTTTGTCACGAAGTTTGTAACAGCCAGAAGGAGGCGTGGCCGACTATACAAAGTATATATATTCTTGATCAGGATGACAAGACGAGTTGATATAGCCATGTCCGTCTGTCCGTCTGTCTGTATGTATGCAAACTCCTCCCTCAGTTTTGAAGCTATCGACCTGAAATTTTGCACAGACCCTTGTATTTTATTACGATGACACATTGGTCGGAACCAGCGAGATCGGACCACTGGAACTGGTAGCCACCATACGAAAAGAAGAAGAAAAAAAATTTCAATCGTTGTATGAAAAACTTTTTTGTTTTCCAAGATAGAGCGCTGAAATTATACAAGTGGTGAACAACCGTAGCCAGGCTAAATGCCTGAAAGTTTCATTGAGATTGGAATACTGCAACTGGTACCTGCCATACAAAATGAAGAAGAGGAAGAGAAGCAAAGTTTAAATCGTTGTATGGGAAACATTTTTATTTCTGAAGATAGAGTGCTGAAATTTCAAAAGTAGTAAGTAAGTGTCACCAGATCAAATGCCTGCAAGTTTCATTGAGATCGGACTGCTGGAACTGGTACCTGCCATACAAAATGAAGAAGAGGAAGAGAAGCAAAGTTTAAATCGTTGTATGGGAAACTTTTTTATTTCTTAAGATAGAGTGCTGACATTTCAAAAGTAGTAAGTTAGTGTCACCAGATCAAATGCCTGCAAGTTTCATTGAGCTCGGACTGCTGGAACTGGTACCTGCCATACAAAATGAAGAAGAGGAAGAGAAGCAAAGTTTAAATCGTTGTATGGGAAACTTTTTTGTTTCTGAAGTTAGGGTGCTGAATTTACAAAAGTAGTAATTTAGTGTCACCAGATCAATTGCCTGTAAGTTTTATTGAGATCGGACTACTGGAACTGGTACCTGCCATACAAAATGAAGAAGAGGAAGAGAAACCAAATTTAAGTCGTTGTACGGAAAACTTTTTTGTTTCTTAACTAATCGACTTGAAACTTCATGCTTATGTTGATAATGTCGCTTAAAAGCTATTTCGATATCAAAATGGGCGTGGCACTCCCACATATGACCAAAACCAATAGTTCCCATATATCTGGCACTCAATGCGGTATAACAACGAAAACTGATCTGTAGGCGATGTGGACAAAATGAAACAAGATTCCAAAAATAAAATGGGCGTACCACAAAAGGTGTCGTGAAGAGTATACATCTTCGGCAAGGCCGAAGATAACGTCCTTACTGTTTTTTTTTTACTTTTTGTTAGAAAGTTGTATTCATTGAATAACTTAGTGTGTTTAACATGCTTATACTGACACGTAAAATATTTTCTGTATAAGTTATACCACCCAACTCAATATGATGCGCCATGGATCTTTAATTTTTTTTATATAACCCGACTTGTAATATTGTCCGAAAAGAAAATTTTGAAAGAGGAAGTGTTTGCCTTTTATACTTCTGACTGGCAGTGTCTCTCAATTTCCCAGAAAAATTCCAATAGGATTTACTCATTCTATTTACCCAGTCATCACCGACTACATTACCGTAACTTCAGAAACAAAAAAGTTTCCCATACAACGATTTAAACTTTGCTTCTCTTCCTCTTCTTCATTTTGTATGGCAGGTACCAGTTCCAGTAGTCCGATCTCAATGAAACTTGCAGGCATTTGATCTGGTGACACCGAGTTACTAATTTTGAAATTTCAGCAGCCATTACTTCAGAAACAAAAAAGTTTCCCATACAACGATTTAAACTTTGCTTCTCTTCCTCTTCTTCATTTTGTATGGCAGGTACCAGTTCCAGCAGTCCGATCTCAATGAAACTTGCAGGCATTTGATCTGGTGACACTTACTTACTACTTTTAAAATTTCAGCACTCTATCTTCAGAAATAAAAAAGTTTCCCATACAACGATTTAAACTTTGTTTCTCTTCCTCTTCTTCATTTTGTATGGCAGGTACCAGTTCCAGTATTCCGATCTCAATGAAATTTTCAGGCATTTAGCCTGGCTACGGTTGTTCACCACTGGTATAATTTCAGCGCTCTATCTTGGAAAACAAAAAAGTTTTTCATACAACGATTGAAATTTTTTTTTCTTCTTCTTTTCGTATGGTGGCTACCAGTTCCAGTGGTCCGATCTCGCTGGTTCCGACCAATGTGTCATCGTAATAAAATACAAGGGTCTGTGCAAAGTTTCAGGTCGATAGCTTCAAAACTGAGGGAGGAGTTTGCATACATACAGACAGACGGACAGACGGACATGGCTATATCAACTCGTCTTGTCATCCTGATCAAGAATATATATACTTTGTATAGTCGGCCACGCCTCCTTCTGGCTGTTACAAACTTCGTGACAAAACTATAATACTTTTCACTTCGTGAAGAGTATAAAAATCGTATATTTGGCTCACCCATTTAAATGGTGTTCCAAATTTCAAAAAACTCAATCAAAAGTGAGGAATTTACAAAAAGTTCGAGTTTGTCGGTCTCTGAGGGGGAAAGCCATGAAATAAATGGGTGTTTTTTGGTATGCAGTTTTAAGGACGTATATTAACTGAGCCTGCATACAAAATTTCAGACACGTATATTTCATAGTTGTGGAGATATACATATTTTAATAATAATAAACTGGAATTTACCCAAAATTTTAGTTTGCCGGCCTTTGATGGGTAGTCCAAATACAAAATGGTATTTTCTGGTATGTAGTCTTAAGAAGTTATATGTATATGCTTAGTCTACGTACAAAATTACAGGTCCGTACCTTCAACAATTTCGAAGATATAGGCTTTGACATGCAAACACTGTTTGAGGGGTAATTAAGTGTAGGGGAGAAAATTGAGGCATGCAGTTTTAAAGACGTACATTTATTGAGTCTGCATACAAAGTATTGCATGTTATAGTTGTGGAGATATCCAAATTTTTGTAAAAATGAAAGTGGAATTTACCAAAAATTTAAGTTTGGTGGTCTTTGAGGGGTAGTCGAATATACAGAGGGGTATTTTCTGGTATGCAGTTTTAAGGACATGTGCTTACTGAAGTCATGCATACAAAATTTCAGGTCCGTACCTTTAATAGTTTTGAAGATATAGTAATTAACAATAAAACACTTTTTGAGGGGAAATGAATGGTAAGGGGAAAAATTGTGGATATGCAGTTTTATGGACCTTCGCATACTTAGTATCAAGTAGAGCAAATCGTGGTTAACCGAGTCAAAAGCTTTAGTGAAATCAGTATATATGATATCGGTTTGAGATTGATTAACAAAACCAGTATTTATCAAACATGTTAATTTAAGAAGATTGGTACAAGCTGAACTCATTTTTAAAAATCCATGCTGAGAAGGAGACATCACAGACTTACATTGGTGTTGCAAGCTTGCAATAATAATCTTTTCAAAAAGTTTGGGAATAGCAGACAATTTGGATATGCCTCTATAGTTGGATATATCGGACTTATTACCCTTTTTGTGAAGAGGAATTATAAAAGATTCCTTTCAAATAGAGGGAAATGAAGTATTAATAAGCGACAAGCTGAGAAGATTCCATAAAGGCTTGGACAGTGAATTCGCACATTTTTTAACACGCAACCAGGTACATTATTCGGGCCAGAGGAAAACGAACTTTTAACAGCCGATAGATTTTTTAAAACCATATCTTAATAAAAAACAGGGGAAGCAAAGCCATTGATAGAGCTTATTGAGTATGGGTATGAGGTTCCCCAGAATGAATTATTCACGTTCATGTTGCCCTGAAGGAATTAAGTGATTTGAATTATTGGAGTAAGACCAAGAGATATGTGGAAGATTAAAAAAATCAATTGTTCCTAGAACGTGATGGCACCCCACACCATTACTCCACCATCTCGGCTGTGTTTAATATTTTCGCAACACAAAGATCGCACTTGTTTACGTAAGACAAAGAAATGTCTATTGCAATGTCCAATCGAAAACCCGCGTGTATTTTTTCGCAAATCAACCAGCTGTGAGCACATATTTTTCAATTAGAACAAGCATGATTATAAATATAGCATTTTATTTAAAAAAAAAAAACGTTGGTGCGTCTAACCTAAGTCCAGCAGTGTAAATGTAAAAAAATTTCTTATCCTCGCAGGCAGTTTGCTTCTGGCAATTTTTATTTGTGTTTTGTTAATAACACTTTTAAGTGATTCTCATTATAGCAAGACGCAGCTAGTTACTAGTGGTTATGTGTTGATTTGATGGCCACAACAGAATTTTTGTGAAGCTGTAAAATGCTCGCTTAGGGGACGTCCATAAATTACGCGAAGTTTTAATATTGAAATTTTTACCTCTTCTCCCTGTTCAGTGTTAAATAAACGTAAGTTAAATGTAGAACATGGTATTGAAATAGCTAGGACATTAATTGTAGAATGCACATACATTTAAGTAATAGTATCGAATATCAATATAATAAGGAAGCAATTTTTGCTAAGCTACAATAAGCGACTTCCCTCGAGTATGCAATGCAAGAAAACTGCGGCTACAAAAAAGATCAATCAGCGCAAGTCAGCAAAGTACGGTCATGGTCGCTTAGGAACATAGTTGCTTAATATGCAAAATGTATAGTAAGTTTGAATTTATCAATAAAGAAAGCAGTAGCAGTATAAGGAACTGTTGGATCTATAACACTAACTACATTGTTTTCTTTGGCTAATCTGTCGTTAAATATAAGGTCCAAAACATAAGAACGGAGAAAATATTGGTAAGCCCAACGAGCTTTACATTGTAACGTAAGTAAAACAAATTTAAAGCTAGTAAGGGCGTTAAAGTTGAGTCAACTCAACCATATAATACCCTGCACATACCCTCACCCATTTAAATAGTGTTCCAAATATCAAATCAGTCAAAAGTGAGGAATTTATGAAAAATTCGAGTTTGTTGGTCTCTGAGGGGAGAAGCCATGAAATAATATTGAATTGTGGTATGCAGTTTTATACAAATTTACATACTTAGTCTACTTCCCAACGTTCATGATTCTAGCGTTTCTGGTGTTCAAGTTATAGCCTTTTCAAAATGTGGGCGTGGCTCAAAACCATTCAAACTTAATCTGCTAGCGAGCATCACGAGTCTATCTTCCAAATCTCAAGTCTCTAACTTTTATCGTTTCCGAGAACTATTGGTGAGGACGAACGGACGGACAGACTGTCGGACAGACGGACGGACAGACAGACGAACGGACATCGCTTAATCAATTTGTCTTGTCGCCCTCATCAAGAATATATATACTTAATGAGGTCCCCCTCCCCTCCTTCTATGCGTTACATACATTTCGGCCAAACAAACACAATATACCCTGGTACAGTATGTAGAGGGTATAAAAAATACCAGAAAGGGAGCTATACTTATATACTTTTCATATACGTAGCAACGTCCATTTTCTAATTTGTCTTAAAGAAAGCAATGCTATCGTACTGTATAACATTATGCGATCTTCTCACCTCGTCGGCTTACAAAGAAATCTAATTTTAAAGTAATTCTCAGTATGGGCGGTGCCACGCCCTTATGTCCGATTCTTATAAAACTTTGAAATATAGTCAAGCATTTATAAAAACACCATTTGTAAGACACTGGCATTTATGAGCGGATAATAATGTCAGTATGGGCGGTGCCACGTCCTTATGTCCGATTCTTATAAAACTTTGAAATATTGTCAAGCATTTATAAAAACACCATTTGTAAGACACTGGCATTTATGAGCGGATAATAATGTTAAAAGTTCATCAAAGTAGGCGTGTCTGGCACTTTAAAATTATGTCACAAAGGATATAATATTAATTTGTTGAAGAGAATCGCTGTCCGTTGTCGTTGAATACACTTTCGATCGTCGAGGAAGAATGAATATGAGAGTTGCCATTCATTGCGTTGACAATTGGCGCTGTCAGCTGAGTGCCGTTCCCACAGGGCTGCAGCCGCTTGCATTCGGCTATCCAGACTTTCGACGCCTCCTCGCTAGACTCGTTGTGTTGGGGTGAGAAGTCCACGTTGTTGTCATCTTCATGATTTTCAGAGTTTTCCTCGAAGTCATCTGGAGGTAGTTGACACCATGGCTTTAATTTATCTGCTGAAAATACTGAACGATAGTGTCGTTGTATTCGTTATGCGTGTGGCAGATCTTCAATTACATATCGGTCTTTGGGCAACACTTTCGTAATGATGAAGGGGCCTTTATAGCGTGGTTCCAATTTCCGTGATGTTACCGTACTAGTTGATCCGTTTGTGGTTAAGACTAAATCACCTCCGAAAAAGCTCTTAGGACTAGCATGTTTTTCGTCATACTTCTTGGCTCGTACACGGTGATCATTGATTCGTTGAGCC
>JBAMBP010001192.1:0-15640 GCA_037044515.1 Phortica magna
TTATGGTCTTTACAATACAAAAAACATAAGTCCGTTCAGATGCAATTTCTCCTTTTTGCGCTGCGTGGCCTCAATTGAAATCCTAATACTAGATTACCGTCCTACCACGACAGGCTTCTTCTTATTGACGTTCCATCTCTGGCTCATTTGTGCAAACTGTATTAATGAATTAGGCCTACCCAAGTTCATTTCTGAAGCTTTTAAAAACAATTGTGATAATAGTCCAGTTATTTAGTAGTTTTACCAGGAAAGTGTTCCGCAAGTTTTGAAAATCGGTATCCCTATGTATTTTGAGATGCTCTTTCCGAATATAAACTTTGCAACCTCGTATCTTTGCCGATCGAGCTAAAATTTCAGTTTTTTCACCATATCTCCATTTCGGTTCATTGTACACCAAAAATAAAGTTAAACTACGGAAAATTTTCTTCAATTTTTGTTCTCACTTTTTTTTCGTAAAATTAATAATATTGTCGTGCGCGGTACAAAGTGTAGTTTTGTACACTTGTTTACTTTGCGATTTCATACATTTTGTATGGGACTTGGTATTGATTTTAATCGTCAGAACGCTATATTCGGCCTGACCGAAGAGTGTATACTATTTACGTCCTTTTATGTGCCTCGCCCATTTTTTCTTTGGAATCTTATTTCTCTTTAACTTAATAGCCTACATACCAGTTTTAATTGGTGCCAGAGATAATAATATTAGTGATTTGGGATTTTGAGATCAAAATATTTTTCATCCCTGTGAACATAAGTATGAAGTTTCAAGTCAATTAGTTTACTTTTCATCCTCTTTATTTCGAATTGCATGTACCAGTTTCAACAGTCCGATCTCAATGAAACTTTCAGACATTTGGCGTGGGCACGCAAACCTACTGTATCTTGAAAAACAAAAAAGGTTTCCATACAATGATGAAGAAATGTTGCTCATCTCATCATTTTGTAAGGAGGCTACCAGTTCCAGTGGTCCGATCACAATTAAAACTTTTAGACAATTGATCTGGGCACGTAAAATTACTAGTTGTGGAATTTAAGCCCTCTACCTTACATAACAAAAATGTTTAAGGTTTAAGGTAAGTTTTAACTTTTGTTAATTTACCTTTTTCTTTTCAGAAGACTCTTTGCGAAACCATAGGAAGAGATTGTATATATCGTATACAGGCAGACGGACATGTCTATATCAACCCGTCTTGTTATCCTGATCAAAGATATTTATACTTTGTATAGTCAAAAATGTCTTCTTCGATCTGTTACAAATTTCAGGACAAACTTACAATCCTATTTACAGCGTGAAGCGTATAATAAAACAAATCAAACGTCCTTTAATTGTTTTCCTTTCAATACTTACGGGGTGAGAGCGTCATTAGCAGGCAAAAATCGTCTTTCATAATTAATGATTGGCCCCTAACCAAAAACATGTAATGTCACTCCAGTTTGACTTATTTATAATATAAAACCAGAAAGAGAACGATTTTGGATTTGCAGAAAATGGTATGCTCTTGCAACGGTTTTCCCAATTATTCTTATTTTCGTTTTCCAATAAGAATCATATACGTCTCGTAGTCACGCCCATTTTCTAAAAGTATGTATGTAATGGATAGAAGGAGGGGAGCGGAACGCAAAAAAGTATATATTCTCGATCGACCAACAAGACAAGTTGATATAGCTATGTCCGTACGTAACTTCTGTACCATCGGAACCAGTGCTTTACAAGGCCTGGTGAAACCCGGAATAAACTAACAACAAAAAGAATAAATTCAATATCAAATAATATAATTTGTACAATTAAAACAAATAAATAATCGAAACAAAAAAAAATATTATTAATCGATTAGTTTTATGTGATAAATTGCATTTATTATTTTCTTGGTCAAAATAATCATGTGATTATATAATCGATTAATTTTTTTTTTGCCATCACTAACTCCAATAAGGCTAAAAGTGACCTCGGAAAATACAGAAATCGTCCTTACCGGGCTATGAATAGATCGTAAGCCGCGTAAGTGGGTTTATTTGGTACGGAATTATTTGCAATTCAAAATACTTAAACATAAATGTATGAGACAGAACATTACATAGACGCTTAGTCAACCTGCGGAACAGAATAAAATCGTTTGTCCGTTAGCTTTCTTTTCAGAAGTCAATGTACCTTTCACTAGATAACTAACAACTTTTTCAAAGTCGTATCTCTGTTATTTAATAATTCCTCTTTTAAGCGTTGGCAACAGTGTAAAAGTGTGCTATGCATCACTCCATTATATGTACATATACATACATATACCCCAGGAAAGGGAATTATATACCATTGTTGGTACCGCACAAAATGTCATTTGTAGTGTTCTAAGTAAAAGGTAACAATGCAGTTTTACTTTTGTGCAAAAAAAAAAAAAAAAACAACAACAAAATATTCGGAACGAAATGCGAACCAACTAGTCGACCCCGACCCTTGAGTACATAAAACGTGTGCAGTTTCATACAAACTGTGTTATTCACACACCGAATAATACCATCAGGTGGTAGAAGCGCAATGTGTGAGTGAGATAGTAAACAAAAACAGTTGATATTTGTTTAAAATTTTTTATTCTGCGAAACTAAAGATTTGGAGACGTAGACTCTATGTCTTCGAAGGCTAGAATAGATGCAAGTAACATCCTCTATGAAGTTATCCAACAGTTCCTCAATTGCTGAATCAACTTGGTCTAGGCTAATACTATATAGTATATACAATACCAAATAAATTAAATCATCCAAATAAATCATTGCAGTTTACACACCTTCAATCAATACTTTTTCTTCCAATCTTTAAAACTTTTTAAAACTAATATTCCCGTCTACGGACGGTATACTCGCACAATATTGTACCCTGCACACATGGTAGGTGGTCCCACGCCCAAAATTTAAAAGGAAATGTGCATTTGGTACTGCACTTTCGTATATTGGCTAAATTTCAAGAAAAAGTCAAAAAAATTAAGAATTTATCGAAAATTACAGTTTGCTGGTCTTTGAGAAGCAACCTTGAGGGAGAGGTGTATTTTGTGGAATGCATAAGTAAATGTATATTTACTTAGCCTGAATTTCAGGTTATTATCTTTTACAGTTTTGGTGTTGTAGCAAATTTAAGAAAACCACTTTTTGTGGTATGCAAATGAATTGGTCTAGACCAGTCTACCTAGTCCTAGTCTGTTCGTTCGTCCGTTTTTCGTTTTATGTTTCTCTACGAATTGACTTGAAACTTCACACATATGTTATAGGTGATATAAAAATAGGCATGGCACCGGGAACTGATAACCGAAATGGGAAATTTCCATATTTCTGAAACCAAATAAGCTACAACAAAGATAGGGAACGTACCCAAATGACGTGACCCATTTTTGACCCCTTCTGATTTGTTTTGTCACTATTTCTATGACCATAATTTGTTTAAAACTTACTTCTATGTAATAATTTAGTACTTATCAAAGCTGAAACTCTAATCTACAATTTTTTTTGGCTCCTTTCTGCTTGCTTGCTTAGATCAGCTCTCATTTTGCAAATCGCTTCCAAATGTTATATATTATGCATTTTCTTTGATCGTATATATTTTCCATTATTCAACAGTAAATTTTAATCCTTTTCTTGTTGGAAAACGACATTTTCATCCCAAAATAAATCAACGGTACTGTCAATGGTTAAAACGATATCCAACTTGCGTTATCTCTCGGAGATAATGTAAATCTCCTATTTCTCATTTTATTGTTTATTGCCTACTGGTAATTTTAATACACATGTTTTTAAATACAAAAAAAAATATTTTTCTCTTACCAATCTCATTGAATTAACAGATAAACAAGAAGCAAAAAGAAACAATTTATAATTTCATCACACGTATTAATCGAAGATTTGTCACCCCCGATGTAGGCGAAATGAGTACTTATATATTTAATGAGCGAGTGGCAGGGGCTCCTTAAGCATGGCTGTCCAAGCTTGCCGATTTTGTGACTTCTCGATGTTTGATCGATGTAGACATTTGCCTTGAGACTGTAGTTCAGCGAACTGTGCTACAATTGGATCCCTTCCGCAAGATGCAACAGCAACGACACTATCGTGCTGATTAATGTAATAGGCAACAAATTTTAAACTCTCCAAGTCGCCATCGATAATAACATCAGTGAATTTCCCATAGCCAGAGTACCGTATGCCTTTGCCGAAGATCATCGTAAAAAAGAAAGGGACAGCCTGTAGTTTCATTACAGACCCGCTCATATTGATAGCTGCTACTCGGCCGTGATACTGAGCCAATTGATAGTGACCGATGGTAGCACGGCCGCCACCTAAGGAGTAGATGTGTGCGTTTGCAATATCTCCTCCCACGTAAACGTCAGGCACGTTTGTCTGAAGAAAATCGTTGACATCAATCGAGCCGTTAGGATTTATGCGTACGCCAGAATTTGCCAAAAATCCTGTGTTGAGTATCGAGCCAGTACCCATTATGAGCAGATCGCAAGGAAGAGATGACCGGCTCTTATTAACAACTCTTTCTTTTTCAGCTTCCTCAACATCATTAGATTCAGTGACGTCCTCACTCGCTTCTTCGTCTTCTTCTACCTCCTGCTCAAGTAAACGCACTGCTGTTACTTTACCATCGAAATCACCCAGAACCTCAGTAATGCCGCTTTCCATACGCATTTCAACGCCGTTCTCTTCAAACAGTCGTAAAACACGCTCTCCAATTTCTTCGCTGAGTATAGATTTTAAGGGCACATTGTCTCGACCCACAACGGTAACCTAAATTTTAGTTAATCAGTATTACATTTAATGATAATTTACGTTATTACTTACGCTCGCCACTTTTTTTGCCAGTGCGGCAGCTGCTTCTAGTGAAATGAAGCTTGAACCTAAGCAAACTACACGCGATTCTGGTGTAATAACTGACGAAATGGCGTTAGCATCATTGTAATCTCTCACTGTAAAGACATTCTTCAGGTTTACCCCGGTAATAGGTGGTTTGTACGCCGAACTGCCAGTTGCAATATATATTTTATTATACTTAATAACGAACCCATTCGAGCAATGTACTGTTTTTTCAACTGTGTTGAGTTTTGTAGCCTCAACGTTCAGCATAAGCTCGATATCATACTCTGCGTAGAAGTTGACATCGCGCAACTGCAGCGTGTCAATGTCAGCGTTCATTGACTTCGAGATCTTAACTCGATCATAAGGCGGTACATTTTCACGGCACAAAAACACAAGTCTACCGGTAAACCCTTCTTGACGTAGTGTTTCTACACAGACTGCCCCAGAAGGACCGCCACCTACTACCACAAAAACACGGTTATCTTTGGTGTCACGTTTAACCATATTCTTGAGTCGCTTGCTTTTCTCAAGATCAGAACGCTTTGCACGCAGCATGATTCCACCATCATCGGAAACCTGCACGTTATAGCAGGGAAGAGAATCGAGACCAGGGAAGTCCTCAATGTCGCCATTATCAATGTTAAAACAAGCACCATGCCATGGACAACGTACGCGACCTTGACCGAGCGAGCCAGTATGCAGCGGAGCACCATAATGAGTGCATTTTGAGCCAATGGCCTTGAGCTGGCCGTTCTGTTTAATTAGCAGAACTCGTGTATTCTCGTCAAACGAGACCTGCTTCATTGAATTATCTTCAATGTCCCTCTGGTGACACACACGGACTGGGTCGGTGTAATCGGTTGAATTAACAGATCCACTTTGGCGTACTGCCATGTTGTTGTTCTCAGCAGATGTTGAAGACTCACAAGTATACTGATAAGAACCAGAGGCGCCTGCAAGTAATGACCACCACAAATTAAACAAAAATTAACGCACAACAAATACACTAAAAAAAAAAGCTAATTTCTGTGTACAATAATTTACGACTTTTTAATGACAGAAAACAAAACACTTATGTGTATACGTAAAAATAAAAAAAAATATGTAAAGAACTACAAATTTTGAGAGAAAAGAGCATTGCAGAGGGTATAAAAACATCGGCCTGACTGCCACTCAATTTAATAATCGACATGATTTGCAAGCAAGCGCAGCTACAATTTGGCCGTCTATCGATTGCATGGCAGCTGCTGCTCTTATTAGCGATTGCAGTAAAGAGCGAGTCAGTGCAGCCAGAATTTGGTGGTGCAGTGGGTGCGTCATATACGCAACTGCAGAATCAGATAATTGCCAAGCAGTTTAAGCGAATGCAGGAAACAACAATTCAGACTCACGAGACTGAGGAGCTGCTAGCTGGTCTGCAACAGCGTCATAGCCAACTACTCAATGAATTGCAGGCTTACAGTGGGGAACAGGCTCCAGCAAATGTCCAATTTGGTGCTCCGACATTTTTAAACAAAATTAAGCTGATGTCTCCTGTGCCGCACTCTACAATCGAAGTCGAGCAGGACTTCGATAATCTGCAACGCAAATTGGACGAACTTAAAGGTCAGATTGAGGCAATGAATTTACGATTCGATAAAAAATCATTAACGAAGCAGCCAAATAAATTGGAAAACGAAAAATTTCAAGGCATGGGGAATATTTCCAGTAAGAAGCCATTACTTTGGCCCGGCAGCAAAGTTATAGAATCCTCAACTCATGCCGATCAAAGGCCATCGTTTATCAAACGTATTATGTCATATATAAGACCAGCTGTTCTACGTGGAACGGTATCGCGCTGGCCATTTTGGTCGATTCTTAACGGAACTGCTGTCAACACTGGGGAACACGAACATTCAGGAAGTTACGTTGGACCTGCCACGGAAAAATCTTCTGCGTTCCTCAGCGCTGAAGATCTAGTTATACAGTTAACACGCCAACGTGCTTACTTGGATGACATTATTAAACGTTTGGAATTTACGTCTACAGACATAACATCTAATTAATTAATAAACGTACCCAAAGAACAAGATTTTTTCTATAATTCTTAAACGAGCTGAAGTTAGTTTTATAATGTGGAATTTGTGAAGACTTAGCAAACGTTGATTCGGCTTTTATAGATTTGTCAAGTCTAAGCGTAGAACGGCTTTATACCCTTCGTAATTTTTTTTCAAATGTTGCTATGTTATTCAATTCGACTTACTCTGTCAATGGCTTTCACCTGTATTGAGCATTGAATGAAGAGTACGAGTATATTCTAAATAGTCTACTTGGCTAAAAAAATTATTGTTCTACTGGCTCTGATGTCACCTTCTCACCATTGGTTTTTATAGTCATGGAAAAATGAGTATATTAAAGGGGAGGTAAGGTTAATTTGACGAAAAATACCACATTTTTATGATTTTTTTTAAGAAACCGGTTAACATTTATTTGTTAATTTAAATGGGAAGTTATAAATTAATATCTTAAGCATACATTCTGAAATTTTCATTAAAATCAAAATAAGTATGTTGGTAGCAGTTTTTAATTGACACCTCAGAAAAATTGTGTTTTGCGGTGACTATCATTACGGATGACTGGATCATCAAAAATGCATTAGAAAATAGACTTAGTTAATAAAATTTGACAGGCCCTGAAGTCGAGATTTCATTTTTTTTTTATGACAAAATATCGATTTTTGGTTAAAAAAACAACATTCAAGCTGCTATAAAAAATACTTAAAACTAAAAAAAATAGTGAGGACGTTATCTTCGGTTTTGCTGAAGATGTATACTCTTCACAACACCTTTTGTGGTACGCCCGTATCATTTTTAGAATCTTACTTCTTTTTGTCCACATAGCCTACAGACCAATTTTCATTGGGTGCCAGGTATATGGAAATTATGGGTTTTGGCGGTGCCACGCCCATTTTGATATCAAAATAGTTTAAAAGACACACTTTGAACATAAGTATGAAGTTTCAAGTCAATTAGTTAAGAAACAAAAAAATTTTCCCATACAAAGATTTAAACTTTGCTTCTCTTACTCTTCTTCATTTTGTATGGCAGGTACCAGTTCCAGTAGTCCGATCTCAATGAAACTTTCAGTCATTTGGTCTGGCTACGGTTTTTACTACTTGTATAATTTCAACGCTTTATCTTGGAAAACAAATTTATTTTTCTTCTTCTTTTCGTATGGTGGCTACCAGGTTCAGTGGTCTGATCTGGCTGGTTCCGACCAATGTGTCATCTGTAATAAAAAACAAAGGTCTGTGCGAAATTTCGAAAGCTTTCCAAATTGAGGGAGGAGTTTGCATACATACAGGCAGACATGGGCTATATCAACTCGACTTGTCATCCTGGTCAAGATTATATATACTTTGTTTAATCGGCCCCTCTCCCCGTGTGTTACAAACTTCGTGACATACTTTGTGAAGAGTATAAAAATTGACTTCAATTTCTCGTGGCCTCGCTAATTATGTCTAGAAAAAGTATGTTTTATCAATTTCAAAAGAATCGGTTCAGTAGTTTTCGCGTGATTTGTACATCTCAGGATTATTTCGATCGGACCATTGTAGCATATAACTCCCAAGGATAGTCGGTCAAAAATTAGGTTTTTGTTTAAAAAATGGTACGAGTTTGGAATTATCGCCTCAATATTTTGCATAAAAACTTCTTTGACATAAACGAAGATATAGTGTAAAAATGGTAGAACTACTGTAGAATATAGCTCCCGATTGGTCAAAAACAAGGTTTTTGTTAGAAAAACTCGTTCTTGAATATAAACAAACCAAACTTTGCAATTACGTGTTTTCATTAATGCTTGACTATATTAAACAATTTTATAAGAATCGGACATAAGAGCGTAGCACCGCTGAAAAACTTAAAAATAGGATTTCTCTGTGAGCAGACAAGATACAAGATTTCAATATGTAGTGAAGTATAACTAGATTGTCATCTTTAAGGGGGAACGCTACTGTGACGGCCGAAAAAATGTGTGAATAGTTTTGTGAATTTTTCGACCGACAAAAAAAAAAACAATATTAAGTTCGTTGTTTTTATGTCTTATTAAATAAATTTTAATATTAAAAAAATATTGAGTTATTCCAAAGATATGAGGGTTCCCGTAAGATTTAAAAAAAAAACCATTTCTATGGTTTCATCGATAACTGGAGCAGATATTAACCGATTTCCATGAAACTAGTTTTGTTGGCTCGTATTTACGATAAAGGGGACTTTAAATACAAAAAAGGGAACTTAAAAATACAAAACTAATTTCATAAAAATAGGTTAATAATTCCACGAGTTATCGATGCGACCAGTTTGAAAAATCGTTTCGAGAAAAACGAGTTGAAAATTTTGATATCGTTTTTGTCACTATGAAATCATGTTAACTGCTCTCGCAGTAAATTTTCGAAATTTTGGTCTGAATTTTTATGAATGGATTTTTGATTGTGTACACAAAATGATTTTTTTTATCCATTAGAGTGGCGTTCCCCCTTACGACAAATAAGAAAATGGGCGTTGCTACGTATGATTCTTATTGGAAAATAAAAAAAAATAGATTTTTTAAAAGAATAATTGGGAAAACGTTTGCAAGAATATATTAATTTTGTCAAGGCCAAATAGCATCCTTCTTAATTAAATATAACGTCAGCCTGGATTAATCTTTTTGAATGTTTTTGTTTGGTGAATTATGGTTTTGTTAGCACTCTCAAACCGATGTCATATATACTGACTTCAGTAAGCCTTTTGACTCGGAGGATGATTGGCTTTTATTAAAATTTAATTAATGGGATCTCCTCCGAATTTTTTAAATTGGCTTTAGATTAGATCTAACATCTAACATCTAAATGTAAGTTTATGACTTACTACCATCGTTGAAAACATTTCTTGTTTACTTGCTCGATTGATAATGTCCAACTAGAACGAGTCTTTACCTTTAACGACATAGGCCGTCTTATTGATCTCAAGCTCAATTTCATTCATGTTGATAAGGCGAAAGGTGTTTTTTAATTTATTATACGCTGGTCTCAATAATTCAATGACCGCTATACCACCTAACTTTTTTTCGTCGTAAACTTGCACGTCCTTTTCACGAATATTATTGTTGTGTGTATGGTCTGCACAGCATGAAAAACATTTAAGATCGGCATTGAGTCAGTCATTTCTCCTTTGCACTTCGTGGCCTTAATTGGAATTCCAATATTAATTAATTGGAATTCCAAAAATTATGCAAATTTATTTATTGGTACATATTTAATTACAACAACTTTAGACAAGTTTGAATTCAACGAAATACTTGACAAGAGTGTAGGAGATTTTACATCTGTGTAAAATCGTATAAAGAGATTTTTGGCACACCGAGAATTGAGTTGTCTTCGGAGAGGAGATTTCCAGCATACAACCGTATATGACTTTTTCCCAATATGGAAGTCCGAGGGGCAATACTAATAGGTGGCAAAGATGGCATTGAGTCAGTCATTTCTCCTTTGCACTTCGTGGCCTCAATTGGAATTCCAATATTAGGTTACCTTCATACAGGCTCCCTCTCATTGACCTCCCGTCTCTGTCTAATCGGATGATTATTTATGTACAGTTTTTCTTCATAAACTGATTCTGGATTTAATTGGTTTTTCAGACCTACTCAGACAGATTAACTTCAGCATCCCACGACGCACTACCAGAAAGAGTGCAGTGCAGTCTTATATATCCAAACTATCCATTTGTTCATAAAAAATTTCACGTTTTCTTATAAAAAAAAGGTAGGTAACACCTGCTTGGTTGGGTCAGTAAGTCTGTGGACGGGTTGGGAATAATAATACCTAAGTAAAATTGATATTTGTGCATTTTATTTTGTTTTTCTATTTCTGAAATTTTCCTTGGTCGAATTTTCTTTTCTTATTATTTTTTTTAAATAGGCGATTGACAATGAATTTTAATTTTAATTGGATTTAAGTCCGGACTAATTGCTGTCCAGTCCAATAAGGGGATATATTTCGACTCTAGAAATGACTTCGTATAACTTGAAAAAGGTATAGGGTCCTGTAAAAATGTCCAGTATTCGCCATGAAACTCTTTTGTATAGGAGCATTATCTTGTTAAAATTACCAGTATTTGCCATGAAACTCTTCTGTAAATGGCATAAGTTCGCTTTCAAGGATATCCGAATACATTTGCGAATTAACTCGTCCAGGTAAATAGGCATTCGGGGACCTTCCAAGTAAGCTCAAAGCTGCCCATACCTTGAGAGAGCCACCATGATTCCGCTTGCCTTGGGTCTCGCCAATATTTCTGATTTCCATCAGGACCATCCAAATGGAACTTCTTCTTATCGCTGAAGATTACTTTTCTAACTTATTGACCCAAAACTCATACATTTCCTAAAAAGCAAGTCGGGCTTTCTTTTCTTTGCCGAGGTAAAAGTTTTAGAGTCCGCACTTTGGCATCATATTTCAGGTAAAGGCATCATATTTCAGGTAAAATATTTGGAAAAACATCACAAAGCGTGCGCGATAAAACATGCATAATCAAAAAAATAATAATAGCGGAATTGAATAAACTTTACCATCGTAAAACTGAGAGTCTGTGACAAAATACTTTTTTATAAAATACAAAATACTTTTTAAAAAAAATTCTTAAGTTCAAAATCCGCAAATACGTATTTTTTATTTTGTATTTGTATTTTAAATACAAGTATTTCAAATATGTCACAACTCTGCTGCTGTGACTCACAGCACAATGACAACATCGACTTTTAAATATTTATTTAATTAATTAATTTTATTATTAAAAGTATTTTGTATTTTGATGAAAAGTATTTTGTCACAACTCTATCGAAAACAAATTTTGCAAAAATATCAATTTTACTGACGTAATTGATAAAAAATTTATGAAATCGCAACATGTACAAGTCTCAAAACTTGTACACTTTGCGACGCTCGAACGACAAAACTATTAGTTTTACGAAAAAAAAGGTCAGAACATAAACTGTAGGATATTTCCTGTAGTTTCATTTAGCATGAAGATGTTTTTGCCGTAAGATGAGCCAAAATGGGGATATGGTGAAAAAAACGACTTTAGACGGCGTTTTTCAAAATGGCGGCCCGAGCCGCGGAGAAACGAGGTGACAAAGTTGAAATTCGAAAAGATCACCCGAAATACATAAGGATACCAATTTTCAAATCTCCCAGAAAACTTTCCAGGCAAAACTACCAAATGACTGGACTATAAAACATTTTTTAATCCAGGTGGAATTTTTGTTTAACATCTGTCGTTACTTATGTTACCATCGATTCCGATCCACTTTTATCTTGTTTGAGGGTGATTTTCGTATAAAACCGCATATACTTTGTTGGTTTTTTTTTCATTCTGAAGTCACATTAATTAAAAGTTCAAAATAGGTAGTGGTTAATTTTAAGTGTAAGCGACTGTACATGGTTAATTTAGATTTTTTATCAACACAAATAACAAGGCAAATTAACTAGCAGTTTTAGATTTTTTTTCCAATTCAAATGAAATTCCAAACCACTTTATAATTCTCGAAAATATATGAAAGCATGTGAGCATAGTTAGCATTGCAAAACAATCGTTGTTTTAGCTGCCAAACCATTGTCATTGCTTTTCTTTAAATGCAAATTTATTTATTGGTACATATTTAATTACAACAACTTTAGACAAGTTTGAATTCAACGAAATACTTGACAAGAGTGTAGGAGATTTTACATCTGTGTAAAATCGTATAAAGAGATTTTTGGCACACCGAGAATTGAGTTGTCTTCGGAGATTTCCAGCATACAACCGTATATGACTTTTTCCCAATATGGAAGTCCGAGGGGCAATACTAATAGGTGGCAAAGTTGATAAATGGTAACATTCCTACAAAGTAGGAATCTGCAGCTCTCACCTTCCAAGTCCTCAGCCACGCTCTTCACATCTGGACGCAGAAAGTAACTTTGCCATTACATAAAATCGTAAATGGCAACGTGAAGTATTCGAAAATCTCAAGGGTGACCTCGACTTCGCCAGACATGCAGGAGTCTTAGCCAAGACCCTCCGGTCCAGGAATAAGATTCTTCAGGCCCTGGGAGGCAGCACCTGCGGGAAGGATAAGGAGACGCTGCTGATCACGTACAACGGTAGCAGCAGGTCCATCCTCAACTACGCTGCCCTAGTATGGAGCTCCAACACCAATGCCACCCAGTTGGACAATCCACAAGAGACCCAAAAGGGCACCCTCCGCGCGGATGACACCCTAAACGCTTACAAAGCAATTCCTTATTTCCTGCTTTGACCTGGAGGATCCCAAACGCATAGCGACTGCTAGGTGCTTCACCTATAACCCTGAGCAGATAAGTGTATCGATTCGATTACAGGTGCGCACACGGAGACTTTGGCTTAAACTGTCGATGCTTACGCAGACAATGTTGTCTTTGGAGGTAGACCACCACCCATCGTCCGAACTCGCGCTGCCAAGAGAAACGCGATCTACCCTCTCGCAGTTTCGCAGGATAGACCCGAATGTAGCGGATGCCTGCCCGGTTTGTGGTGGACTAATACTCAACCTAACATGCGTTGCCACATACTAGCCTGTTTTGCATGAAAAAGTGTAATTTTTGCTGAAAAGATTGGTAGTTACACGATGTTGAAACGGATATGTTTTTATGATAGACCGCTAACTTATCATTAAATCTGAGCATTTGAGACAAAAATGCAGTCAAATTTCGAAAAATTCGACGTAGGGTAGGATTTTCACTACACTATTGGCAAATCTAATCAGCCCAAACTTGGTCATATAAGCTGTGACATTTTGTTATGCTTTTTATTACCTGTACCTTCCTTATGGTACAAGGGTGTATTAGTTATGTGCGCGTCGAAAATGTAACACCTAAAAGGAGGCGTCGCAGAACCTATAAAGTATATATATTCTTGATCAGTATCGAAAGATACTGTGTGAACGATTCGATCTCAAAAACTATAATATGTAGAACCAAAATTCTTTTTCAGGTCGATTCTGCTATTCAATACGCAGATCAAGTTTATTTTTTGTTTCCCTTTCGGAGTTTATTTTAAAGGTGAGGGGCAAATAACGAACTATCTCGGGTAAAAATATACAAAAATCTTATTTTCTCGGTTGGATAGAAGCATCAAATTTGGAGTGTATATAGCTGACATGAATCCCAAGATAGAATAGAAAAATCGCCATGGCCTCGCTCACAAATAGTATAAATTGTAAATGCTTATATATTTTGAATCATATAACTTACAGCAACGGAAGTGGCAGGTTTGGCAACGCCCTATTCAAAATAATATTCTAATGTGAAAATTATAATGCATTTAATTATTAAAACTGGAAAAAGTAGTACGTTATAGTCATAGTTAAGACAAAAATAACTTTTTTTCTATTTAAAATACCATTCTTCTTCAATAGTTACCAACTGACATTTTAAGAGAATGTAAGCAGCCTCTTAACATGCTTAAAACAATTCGTAAAACCAGTAAGGACATTATCTTCGGCCTTGATCAGGATGACAAGACGAGTTGATATAGCCATGTCCGTCTGTCCGTCTGTCTGTATGTATGCAAACTCCTCCCTCAGTTTTGAAGCTTTCGACCTGAAATTTTGCACAGACCCTTGTATTTTATTACGATGACACATTGGTCGGAACCAGCGAGATCGGACCACTGGAACTGGTAGCCACCATACGAAAAGAAGAAGAAAAAAAAATTTCAATCGTTGTATGAAAAACTTTTTTTTTTCCAAGAAAGAGTGCTGAAATTATATATAAACCGTAGCCAGGGTAAATGTCTGAAAGTTTCATTGAGATCGGAATACTGGAACTGGTACCTGCCATACAAAATGAAGAAGAGGAAGAGAAGCAAAGTTTAAATCGTTGTATGGGAAACTTTTTTATTTCTTAAGATAGAGTGCTGAAATTACAAAAGTAGTAATTTAGTGTCACCAGATCAATTGCCTGTAAGTTTTATTGAGATCGGACTACTGGAACTGGTACCTGCCATACAAAATGAAGAAGAGGAAGAGAAGCAAAGTTTAAATCGTTTTTTGTTTCTGAAGTTAGGGTGCTGAATTTACAAATGTAGTAATTTAGTGCCACCAGATCAATTGCCTGTAAGTTTCATTGAGATCGGACTACTGGAACTGGTACCTGCGATACAAAATGAAGAAGAGGAAGAGTAGCAAAATTGAAGTCGTTGTACGGAAAACTTTTTTGTTTCTTAACTAATCGACTTGAAACTTTATACTTATGTTGATAATGTGTCTTAAAAGCTATTTTGATATCAAAATGGGCGTGGCACCCCCACATATGACCAGAACCAATAGTTCCCCTAACAACAACGAAATCTGATCTGTAGGCTATGTGGACAAAATGAAATAAGATTCCAAAAATAAAATGGGCGTACCACAAAAGGTGTCGTGAAGAGTATACATCTTCGGCAAGGCCGAAGATAACGTCCTTACTGGTTTTACTTAGCATCAGCTTCCAGCATACCGAGGTGAAATTGTTTTATTTTGATTTCAGAGAGAAATGTCAAAAGAATTTAAAAATTATACAATTTCACTAACTTTTTTATATATTCTATATTTTTATATACAGTGACTCTCAGCTTAAATGGAACACGCATAGTTTTGAAACTCAAGTGACCGCAGCTTTTAAACGGAACAGTTAAAAAAAAAATATTTTTCATGTCGTTTTTTCTTTATACTCTTGCAAAAAGAGTATATTAACTTTGTCATGAAGTTTGCAACGCAGAGAAGGAGACATTCCGAC
>JBAMBP010001193.1:0-405111 GCA_037044515.1 Phortica magna
CACACTTCGTTACCGTCAGTCAGTCATAACGCGCACTCGGCTTTGAACTCGTCTCAGTTTCAGTGTCTCAGCACGACTCAACACGATCGTTCGTACAATTGACGTGAGCTTTTATTTGAGTAGAACGGCTTAAAGCATTAGCAAAGTGTAGAATTACATAAAATAATTAATAATTTGTGCTTAAATAAACACAAAATCAGTGCTACTGTGCAAAAAATAAAAAAAAATCATCTATAAAAACAACAAACAAAAATATATAATTTTTTTAGTGACATACAAAAAATATTGTGAATCTTTTTTGTTGCTGTGCAAGAATAAAAGCGTACAAAAAAATATTCTTTTCGGATTACATTTTTATTGGTTGCGCTGTTTTGGATTTCAAACTTTATGGTAAGTGTGCGACATTTTTTATTGATTATTCAAGCGTATTGTAATAGAAAACTATTAATATCAAGTATACGTCGTTTGCTACGTGGGAATATTTTAAAGGCAATTAAAAAACATTTTAAAATCTTAGATGCCATATAATAAAAATGGTAATTAAAACATATATAAAAAATATAAATAATTTAAAATTTCAAAATTGAAAATAAATGGAAAAAATAAAAAATATTCTGACGCAAAAAAAATGAGTATACAATTTAAAATATTAATTAATTGATTTATTTATAAACAAAAATCAGACAGATAAACACAAAAATATTGAACATTTTTAAATATTTTTTTTATTATTATTTATATATTTTCTCGCATATCAATTTGGAAATTTAACCGAAAAAGTTCTTTTAGCTTATTTTCCCAATTCAATTTAAAAAATCAAGCGAGGTATTTCCGTCTTATCATTCATTTCACCATCATACTATATACATTATCTTTACGATGACACAAAAATCACGAATTGCACAAGAAATCACGAATTGCACATACAACCAAAGTCAATTTGCAGCACTTTAGCTTTTAGACCCAATTAGAACAAACAAAAGAAATGACGAACAGTCTCAAGAACTTTATAGAAAACCCCTTGGCGTGAATCACTTTCATTTCAAAGCAATTCAAGAATGATACTTAATTGGGTTTATTTTGACAATTTTATGCCATCAATAAACAAACGATGAGGGACTACGCCACGCGCTGAGTCACCAAATCGCCCAAATGAGTCACGCAGAAGCGACCGGGCAGGAATACACTTGAAGCAATATCAGGCGACATAGATAGATAATGATGATTATTAATGTCAAAATAGAATTTCCCTGATTTCATGTAAAGTCTATAAAGATGCAAGCAAAAGTTGTGATAATGAGACGTACAAAAAACGAGTTGAAATTTAATAAAAATACGCGCATGATCAGATTTTGCATTTACGTCAAAACTTGTCTTTATAATAAACAATGTTTTTGTGATAAGGTGCGCAACACCGAACGAAAGCAAAGTCATATAAAAGTATCTATAAAACTGTATTTTTATGCTATCTGCAATCATGTGCCAACTGCTGATGATTGTCTTGCGCAACATGCGCGCTGCGATTAATATACTTTTATACTATTTTTTGTTACGAACAAGATATATAATCGAAGTGTATGATAAACAAAAATCGCGTCTGAAGGTCGGTCAGTTTCCAACTTTTCGCTTTCTTTGCTACTTTTGTATGCTAACCAAAAAAAGTATATCAGCACATTTCACGCTTATCGGCGACAAAGTTCGTACAGGAAATGATTTCAATCAATTCATAAAACAAAAGCTCATCAAAATGTTACTTATTTAGATTTTGTTTTGTGAATGTAGGCGTATCTATCATTATCAGAACTATTTTGCTGACTTTCAGATGTCTCTTTTGTGTTTACGACCCAGGCCAACGACAAGTGCGTTCATTCACGTATCACTGATAATTATCGCTCGCATAGCATACATAAATAAACTCATCATAAGCGCTTGCAAAGCAACAACAAAGCAAAATTATCTGCTATATTTAAATATGCAAAGATACAAGTGAATTTTACTTTTGGCTACTTGAAAGTGTTTATTGTTTCTTCATGAATGGCACTATAAGATAGTGTGTAGGCAGGCTTGACGTTTGGCTATGTTTACTTTGGTGTGGCGTGGCGTGGATTGATAAATTTCTGTTTGGTTTTTTTAACATAACTGCTGAGCACAACTTTTAGCGTGAAGAACTTTTGATAGAAGATGCCGTTGAAAAACCGTAGAAAAAAACGTGTTTTCGGCTTAAAGTGTTTGCGCCAAATGCGGATAGCAATTTAAGGTTATTTTGTTATATGTCATTGAGCAATTTATTGCTTATAAATTTTAAACGCTAGCTTAACCTATGTGTCAAGCGCTGCTATGCAACATATGACACAAGAATGTAAATTCGGCAAAAAGTAACATTTTATTGTGTTCAAAGAGCAGCTCTACCACAACGTAGTAGACTTAAGATTAGGCCACACCGCACGGCTTTAAGTCGTTGAATTGGTTTGGTCGTTGGTTCAAGTTCAGCGAATTCCAAAGTTTCTAAGTATTTATGTTTTCCTTGAATGAAAAAAAAATTAATATATTTCACACAAGCCACAATTTACGCTTATCAGAAAACAATTAAACGGCATTTTTGTTTCGTTTTGTGCAAAGGCATTTATTATGGCGTAAGGGAAATATGCGAACGGCCAATCTAATCTGAGCGTAGCGGAAACGCTAATCCACAATAAGTAAAAATTTAAAAGAAATTTAATTTCATATAAAAAGAGCAACAATAACAAAATAACGCATAAATCTCAGCATTTCCTGTATGTGTATATAAAATATCTAGAAATGTGCTTGGAAACCGCAAAAGAACAAAAACAAATCGGAAATCGCAAATCGAAAGCGCACGACAATTTTTAAAACATTAACGTCACACATTTTTTCAAGTGTTTATAACAAAACAAGTGCAGAAAAGGCGCAAAAGAAATTATCATTTGCCAAAAATAAGTGCGAAAAAGTCTTATCAAAGTTGAAGTTAAAAGTATGCGACTAAGATTGATTGCACTCATTAATGTATTATAAACAAAAGCAAAAGCAGAAGATATATGAAAAACTGCAACAAAAAGAAGAAAAGAAGAAAAGAAGATAAAAGCCGAAATTTTCAGTTATCAATTAAACAGGCACGTGATTAAAGCTTGTGACTTCTGGCTGTAGCTGCTTTTTTTGGTTCTTTTTGTATCTCTATATACCCGATACGCAATGCGCAATAATAATGTTTGTGCTGTGCAAAAAACCTTTACCTTAGACAAAAAAATTAATCAAAAATTCAACGTCGTGTCGTCATCGTCGCCGTCGTCGTCGAGCAGCGTACGCAGATAGCAATTCAGTCAATCACAGGCTTGTAGTACATACAAACACCAGCAGATACATACGTACATATATACAAATATATATAAATATAAAAAAGAACAAACAAAATATAAATAAATAAACTTAGACAACGCCGACAACGACTGTGATCCCTTTGCCTACCCCATTAAATTTTGTATTAAACAAGCAAAAATCATATAAAAGATATTCCGCAGTTGTTTTCTGTTCGGCACTGTTGTGTGTATCTGTGAGATACTTTTCGCGTTGTTGTTGTTCGTTGTTCTAACGTCAATGTCGCCGCTGCCGCCGCCGCCACTTCTGCTGCTGCTACTGCTGCTGCCGGCAACTGCGACGCAGCCAACGCAGGCAAGTTAAGCCGGTTGCCTGTTAAGGCACAAGGCTTCATCAGCCTGTATCTCGCAGTGTGCGTATGCGTAAGTGTGCGTGTGCGTGTGCGTGTGTGTATCTATGTACAGGCACACTTATTTACGCAAGCTCTCGCTCCTTCTAATGCGTAAAGCGTAGCATGCTGACTGAACGGTCAACGAAGCCAAGCGTTCTTGCCGCCATATTGCAAACGCGTACGCCATTTTCTTGTTCTTGTTGCTGTTGCTGCTAAACCGTATCTAGATACAAATGTATATGTATGTACAACAACAAACGTGCGGCTTTTATATATGCCTGGTTTATTGTTGTTTTTGTTATTGTTATTGCTGTTGTTTTTGTGCCTCTTCATTTGACGTTGTTTGAATTTTTTTTATTTATATTTTAATTTTTTATTTTTTGTTTTTGTTTTTTTAAGTATTATTTTATATATATTCTTTTTTCCACAGTATTTTTTTATCAATTGTTTATTTGCACAGAAAAAATGTTTTTTTTTTTAATTCTGCGGTTCTTTGCCGTATCTGTGCGCTTGTGTGTGTGTGTGTGTTTGTGGTTTTTGTTTAACAAGAAGTGACCTTGGTTAACATTCTTTGTTATATTTTTTTCTAAATTATTTATAGTTCTATTTGGTTTTTTTTTTTTCAAATTCTGCAGAACAGTGATTCGATCATGATTCACTGCGAATTATTTGTGAACATTGCTCAGCTTGTGATCCTTTGGTTACTACCCAATTGGAACCTGCAAACTTGATTCTACATGCCTGATAAATAAGTGCTTTCTAAACCTTACGATTCAAATGGCGTTTGCCATACGAGTAGTCGCTTCTTGCATGATAGTGCCCTTACACGCTGCTTTCCAAAAGAAGGCGAACGATATAATGACATTTTGGAAAGCCTTTTTCGTTTAGAATAGTTAGAATTAGTGCCTGTGGTAGTGTCGCAGAACGTGGCGTTATAGAACATCGACAGTTGCCACATGTATCTGCACTTGCTTTGAAACTTTCTTTCGCATGTTTGTCACTTTGTCAGCAAACACACCTCAGTCCAAGGGTTGTGTGAAACATGTTAGATAGCTACGCATAAATAAACCAGTTTGACAGGTCTGTTCAAAATAAAAAACACACAAAAAAAGATGTTGAGGTACCAAAAATCCAAAATCCAAAAACGCCGAAAAAAAATAAACCTGTATTCATTCGCGTCATTCGTGCTTTTGTTCTGCGCACAAATTAAAATATTTTTTGCGCGCACCAAATGCTTGATGAATGATCAGATAAATTTCGGTGATTTTTTTTTGTTTTTTTTTTCTCACATTGAAAAAACAAAACCGGAAAATCATGACAAATCGCACAAAATACTGACCAATCTTAACGAATAATTTATTATTTGAAAATGACAATCTTTTGTTTTTGACTGTTTTCTAAAGCTTAAAACAAAAAACAAATGTAGATACTTTTGTAACTCACAGATACTTTTGTATCTTTTGCCTACAATTGTAGCTATAACGTGTTGCTAAGGCGTTTCTCCAACAGCAATTGCTAATGATGTATTGTATTTGTAGTAAAGTAGCTTAAAAAACGCCTTGAACTTGAAAAAAAACAACAATTTGTGATTTCTGTATGCTTTTTGGCCTTCAGACGGCGTTTAATGTACTCAACAATGTACGGCGGGTACAGTGCACTTCGCTCAAACAGCAGCAGCAGCAACAACAATAACAACAACAACATGAATTCAAATTTTAAATGCGCATAAGATTGTTTTTTCATATAGATGAGTTTGAGCGTCGGGGCGTGTGTAGAGTCGAGGCCGGCGGCGGGTTTTGTGCAAAGCTGAGCGAACTGTGGTTGCAGCTGCCCTTGAACTTGGGCAAAAATTGTTTTCGAAGGACAAAATTGCAAAAAATACGAACAAAAAAATGTTTCTGTTGTTTGAGACTAATGGAAAAGTTGTGTCTCACAGTGAAGAAGAGAAAAAGAGAGAGAGAGAGAGAAAGGGAATAATACAATATCGCTTATCTCTGTATAAAATACATATGTTCTTTCATTATACGCTTCAAAAATAACATATGTCGCAGCAACAACATTAATAAAAAGAATAATAATTAATAATACGAAAGAAATTAATCAAATAAACAAAGAAAAACAATAAAATGTTTATAAATAAAGAGCGAGAAAAAAAAACACTTGTGAAGCCTCAACGCGGTTTACACAATAAATTTATATTGAGTATGGTTGAGACTTTGATATGAGACAGCAAAGGTTCCAATGTTGAAGTGCCGCACTTGCCCACCCCCCTCTTGGGCAACGACGAAGTGAGCGACGCGCGTTGACTTAAATTTCAAATATTTCGGCATTTCGTTGTTGTTGTTTTTATTATTGTTGCGCTTCGTCTTGGCTTCGGTTTTTTTTTTTCGTCTTTTTGCTTTCTGGCGTCTTTCTTATTTATTTATTTTTTGTTATTTTCTTACCGAATTTATCGCCGAAGCTTTTGTCAGTCGACGGGTGCAATGACCCTTAACGACAGCGAATGAGGTTGCTCAAAGAGATGACACGAAGCGTGAGGTGGGAAATGTGAGACATATATTTAGCTGCGCTTGCATTAAGGCACAAATAAAAATTATATTTCATATATGAAAAAAAAAAATATTTGTTAACTTAACAAAAAATGCACAAAAGTCGAGCCTTTTTTTTGCCCATATTTTTTTTATAATTAAAAAATCAATAAATTAATTTTCATTTAATTATTTACACGTGTATTACGCTTAAGTAACAGGTTTTCTTATTTATATATACGTAAATAAAAGTGCTAATATAATAAACAAAGCCAAACCACAAAAACAACTAAAAATAAATATTGTAAATAAAAAAAAGAAAAACAAATAAAAAACAAAAACAAAATGACGCAGCGCAAATACATATATGTTTTGTAAATTATTTTGTTGTCGCTTAATTAAAGACAATTTCCTATGAAAAACAACTTTATATATTACTGAGCTTTCTCAATAAAGCGCATGAAGAAAACACGAAATTCTAATTGAACAAATAAAAAATAATAATAATAGTAAGTAAATTAAAAAAAAAAACACAAAAAACAAACCGTGCACACTGCAAAGCCAACAACAAGAAACAAGCAAAAATGCAAAAGCACAAACGTCGTCACTGACGTCGACTGCAACGTCAGCAGCGCACGGCGACGCATACGCTCATTTTTCCACCACAATACTCAAACCGACGCATTCATGTGTCGCTCTTGTTCTTTCGTTTGTTCGCGCTGCTGCGGCTGCTTTATGTCTGCAGTAGCAGCAGCAGCAACAACAGCTTTGAACTTGAACTACACGTGGCGGCAGTGCAATGGTTTTCGACGCGCATGCTTTGCTTTGCCATAAGGAGGCAGTGCGCGAGTTTTTGACGTGCTTGCTCGCTGTCTCACCACTCGTTTACGTTTACTCACGCACACACACAGCCAGACACAAGGCAAGCTCTCGTTGTTCGTTGCTTGCTCGTTTGCTCGCGTTCGTTCTTTCGTTAATGCAGGCGTGCGCAAAGTTTCAATGTGTGTGTGCGACAGATTTTATTTTTTTTTTTTTCATCTCGTTTCTTGGAAAATTATACACAGACACATTGATAGCTGAATGAATATGTATGTGCTATGCTGCTTACACATATCGTGTTGTTTTTGCAATCGATGCAATCAGTGCTCAGCTCATCGGCCGTTGTTGTCACTCTTGTTTGGGGGTTGCGTTGCGTATATGCGCCGTTTCGATAGTGTTAGTTATTATTGTTGTTGTTGTTGTTTTATACAGTATACATGTCAAATGAAAGGGAAGTTTTCCACATCTGTGTGTGTGTTCGTGCGTATTTCGTGTCCTCTACGAATGTTGTTGTTGTTGTTTGTTAAGCTTAACGAGAAATTTGCACTATGCGAAAAAAGTATCTTTTACTATTTTATCAGCTTTAAAAGCAATGATTTAATCGATCGGTTTTTTGTTTGTAATATTTGAACTTGAATATTGTGAAAAAAATGAGTGTAAAAAAATGATTAATTTCAGTAATTTTCCTATTAGCAAAACAAATCATCTGTGCGCTACATTTGTATCTGTTAGCACTTATTAGTAACTTTTTGTAGCAAAAACAAATATTATTGATACGTTTGAATAATATTAGTATTTTATGGACGGCAAATGTATCTTTAAGTTGGTTAACACAAGTTTTCGTTATTATCATGACATTTAAGTGGTAACGTTTAAAAGTAATAAATTTGAACGTCATGCTTTTCTTTCGATACGCCGCAGATTACTTTAGTCTAGCGCTTATAGCACCCCTGCACCACGCAACACAACTCACCCATTCACTTATTCACCCGCACGATTCGCTATCGCGTACACGCTACTCGCGGCCAGTTCTGCTACTTGATTTTTGACCTAGCCCAATGCTTATAGGAAATTTACTTCATATTTACACACGCGCATACGCACACGCATAGCGTTGACGACGCTGTAGATACGCGTAGCTAACAATTACAGCAACATAGATACACGTTTACGCACAAAGATACGAAGAAGCAGAAAAACGTGCGGTAGATACATTGTGCGTTAGATACTTAGACACGCAATATGCCATAAGACGCAATTGTCGAAAAAAAAGTATCTTTCGCTTATAAAAAAAGTATCTGTAGCTTTTGAAGAGTATCTGCGACCTATCCAAAAGTCGCTAATTAACTTATAACAATGCTAAGCGAATTATTATAATATTTCAATGTTTTTCCATGACGTTCTAACATCGCATAACAACATAACCTGATAGTGAGATACTTTTGCTCATATTACATGGCACTAAACTTGAACCGCGCGCAATCAGTCAGATCAGCCCAGCATAAACAACATTTGTCTATCTAATCTAGCATTTTTAGATACTTTTTATTACTATGTGTATTTCCGCATCAAAAGCACATATATTTTTCCATGGTTCGACACTTATCGTATCTACGCTGATGGCAAGCACACACAGTCAAGAACAAAAACAAACCGTTTTCATGTACAATAAAATGCCGAAAAAATATATATTTCTGTAAATGCTTAAACGAAAATTAAGCGTTGAATGAAGTTGAATGGAAAAAAAGCTCATTTAGCTTATTGAAATGTTCATTGACCTTAGCGAAAGAACGGGCGAACGAGCGTGGAACGTTCGTTTTTCCGGGTTTTTTTTTTTTTTGAGGGCGTGGCGCATCATTACTGTGCCGGTTGAGAAGGCGTGCACACAAGTGTCATAAAAGTATTTCATTGTTGTGTTAGAGTAATTTTGACAATTATTTAACAAATGTACACCGCTGAAAGGCATACAATTAAGCTAAATCTCGAAAATCACCTATCATAACTCAGCAACTGCTTGCTGAAACTTAACCAAATTTAACTTATGACATAAACCACATGAGACACGCAGTATAACTACAAAAAAGTGAATAAACTTACGGTAAAATTTGAGCAAGTCTTTAAAATACACTGATCTACCCGAATTACACATGAGCCGGCCGAAATGCACATGACCAGCTACTGCTGCGGCTTCTTCTGCACAAGTAGCAACAGAAAAAAAACCGGTTGAAAACCAGTTTGAAGCATAATTTGTCAGAGCTATCCCAACATGCTAACGGTACTTCGCTACACCGTTTATAAAACGGTCAACAAAAAATACTTTATTTCGACGATCATTGACCGGAGCAACGTTGACGCTGACGTCGTTGTTGTCGTTGCAGCCAACAGACAAACTTATAATAATAATTTTTTTCTCTTTTATTATTATTACCTTCAAAGAGGCTTTTGAATTCGATGCTACCTTCAAAAACAACAACAACAACAAACCAAAACCGAAAATTCAGAGCGTATTCGAACGAGCAACCGAACGACCAAATAAAAATAGTTTTTGTGTCGAATGTTAATGAACTTTTGTGCTACTTTAGAAAAGTACAAAAACAAAATTAAATAAATGAAAAAAAAACACGAAATGAAACGACAACGAAAAACTTTAGAAAAAAGTTTTTTGAACTTGTAGATTTTTTTTTTATTATTATTTTTCATGTTATTTATAATTTAGCTTTAATAGTTTTTATGCCTTTTTTCAAATGGCGTATTGTATGTCAGTTTTCCGCTATTTTTATAAATTTGATAAAGTGTATTGCGTCATGCATAGTTTTTTTTTTATTTGTTTTGTTGTTATTTAAATATTTACACAAATTTCATCACGAAAGTAAAACAATTTCAATATTGTTTTTCAATTGTTCCAAAGCAACACTTGATATTTAAATACTTTAAAAAAATACGCGTTTGTTTAATCAGCATGACTCAACATTTGTGGCGAAAATAGTTATAATAAAACAAGTTATCACAAATCATACCACAGTAGCTGAAGTTCATGTGAAGATAGATAAGGTTTTCTTTTAATAATAATATAATGATGAGTCAAACGGCTTAAATTGAGCAACTTTGAATTGTGCATAGAAGCCAAAGTACATGTTTTTATCAGTAAACTGCATAAGAAATAAACGGTTTCATAAAAATGAACAAATTTCCCGTTTGGAATTCATTGCGATCAAAATAAAATTGCCCCAAAAAAATGTACACAAATTTCCCACATTAGAAAAAATGCCCTAAATTACTTTACCCCGCCGGCACTCACACCACTTGACTTCACTCAAACTTGTGCCTAATGCAGCTTTTCCAACTGATTGCACTCAACAAGAGCGGCGGGAAATTTTTCTAATATGCTTTGAGTCTGAGTCTGATTAGAAACATCTTTTTTCGGTTTCTGTTATGACTATTTGTTTTTATTTTGGTGGTGTGAAGTTCAAGTTCTGTTGCGGCGGTGGTGGTTCGAGGCAGAGTTTTCGTCTGCGCACCCACCAGTCTTCGGTGCACTATCAAACGTTGAACTTGTTACGGCGCGCGCTCGGGCTCGGAAAATTGAGCGTAGTAGAAATTTCAAACAGATAAACTTTTTTATTTGTGTGTGAAAAATGTGAGGCGAGAAAAGAAAAGTTTGTGAAAATGACTGAATGTTTGATTATGAATGATATATTGAGATCATTTAGAAAAATGCGTATGCAGAAAAGTGTGACACAAGCGCAACGTTCGAACGTTTCGAACTTTCAGCAACAGCAAAAAGATCTGAAAAAGATAATTAAACTCTTGAAAAAACATGTTATCAAAGAAAAAGTAACCAGACAAATGAAGATTGTTGTCTGAAAAGACATGCAAAATGGCTTAAAAATATGAAAATTAAATAAATTACAAAACAAGAGACTGAAAAGGGACTGAAATTCGGAAAGGACTTCAATTAAAATGTACACAAATCAAAAATAATAATAAGCAATAATAAACAAGTTCCTTTTTACGTCTTGTACAACTAAAAAAAAAAAAAAAACTTACAAACCAAACCCTGTCAAGAGATTAAGCCCAATTTGGAGACTGATTTTAAGTATTTACATAGACTCTACCTGAAAAAAACGGACTGATAAAATAAACTGGCGAGAATATAAAACAAAAAAAACGCCAGTTTATTTTCAAAGCAATAAATATGACTGAGAGCAAAGAAAGCACAGATAAAAAAACTTGGCAAGTCGAACAAAATTGGATTAAAGATGTACTCTCGAAATCGGGCACTGAACTTGTGGATATATCAAAGTCGCATGTGAAAACCAATGTCAATGAACGCAAAAATGGCAAGAAAAATAGTAAAGGTAATTTGTTCTTGAGTGGAAAAGTTTCGAATAGACTCAAAAACGTACTTTTAGTGTTCCCCCCCAACCCCAAAGCAAACAACAACGCCATTTTGTTTTGGTATACACACAGACACACAGATTTGTGTTTTGACAGAATTTCGTGTAGCATAGAAAACAAAATGCCGGCCGGACAAGTCTGGAAAGCTCGATAAAGCAGCTAAATGCGAAATTTCCCTTTAGAGGATATTTTCATACAAACAATTTAAGGAGTTTGCGTGTTAGAAGATTATAAAATACTCAAATATAAAACTCTTTGAATGTGAAATTACGTGACTAAAAACCGGAATTAAAAATTTCCCAACAACAAATATGTATAAATCTTTAAAACATTTAAATTTTTTAAATAATATTCTTATAACTTAATATAAATAAACGAATAACTTAAAATATAAATTTTAAATAATTCGGGCCGTAAAATTTTCAAAATTTCCCAAGTGTAATATTATAATATTTAACCCTTACCAACATCCCCAAACCACGAAAATTCATATTCTAACACAAAAGCTTCAAAAAACATATGCATAGAAAAATTTCCCAAAAGAGGGAAATTTTTCTTTTCTAACGTAGTATCATTGATGGGGTTGAGTTTGTGTACGGTCAATATGGATAGCGATGTTCACACACCTTACGCGCCTTTCGCTCTCTACACTTGCGCCCCTTACCCTTAATGTGCTAAGCATATTCAAGTTTTTCATGTTACACCGGCCTTAAAAATAACAACAACAACAACAACTTCGAGTTTTCTTTTCTTTATGGTTTGAGGGTTGTTCTTTGATTTGTCTTCTTGTACGAAGTGAAAATTTTAACCCCCTAATCAAAGGAAACATGCATTTTCTAAAGTTATGTCTTATTGCGTCGTTGGAAAAACGGAAAAACGCTTTTTCTGCACTTTTCCGTACCGTGCGTTATGCATATGATGTTGACTGAGTGTTGCGTGAGCACGAACGACAGTTGGGCGAGGGTGGCAGCGTCGCCAAGGGAGAATAGTTTGAGGTTTTAGTTATAACTTGTATAGAAATGATATGATATTTTAAGCAGGAATATTATGATTATTTAGCTGAAGTACTAACAATCTTCTTCTTCATGCTTGGTCTTATAGATACCACCGCCAAAAACAAAATGGTTTATCGTCAATCTACGCAACTGCTGATCAAATCGGAACAACCAAGTCAGCAACAATTCTGTCTGCCACTGCCGCAACAACAACAAGCGCAGCGACAACAACAAGGCATAATAGCGCCCACCTCGAGCACAACAACATATTTGGAGACGTTGCATACGCCACAGCAACAACAATACATGCAACAATTACAACAACAACAGCAGCAGCAGCAGCAGCAGCAACAACAAACAACAAGTATTACAACAACAACAATTGGCAATAATCCAACGCTGAGCAATATCAAATCGGAAGCATATAACAGCCTTGGCTCAGCCGTCTATCTACCCGCGTCAACCACCAGCAGCAACAGCAGCAGCAGCAACAATGTCAGCAGCAGCACCAACAGCAACAACAACACAAGCGCAACGCCTGCGCCTAAGAGCACGCCCGGCCGCAAGCCGAATCCCAACAAGCCGCAATTCAAGTGCGAACAGTGCGGCATGAGTTTCGGCAGCAAATCCGCGCATACATCACACACAAAATCACATGCCAAGAATGCAGAACTGAGCGGCGGTGGCCTGGCCACGGGCGCCGCACAAGCGCAAACGCAGCCGGTGGAGCTGAACGAGGCCGGTCTGCCGTTGGGCATACCGAAGTCGCCGACAATACAACCGTTGCCGAATGTCGCCGCTGGCGGTGATCCCTATCAGTGCAATGTCTGTCAGAAGACATTCGCTGTGCCCGCAAGACTGGTAAGTTGTGTGCTTCCACGCGCCTCTATTGGTCGCCTTATTAATTTGTTTATCCAACAGATCCGCCATTATCGCACGCATACCGGCGAACGTCCATTCGAGTGTGAGTTCTGTCACAAGCTGTTCAGCGTCAAGGAGAATTTGCAGGTGCATCGACGCATACACACCAAGGAGCGGCCGTACAAGTGTGAGGTCTGTGGTCGCGCCTTCGAGCACTCCGGCAAGCTGCATCGGCATATGCGCATACATACGGGCGAACGACCGCACAAGTGCTCCGTCTGCGAGAAGACATTCATACAGTCCGGCCAGTTGGTCATACACATGCGCACGCATACGGGCGAAAAGCCGTACAAATGCCCGGTCGAGGGCTGCGGCAAAGGTTTCACATGCTCCAAACAGCTCAAAGTGCACTCACGCACGCACACGGGCGAAAAGCCGTATCACTGTGACATTTGCTTCCGTGACTTTGGCTACAATCATGTGCTGAAGTTGCATCGTGTGCAACACTACGGTTCCAAGTGCTACAAGTGCACCATTTGCGATGAGACATTCAAGAGCAAAAAGGAGATGGAAGCGCACATTAAGGGCCATGCCAATGAGCTGCCCGACGATGAGGAGGCGGGCACAACGGTTGGCGGCGCTGCTGAGGCGATCAGCACAAGCAGCGCGGGCTCAAGCAGCAGCACCGGTGACGCAAGCAATTCATCGCCGCCAAGCTCACCGCAATCGCCAACAACAACGACGACGACGACAACAGCAGCTGCAGCGGCCGCACTGGGCGTCGGCGCAAAGCCGAAGAAACCGCGTCAGCCACGCGTTGCCAAGGCGTCAGCGAATCAACAACAACAGCAGCCACTCTCTCCCAGCTCGCCCAGTTCATCGTACTCGCCGATGAGCAGTGGCGCGCTGTCGCTTGCCTCGAATTCACGTTACTCCGCGGGCTCGCCTTCGTTGTCGGCCACGTCATCGGTGGCCTCGCCCACCATGCTAATAACACATGAGACTGATCATCACAGTCGCGACAGCGGCGTCTCGAGCGCGGGTCATCAGCAGCAGCAGCAGACACAAGCAACGCCCTTACTCCTGCCGCCTCAGCAGCTGCAACAACAACAATTCACTTCGCTGCAGGCAGCCTACATTGAGGACATGCCCACAGATCTGAGCATGCAGCAACAACAGCCGGCGACTTCTTACTATGCGCCGCCGACTTATGTCAGCTATCCGTCAACGCCGGCGCTGCCGCCAACAACAACAACAACAACGCAGTTGACCACATTGACGACGTCGCCGCATTTACAACAACAGCAATTGCACTCGCCGCCATTGCACAACAGTGAAGCGTTGCCAACCATAAATCCAGCGTTGCTTGAAGCGGCCAGCATTGCCAGCCGGCGCGCTTTGCTTGAGCCGCGTGAGGATGATGACGTGCAGGCAGCGCTGCAAATAATGGAACTGCGTCGCGGCCATCAGCAGCAATATCAACCGCCCACGGCGCCAATACTAACGACACTTGTCACGCCAGTGCAACAACACCAACCGCAACCGCAACAAGAACCGCAACAGCAGCAGCAACAACAACCGACGCTGCACGTGAGCGACATCGCGGCCAACTATGATGACACGCACGAGGCGAACATGCTCATTGAGCATTACAAGCGCGGCGATTTGGTGCGGCATGGCTGGCATAAAGGCTATGCGCCGGTGCCAAAATATGAGTAAGTATTCTGCATAACAGTAAAAAAAATAACGGGCACAATTTACTAAGCAACTTTTCTGCTTCTTCTGCTTTATTCTCTAACAGATCCTCATTACCCAACACAGACATTGTGCGTCGCGTTGAGGCCGCCATCGGTTTACGCTCATCGACCGAATCACCCGAACGTTCATCGTCACCCGAGAGCGATTCACTAATGATGGCCGATCGTAATGTCATGACGTTGCCGCTGCGCAAACGTAAACTTTACATGAACGAA
Source organism: Phortica magna (assembly GCA_037044515.1). Lineage (NCBI taxonomy): Eukaryota > Metazoa > Arthropoda > Insecta > Diptera > Drosophilidae > Phortica > Phortica magna. The sequence goes on from JBAMBP010001193.1 coordinate 15,299, forward strand.
GGCAATGCAGCGCATGCCGAACGTGACGTCAGCAGCCCCGAACGTAATGGACACAACATGAACGGCAATGGCAATGGCGAACTTGCGCTGAATGGCAACGTCGGCAATGGCAACGTTGGCGTTGGCGTCACTGCCGCTAATCCGAAAGTGATGCGCATGAGTTCTGTTATACAATTTGCCAAGGCCTCGTAAGGCAGGCAAGGCACGACTAACATGTGTGTTTAATCATACACACATACACACACACACATTAGCAGAAGACTGTTTAAGTAAAAATTTTTTAAAGGAAAAACAAACAATGCGAAGAAAAATAAATAAAATAATGTAGAAGAAGAAAAGTAATCGCAATTGCATAAACTTTTGAATATTAAAGTTAATTATTAACTAAATTATTATTATTAATGAAAGTGAAAAAGTGCTTTTAAATTGTTTTATGCCAAAAGTATTATATTTGTTTTTAACAATTTGAATTTAATTTGCACTAAAGTGATTTGCATGAAAAAATAATTTGTGTTTAATTGTATAAGTTCAGGGATTAATTTTAATAATGTTGGCAACACTTTTTTGTTTTTTGTTTTGTCTCTTAAATTTGCTTTGCAAGTTTTGTTTTAGTGAAATTTCAATAACAAAAAAAGAAAAAAAAAACAAAAAACATTAGTTTATATTTGAGTTAATTACTGCATCACGTTACAGAGCAGTTTTATAAATTAATAACTAATATTAAACAATAATAAATTAATTAAATAAGCGCGATAATTAAAAATATATGAAAAGAAAAAAAAAAGTATTTTCAAAACTTCCGCAAAATTGAAAAGCAAAATACGAAAAATAATAATAATTATAATAATAATTTAACAAAACATATTTAGTTATAAATATAAAAATTAATAATAATTTTAAACCAAAAAAAAACAAAAAAAAAGAAATATGCAAAGAAAGGAGCATGAAGGCCATAATTTGTAGTCAAGCAACAGTAAGCATGCAAAGTCGGCGTAAAAAGTTAAACAAAATTAAATTAATTACAGTAAAAACATATAAAATAATATTTATTTACAAGCAACATTTGAATTACTTAAGCAAAAGAATATAAAAACATTTGGCAAAATGCCATTTTGTTGCTTAGCCGCCATATTGGCAAGAACATTTTTGCACGCGCATCTCAAACATCATTAAAGAAGAAGAAGAGTAGAAAGAAAAACAAAATTCATTAAAAAAACAACATTTCAAATGCAATAAGTTTCATACATTAAAGTTTATGTTTAATATTTAAGATTAAAAACAAGAAGAAAACAAAAAAATTAAAATAAAAATAAATCATATTATTTGATACGCATTTTATAACTATGTATTTTATACAACAACAAAAACAACAACAAAGAAAGAGAGAATGAAAGAAAGCGAGTAAGCGAACTGTTTAAGTGTGCGCTATTTATAAAAAATAATAATAATATTAATAATAGAAATTTCTAATGCTGAAAGTACATAAGTAAACTTACATATGTAAATGTTGCATAACAGCGCTGAAATATGGAACTGATAAACGAATTAAAAGGTTTAAATAAAAGAATTAATGAAAAGGAAAGCTTTGTTTGATTTAGAAATTAAATTTTTACGTTTGAAATAACGATTATTTCTAGAGCTGTGCAAGCGAGATGACAGATGGCGCGAAAAACACTAAAGGCACATGACTAGTCATTGTTATTTCCGTAGCAGAGGGCGTGCGTGTGTAATATTGAACTTTCGCATGTAAAGCAAATTTATGCGGCAGATAAGGCGAATCAAAATGTAATTTTGTTTTTCTGTCGATTCAAATGGTCATGTGCCCGCCGGTAGTCAAGAAAATTGTGTACAGTGCGGTAGCAGAATGTTAAGTGTAGCTGGAAATGGACTAGCTTATGTATGATTGAAAAAATAGTATATATGAGTCAGTTCAATTTTAAATACTTAATTTCAGAGTTAACAGAGGTTTTTACAGATTTCTAACAATCGTATAAATAGCGTGATGCAAAGTGTTAATTGCGCAGTCGGTTCGTACGTTTAATGGGTGCATGTCATGTAAAAGCGATCGCTGTTTACTGCGAACAAATTCAATGGCTTTATTGAGTTTTTTCTAGATTTTTGTTGCATTTTGTGCCTTTTACTTGAGTTCTATTCATAAATTGAAATTTCCAAATGAACAGTAACAACGTGCTATCATATTTTGCGTTTTACAATCTCTCACTTGTTATGTTTGTTTGCTTTTGCGCTTTGCAATATACCGTTATGCGTGGACGCATGGTCGCCTACTACACGTTATTGTCGTCCTTCTTTCTCTCATACTTATTGTATGTTTACGCAAAATATAAACAACACATGTTTGTCATTTCTACTTCACGCCCCTTAAAGAAGATCTTGTGTTTACTTCTTTGAAAAAACTTTTAGTGTTCAGTTGTTGTTTTGATTCTCTTACGAATAAATTATAATTATATGCGCAAAAAGGTTTTTAAAACTATACATATATATTGGAGTGTTTAATATGTTCATTTTTGCTGGAAAACAAGAAATATTTTTTGTGCATAAATAAAAAAGGTTTGTTTAAAAAAAAATCATATGATCATCGTGTTCCTTCTTTCTAATGCTGAGATTCTCGGTTTGTGTTTTGTGAATGCGATTTGTTGTTTGATAGGGGGAAGAATACATTTGTTTTGGTTTTTTGTTAAAAGAACAAAACAGCAAAAACATACTAAAGAGCCGAGGTGTACAATTAATATGTTGTATTACTTGAACATTTTTGTTATTAACAAAAGCCCACTCAAATTTATTATTGCAAAAAGTAAATACATTTTGTTTCCTTATGTTTCGGGTGCTATGCGCGCTGCCAACCAAAATTGAGTAAATGAGAGCTTTTTTTTTAGCATGGCAACTCTCTCTTTAAACCGTCTTTTTTTTTTGTGCGCTGTTTACTCTTCTCCTGGCGCTCAGCAAAGTCAGTCTTGTTTTTTCGCGCGTTAATTCGTGTATTCGATTTTTTTATATTTCAGAATTCAAATAAGCAAAATAGTGCAGAAATTCGTCAAGAAGTAATTGTATATTTAAGAAAGTAAGCAAAATTTTATGGTTTGCAAAACAAATTAAAACTAAAAGCTTCAATTGGCAAACACTAAAAGTGCTCAGAAAGCATTTAACAATTAAGCAAGAAAAAAATAAAAAAAAACAGTTTGTGCTGTTTTAGATTATTGTAAAATATAAAGAATTTCAAATTCGCTTGAAATTGGTTCTAGGAATTTTAAAGGTCATGCAAACACATGCATAAGACAGTGGCGCAGTCCTTCAGCATTCAGTTTCTTCCGTTAGGTGGCGTCGGCTAGACTTGAACAAATTCAGCAAAACATTTTGTTTTTGTTATTTCAAAATCTTTTCGAAGTCGATACTGTAGTATTTTCTTTAGGCGTTGCGCTTGCATACTTTGTTCATCAATTATAGATTTTTCTTGCATAATATTTCTGCTTTAAATGACTTTCCTGACCAAAGGCGAAACATGACACTTTTGGAGAAAATCTTTCTTTGGGACGTTTTAAAAGTTTACAAAACAAACAATTTTCCGGTAAATTAATTGGTCACAGGGATTAATGCACTTTGATCGTTGAGATACTTGCAAGTTGGCAACAATTCACTAGAAATCGACCTGATACTCTTTTGTATAACAATGTCTGTGACAAGTACTGTCTTAAATCAAAGTACCAGATTCTTGCTTTACCTCAATTTGCTCCTCAATTAGCCAATATTATTTACGCCAATGTCAGACGGCATCGCACAACACAAATATCAGTGCAAGTGTGCCCTAAGCGAAAATTTTCCTGTTCAATATTACCCACGCCAATGTCAGACGACGTCGCACAACACATATCACAGAGCAAGTGTGCGCATGTTATTTGAAAGCTAAATTAGTACATGTGTTGTCTGACGCTAAGCAACATAACCTTACTTAATGTCAATAATCTCCTCATATTCAAAATTTGCCAATTTTGTTGTTTATTTTTTTCAGTCTGATTGATAAAATATGAAGTTTTGTTTTTTTTATGGTTTTTCTTTATTTTTATCAAATAATTTTTCATTCCTATTTTTTTAAACGAGTTTTATGCCATTTAACTTTTTCGTGTGTTGTTATTATTATTATTTTTCTTTGGGGTCAAAATACAATATTCAAAAAATTTTGTTCATGGATTTCACATTTCAGTTTTTTTTTTCATAATTTTTTTTTTGCTTTTCGATTTTTTTGTTTGTTTTTTGTTATACTTACGTTTACTAAATTGTAAAGCAAAAAGGAGAATTTGTTGTACAGTGTAATTAATATTTTTTTTTTTGTTTACTGAGTGTGTCATTATTTGTTTAAAAAACTATTAGTGTTGGTTTTGTTTTTGAAAATTGGTTTTTCAGCACTGCGCAACTACGGCAAAAATTGTTAAATTTTTAATTATTTATATTTTTTAATATATGTTTTTTGTTTTCGTATATATATTTATAGATTTTTACTTAATTACGTTGCTGGTATTATATAATTATTATTATTATTTTTTTCAATTTTTTTTTTTTTTATATTCAAAGAAACGCATGTCAACATGGTTAATGCATTAAACGCTACTGATCTCTCGACGACTGTTAATTACATTATTAAAATTAATTTGCTTTCGATACAATTTTGTAAAGTTGTTTTTGTTTTTCACCTTTGCATATTTGTTTTACTCCCTTTTACTTGAATTAGTTCATAGTTGAATTTGTATGTGTATGTGTGTGTGGTGAATGAACGGTGATGATGTTAATGCATTGTGTGTGAATGAAACGCGTGCGGTGATTCGCTCTCCTGCTACTAACGAATATCGGTTGCTCTCTTCTACTTTGTTGTTACTAATTAGTTGTTTAATGCGTGTGTTGTTTTTGCTTTTTGCAATCAAGTCAGTGCATGCAATATGAGAACAATGATTAACTTACAATTTATTGTTGTAATATTGAGCTAATGCTTAATGTTATTGCTCTTGTTGTTGGTGAATGCATGCGTGCATATATTTCATTTGTATTGAAATAAATCTCAGCTTTTTACTCTTGTTCAGTACAAAGTTAGCAATTTACGTTGTTATTTTTTAAATTGTTTTTTGTTTCATTTTATTATTTAATAATAATAATTTGTATTGCCAACAATGAAATGTACATAAGATTGTTAATTAAAATGTATTTTTTGCTTGATTCTCATTTGTTGTTTTTTATCCTTTTGCTGAATAAAGTTGCGCAACTCTCTTGGCATAAAGTTGTTCTTGTTGCACATTATTTGCACATATGTATGATGACTTGACTTTGTTGCTTTTGGCATGTTTGATATTTTAAAGATTTGTTTCTTTATAATTATTTTTAAAAATTTTTTTTTTATAAATTTCATTCACTTTCTCACCGCCGGCGTTTTTTTTTTGTTTTTTTTTTTTTTTACTTCAAAATGAACTCTAATCTTTCAATTCTGTATGCGCTTAAGCAAAAAATTAATAATAATAGTAGTTAATAGTAATAATTAATAAAAAATAAGAAAGAAAAATCGAAACGCGCCGCCAATGCAACATTCTTTTCTTCTTCTTTTCCAAACGCCAAACTCCTTTTAATTCACGACTTGCTTGCTCCTAACCTCCGTGCTTCTGCTCCTGCTGCTTCGTCAAACAAACCAACCATAATCGCATGTATGAGCGCTCTCTGCTTAGGCCAATGTTGGAAATTGACGTTCATCATTAACCTTTGGTGCAGCATTCTGTTGATGTTGTCTCTCGCCACCAAAGTTACGCTTGCCACCAATGTTGCCGCGTTCACCGCCACCGGGTCCACCGCGACGTTCGCCACGCTCGCCGCGTTCACCGCCCGACGGTCTATCGCCACCAGCACCGCCGCGTTCGCCACGTTCACCGCGCTCGCCACGTTCACCACGCTCGCCACGTTCACCGCGTTCGCCACGCTCACCACGTTCACCGTTCAATTGACGTGAACCGCCGCCACCACCACCTGGATGATTGTTGTTATCGCGTCCACCAGGGCCGCCTGGACGTGGTCCACGGCCACGGCCGCCGAAACCGCCGCCACCACCGCCGCGTCGACCATCATTGAAATTGAATTGTATGTCGAGCACGCGTTGTTGACGACCAACACGTTGTGGATACATGGCAGGATCGTATTCAAGTTCTTCTTCGCTTTCGTTCTCCTTCTTTTTGTTATTGGTCAGCACAATCATTTTCTTCCATTGCGAAGTGTCCTCACCTTTGTTGTTTGTTAATGAAGAATGAAAAGAGAAGATAAACGTTATGTTAATTCTTTTTTCTTGCTTCTATAATCTTTTTCTCTATTCTCTGATTTTCTTTGTTCTTTATCATTTATGCTTTGCTTACCTTCACCAGCTTTGCGTATATTGAATGTTGGCTTAATGCGTTGTTGCTGCTGTGCCTTCCATTCATCCAATGTCAGCTCTTTGGTCTCTTCCTCAACGGGCGCCTGTTCATTTTGTTGCTCATTACCAGATTCATTTGCCTTTTCGCCGCCATCCGCATTCACGCTTGTCTCGCTATCATTCTTGTTCACGTTCACATCATCGATGGCCTCCTTGACTGAGCCCCAGTTGTGTGCGCCAGCGCCGTCACGTTTGTCAATTGCCTTAACGCCTGTGTCATTATTAATAGAGGAATAGAAGAAAAAAAGGGGTTGATATGAATTTATGATAATTTACACAAAAAAAAAAAAGAACGTTCTATGAATAATGTTGAAGGATTTTAGTAATCTCTGAAATACTTTTAGCTAAAATTTTACTTCTTCTTCTTTCTCACACTTACAGCACAGCGATTAATCTCTGCTCTTCTTCTTTTACCGCTGCGATTTTCACAAGTGAGGTGGAGTACCTTCAACATGATAGCTTGAACCAAGGTTACAAACTTAGCTTAACGCATGTTTACATAGCAACGCACAACACATGGGACATTTGTGTGTACAGATTTTCGCAAAGAGTGTGTTAACTTGATTGTCGCATGACTTGTGCACTTCTATGGCACATATCATTACTTAATGCTAAAAATGTTGAGCATAGTTGACTTGCTTAACTTATTGAAAGATTACTTTCTTATTTTTTTAGGCTTATCAGCGTTCTAATTTCACAGACAAGCATATTTCTATAGTTTTCCATTACTCGACAAGAGGTAAGTTCATATATATTATCAGATTACTGATTATTTCTAAAAAAAAAAAGAAGTCTTGCCGGCTTTGGAATCAGCTTCAATTTAACCTCACTTCTTAAATTTTGCGCCAAATTATAACTAAATTAAGACACAAAAGCGTAGTTATTCCATTGTTTGAAGCGTGAAAAAATTACATTCTTTGATAAAACAAAAAAGAACCTTGTAATAAAGTTGACTCCACTGTCGTATGAGTGATTTTTAGTGCTACTTTGTACGTGTGTGTATGTGTGCGCGCATATGCATGTGTTTCTGGCCACTTGCCGCAGATAAGGGCTTTTGCTGCTTTGCTTTTAAAGCGATTATCAGCCAAATGAAGCGTGTCGGTATTGCACTCTTTCTTTCTTTTCTACTTTTTGTTTCGCTCAATAAATTTTTTTTGCTACATTATTTTTTTGTGTGTGAGCGATTAAGCGCTCATTACAAAAGTAGGAGGGTATTAAAAAAATGTATATGCCTATAGCGACGTTTTGTATATTTTAGTCAGCGCATTGATAGAGTTGGTCAATTAGTTTGTCTGTCTGCCTAATCAAATGTCAGTCAGTTAGTCAACACACTCCCATCTTTTGTGTGAAGGCGGTGGCGCTATAATAAAATGTTGTTAGAAATGAGACAACGTTGAAGGAAAATTGGAAGAAAAAAAAATTTTAAGAAAAACTATTTATAACACAGAAATATCTTCCAACAACATAAAGCTGATCAAAATAGAAGAGGAAGCGAGACAAGACAGCAACGGTTTCTTCCATACAGGCGCAAGCAAGCAAGAAGAAGCAGAGCAACATTTTTTTTATATTAGCCGCGACGGCTGTTTTGCTGTTGTTGTTGCTGCTTGCTTTTTTGTTCTAACACCCCGACTGTGTATTATTAACTTATAATAGGTGCCGCATAGCAGCAGCAGCACCAGTAGTAGCAAATGCTGTTGTTAGTTGTTGTTTTTGTCGCTAATGGCGGCAAATTGTTGGAGCGCTACGCTGCTCTCCCGCTTAGTGTATGCATGTATATATGTACACATGTATGTATATATTTATAAAAATGTATTTGTCTATATGTGTGTGTGTGTGTTTGTGTGTATAAGTTGTATGGAGAGTACGAGAGCTAACTAGCGAACGAGCACATGAGTTTTCGAAAATTGTGGTACAATAAAAAATTATTAAAATTACACCAAAAAAAAAAAAATAAATAAAAATTAATAATAAACTTACCAGTTTTATCAGAGCCCGATTGACGATCAAATTCACGTTTACGATTACCACCTTCAAAGTTACGATTACGGGGCGGACGATCACCATAACGATTCTGTTGACGAGTTTGATTGCCACCATCTGGTCCACTGCCTAAGCCAGAAGCATTGCCGGAATTGTTGCCGTTCTCATTATTGCGTATATTGCGTCGATTATTGCGTTGTTCACGCGTTTCACCATTTTGTTGACGAAAATTGACATTACGTTGTTGTTGTTGCCCTTGACCAGTTTCACGTGTTAGCTGTTTACCAGAAGCAGCGCCAGCGCCAGTTGAACGACCACCACCAGCGGCAGCAGCCCCACCTTGTCTGTTATTGTTCAATTTGTTATCGTTGCCGCCAGTACGTTGTTGTTTATTCGCCGTGCCATCAGATGAAGTATTATTATTATTTTTATTAAGTGCACCTGGTTTATTCTCTTTTTCAGCCTGATTCGGTTTGCCCTTGTTCGCAGCAGCAGCGTTTTGTTTCGCTGCCTTTGGCGCCGCTGCTGTGGTCGTTGCCGTTGCCGCCGTTGCAGTCTTAACCTGCTTCTTCTTGGCAACAAGATTATCTAATGGATCGCTAACATCATCGTCCATGAACAAAAGTTCATAACGATTTTTACCGGCGCTATCCATGCTTTTTTATTGATTTGATGTGATTTTTTTTCTTAGCTCACTTGCACGCGTTTTTTTCTTCGCTTTATTATAACACCAATCAAATCAAATCAATGATTTATTTCACAAGGTTTTTATTAAAGCAAGGCAAAAATCGACTCGTGGTGTGTCGTCGCGTGTGTGTGTTCTTTTTTAATCGACGAAAAAGAACTTTTTCCTCTTTTTTCTTCTTCAATTCGTCGTCGTGCTTTTGCTGCTGCGCTCTAACCTTATTTTTTGCCAAATGGTATACCAACTTCTTCTCTCACGTTTTTTTGAAAAAAATATTTTTTTTTCGCTTCTGGCTGTGTTTCCTGGGCGTTTGTTGCCGAACGTTCCCGGCAGCGTTTAAACGTTTCGTTCAATTGACGAACCACGATCAATTTGGAAGTATTTATTTGATTCGCTGAGTTACAAAACAATAATGTTTGTTAATATAACAATAATTTGATGTCTAAATATGTTTTATGCGGCAAGAAAATGTTTTTTCCGCTGCGTTTAATGAGCGTCTCTTTACCAAATGTTCCCAGCTGTGTTTTATTGCGCTTTTTTACATTACACAGCACTAACTTGCATCATGAGTTCGACACGGTATCCTAAACGAGGTACTTGTGCGTCGGAAAGTGATGCACTTGCGTCACAACAGGGAAGAAGACAAGGGCTAAAAGCAAAAAAAAAAACACTCCGTTGAAACGAAGGTTTTTTGCATAGGGGGCTCCGAATGTGTATATGCAAAATGTGCTCTTTTGTTGTGTGTTTTTTGCTGTTGAATGATTTGCTTATTGGTCGTTTGGTGGCGCTGTTTTCGTCAACGTTCCTTAACGGCTGTCGATGATTTGAACGTCGTGATGATTTTCTTTATTTGCAGGGTGAATGAAACGCATAACTACTGTTTGTTTGATTAATTTGAAGTATTAACAATTCGTTGATGAGCACCAAAACAATAAGTGCTGTTCATGAAACAAAAAATTAAATAAAATTAATTATTAATTTTTTTTAATTGAAAATTACGTAAAAAGTGGGCTGGCGTAAATATCAACATTAATATGCACCAACATTGAATAGCCCCACACCGCCAAAGTTGTCACATGTTGCAACAGTCGTCGACCCACAAAATGTCGGCAGTAGTGCTGCAAAGCTGTTACAACTGCGCCAACACAATTTCACCATAGACGTGCTTTTTCACCACACATAACTGTTTTATTTGAAATGTCATGAGCAAGCGTGTCATTCGACTGACATCTTCTAAACTGAGTGATTGGCATTAATTGCGCATATACTTAAGCTTAAGCAACGAATAAAAGTGTCCCTTTAATTTTTTAGTAGCCAAAAAATAAAAGTGTGAAGAAAACATGGCCGATTGGGATGATGAAGAGGTAAATGAAATAAATTACTATAACTATATAAAAAAAAAAAAAAAATTGCGAATGAAATAAAAGAAAAAAATGCATATATATTTTGCAAAATTTGCAGACCGGTAATGTTGGCCGTAGCTTCGGCAATTGTAATTTGAATAGTGGTGCCAATAAAAATGTAGAATGGGGAAATGTGGTCGGCGGGGGCAACACTGCCGTTCATGCTGACGACGAGTGGGGCGCCGGCAACAGAAATCCTGGTTGTGCTGTAGATTTCTCTTACAGTGACAATCGTCGCAATGGAGCCGGTCGTGGTGATAGACGCGGCGGCTTTGGTGACGGAGGAGGTTACAATCGTGGACGCCGCGAAGGCGAAAATGGCGGTGGGGGCTTCGGTGGCGGAGGTTACAACCGTGGCCGACGCGATGACGAACATGATGGTAAGCAAAGTACAGTTGACATTACAAAATATCAATTAATATTATTCAAATGCATTTCGCCTGTTTTGTGTCGTCTGCCGCAATTTATGTACAACTACACATTTTTCTCTTCCTTTCATTTCATATAATTTTTACCCCATACACATACACATAAACATATAATTCTTTGAAAGTCGGCACTGCCATAACTACTTTACACTATAGTAATCTGAGAAATACAAAAATTCCTAGCGATTTTGAAAAATCTACGGTTGAAAATTTTTTGTGTAATTTAAATTTTGCCAATTTTGATACGCTTTTGTCATCGCAAGAGCTTTTAAATTATTTGCTCACGGCATACAAAGTGCACGTGCAGAAGGAAATGCATGTGGTCGGCATGGCAGAAGCAGCGACAGCAGCAGCGGAGTCAACAGAGACGACGCTTCTGCCGAATTGGCAAACAACACTACTAAATAACGAAGAGTTATTGGAAAGTGTGCGTGGATTCGTCGCATTGGATCAAAATCAGGAGCAACGACATGTGCGAATAAGAGAGTATATCGTTGAGGCGACGAATGCGGCGACTGCCAACAGACAACAACAACAACTGGCAACGACGACAAGCGAACTAAGTCGTCAGCATAATGTCAGCGTTTTTGAAAGGCCGTATTCCAATGATTTGCTTGATACACTAACAAACATACCGGATTTGCCAGATTTGTCCAGCGCGGATATGAGCAGCATACTAAATGTGCAAAGGACTGCGCACACAGCAGCAGTTGAAAGACCGCGCATTATTACATCGACACGTCAACGACGAGCACCTGAACGCTTGGGCATTGCAACCATACCAGAAGAGGGCGCAGACACAGGCGTGCCAATGCAGCAAATCACTGCACGGCGCCGTAATTCCCGTGCACGCATGCTCAGGACACGTACTGCGCTACAAACGACAAATGAAGAATTTTTGAGTCTCTGCGCACCGTTTCAAGTGCGCGAAATGCCCATGGTACGCTCGCTGTCACCAATTGGAGGAGACATTGCGCGAAAAGTCGAATTTCGTGCAAATCAAACACTGCAGTTGAAGTTTAACACAGGCGTTTGGCGTATACACAATGAGCGCAGCGACACGGCATTTGCCCTAAAAGATGCGCAAGCAGTTCAATTGGTACAAGGACAACAGCGACAAATTCAATCATCGGATAAATCAACAAGTTCATCGGCGAGCATTAATTTGCCGCGTCGCATACGCTCAATGCAGGAAGTCAGCGGCAACAGCACGGCCGGCGTTGCGCCTTCGCTGTTGGCCGGCAGTCATGGCGTCATGCATTCGGGCGGCAGTGGTAGCGAAGCGCCGCCTGCTATGCTTAGCGCTCATACGCCGACAGGCAGAATGTCATTGGCAAATAGACTTACGCTTACGAGCAGCAGTGGCGGGTAATGTACAATAGTTTTTCGCTTCTACTTCTTCAGCGTGGCTGCCTCTCTTTAAACTTTGCTACTTTTGCTTTGCATTTTGATTTGAATATGCTTACCTGGAACAAGTGAATTCCTCAACGGTTTTGATTTTGTGTTAGGTATGCATGTATGTATGTAAATTTGATTTAAAGGAAAACTGAACTGAATTTGTATTGGAAATGTGTCTTTAATTGACTTTTGCAGGAAAGGATGCTGCTTGCTCTGAATTCTGTAGTAATATTTATTGTTTTTTAGCTGCTTTTTCTTCACTTCTAACAACTTACTTCTGCTTAAACTTATTTACACAAAATTGTTGTACTATTATCTAATTTAATGATGTTATTACGTACAGTCAACCGCCAGAAGTTGCCGCTATGCTTCTGCCATCTGTAGGCGACATATCTTTGTTGGGTTCCTCAGGCAGCGCGCCGGCAGCGCCGCCTGCTGGTTCAGCTACGCCTTTGCGCGCAGGCAGCAAACAACAAGAACGTGTTACAATAATATCTTCTGTTGTGCTGCCGCCAGCAATTTTGCCGACGGGCGGCGCCGGCTTAAGCGCAAGTTCATTCATGCATCGTCAGAATTTGTCATTGATACGTGAAGAGGAGTTGGAACGCAGCCGTAGGCAATTTGCGCAACATTCGATTGTAACGCCATTGAGTGTACGTGAAAATCTGGAAGAGTTGTCTATGTCCGTGGTCACCGAACAAATGGCAGCTGTGCAAGTATCAACACATGCTGAAATGTTAGAGGTTCCTGCTCCGCTTGAAGAAGTTGCAATTGGCGAACTGGCGGCGAATCAAGCGGCACAAGTGCCATGTGTGCCATTACCACCAGGCACGCCGCCACGTCTCGAGCCACCATCGCTAATCGAACAGGTACGACGTGCTATACAAACGATGGAGCTCGAAGTGCCCACGGCATTTATGCCGGAATTTGAACAGATACAATTAACCAATGAACAATTACAACCGTTGATCAACTCATCGGTTATGGATACACCACCACAAATGGCACGCGCCGATGCTGAGAGCTATCGACGGAATTGGTTTGATATTTTACGCAAACGTCAATTGGAATTTGATTATGTTGAAGCAACTGAGCGACGGAAGAGACCCAGACGTAGCAATGCGCCACATCGGCGACCAAGACCGCTTGTCGATGCAAATGAGCATATATTTGAGGCTATATTGCCGCCAGTGCTGGGTGGCAGAACACAACAGTTGCTGACGCCGGATAGAACCGCACCGGAAGCAGCAACTTTGCTAAATGAGACGGCCGCTCAACCGACTTTGTTGCCGGCGGCGACTACAATGGAGACATTGGAGGAAGCCACTGCTGTAGCACAAGCGACAACGATGTTGGAACAGCAACAAACCTTGGTACCAGAGGTCAACACTAACACCAATGCTGATGAGTTGTCGGCAGTTCAGCAACAGCAAACAATGGCAGTCTTAGAAGATGTCGAAGTGCCATTGCCGCCAACTGTACAAACTGCTGCTGTTGCTGATTTAACGCCTGCTGCCGCGGCGCAGCAACGTCATGACACATTTGTACTGGAACATCATGAAGAAGTCTCTTTGTTAATGGATAATTTGCCGCTTGTGCGTGACATGATGGTCGAATATAACCATGGCCTTGCGACAGCACGTGCGTCTAATGTTCTTGCTGTCGATGGTGCGGTGGCAAAACAGTATCCCACCTTGCCGGCCGGCTATACATACGATGTGGATTTGTTGCTCAGTGAAGATCGCAACAAGTTGCGCGTCAAACATGCCGTGCTCAAAGCATTGATCTGTCAAACGGAATTGGATTTAAGACGCTCAAATTTCATACACAATCGCTTGGATGCAGCGATCGCATTTCGTTTTCTGCTCGAGCTCAAAGGCATGAATGCCATCAATTTAAGCAACGATGGTTGCGTCTGCTCGTTGCGTTAGAAAGAAAGTGAAATTACAGCGAATGTTTTAGTTTTAAGTTTTTAGTTTGTAGAGGTTCTTAATTAATTCGATGGCGAAACAGGCAGAAAGGCTATGAATAATGTTTACTTTTAGTTTGCTACCATTTTTTAATTACAAAACATAATCTTTATCGAAGGCGACCGTAATGGCGGCGGTGGCGACTATAAGCCATACGGTGGCGGTGATGGCGAGCGTAAGTATGGTGGCGGTCGCCGACGTGACAATGATGATGATGACTTTAATAATAACAAAGGTGAGGATTTTGGCGAGGATGGTGAGAAGAAGAAGCGCGAGTTTTACATACCGCCTGAGCCGACCAATGATGAGAATGAGATGTTCGGCAGTGGCATAACATCAGGCATCAATTTTGCCAAATATGAGAATATACCAGTGAAGGTGAGTTGTGTTTTATAAAGATTTGTTATAATTATTTTAATATGTCTGCTCTAAAGGTCTCTGGCGACAAAGTGCCGCCAGCAATTCAGACATTTGAGAGAGCTGGTCTACGTGAGATGATCTTCGAGAATGTTAAGAAATCGGGCTATACGGTGCCAACGCCAATACAAAAGGTTGCCATACCCGTGATTGCCGCTGGTCGGGATTTGATGGCTTGTGCACAGACTGGTTCGGGCAAGACGGCTGCATTCTTGTTGCCGATATTGACCAGCATACTGGAGGAGGGCAAAACTTTGGAGATTGGCAAACCGCAAGCCGTTGTCGTATCACCGACCAGAGAGTTGACCATCCAAATTTACAATGAGGCACGCAAGTTTGCGCACAGTTCGTATTTGAAGATTAGCATCGTGTACGGCGGCACTTCGTTCAAGTATCAGAATGAGAATGTTGCCAAAGGTTGTCACATTTTAATTGCTACGCCCGGTCGCCTGATGGACTTTATTAATCGCGCTTTCATCACATTCGAGGATACACGTTTTGTTGTATTGGACGAAGCAGATCGCATGCTGGACATGGGCTTCGTGGATAGTATCAAGAATATTATGACTCATCAGACCATGTCGAAAGAGCATCAAACGCTCATGTTCTCAGCTACATTTCCCCAGGAAATACAACGTCTGGCCGGCGAATTTCTTACCAATTATGTGTTCGCCGCAATTGGCGTCGTTGGTGGCGCCTGTGCCGATGTCCAACAGCAGATATTAGAGGTGTCTAAATTCAATAAGCGCGCCAAGCTACTTGAGATTTTACATGAGGGCGCCGATGGTACCATTGTCTTTGTGGAGACCAAACGCGGCGCTGATTTCTTGGCTTCTTTCTTCTCGGAGACCGAATTTCCGACCACCTCCATACACGGTGATCGTTTGCAAAGTCAACGTGAGATGGCACTGCGTGACTTCAAAAGTGGCGCTATGAAGGTGCTCATTGCCACTTCGGTGGCCTCACGTGGTCTTGGTATGTCGTCTATTATGCCAGCTTTGTTTTTTTTATTTAAACTTGTTTTCGATTTTCTTGCACAGACATCAAGAACGTTAATCATGTTATTAACTATGATATGCCTTCGTCTATTGATGACTATGTGCATCGCATTGGTCGCACCGGTCGTGTGGGCAATAGAGGACGTGCTACTTCATTCTTTGATCCCGATTCGGATGGTGCGATCGCACATGATCTGGTCAAGATTTTGGAAGGCTCCAAACAAGAGGTACCGGAATTTTTGCTTAGCCTTGGTAGCGGCGGCGGTGGCGGCTATTCCAATAGCAAATTCGGTGGCTTTGATGTGCGCGGCAAGGTGAGCTAGACGAGACCTTTTTTTTTTTGTTTTTTTCTAAAATTTGCATAACATTTGTTTAAATTTTTTTCAGAATCCTGTTGGTGGCGCCGCGTTTGAAGAGGAGCAAGATTGGAATTAACTTATATTAAACTAAGAGCGTTTTTGCCAACTTTTGATTATTCTTTAGCATTTGTCACATGCCATATAGAGTTGACTATATGGTCAACAAGCTATTGAATTATTATTTAAACAAAAACAACACTACACATTCACACTAAAGCAGCTGCATAATAACGTTTCATACATTCTAATAATGTATGAGTTATTATGAAAGACAACAAACAACAACATAATAGGTATAAGAAAGCCATTTTAATTATAACTCTAGGCATTGAATGCCAAATTTTCATTTTTCTAATCTTATAATGCTGACAAAACGGCAAAATTAACATTTTTAATGTTTTTAAATATTAAGTTGTATTAAATATACAACTCTTTTCTTCAAATTTATATTGACACAAATTAAATGACGAATAAATCGTTTACTAAACAAAATAAAACTTTTTTAAATTTTGCAACGTTATTGGCATGTGAGCAGAAGTCCGTTATCAACACTTGGAATCATTGCTCTCTTTTTCTCTCACGCAAATTTTCATCAAAACAAAGTCATATGTTGTCATTCGCTTTGCTGTAACGTAACTTTGTTGTTGGCTTTAGCACCCTGTACGTGTAACCGGCGTTTTTCGTTGTTACCGCGCATTGCCTCTTATGCACAAAGCAAAGTCAGAGAGCAAAACAACAAGAATGCTTGTTAGGGGGTGGCATGGGTGATACTGGCACTGTGTTACAACA
Organism: Phortica magna; assembly: GCA_037044515.1. NCBI lineage: Eukaryota > Metazoa > Arthropoda > Insecta > Diptera > Drosophilidae > Phortica > Phortica magna. The sequence goes on from JBAMBP010001193.1 coordinate 32,180, forward strand.
AAATCAATAGCTCGAATGTTTTAGCCGTTTTTTCTTTAAAATCGAATTAAAAACTCAATGTCTTTAAAACTGTATAAAGTCATGAATATTCACGGCTTTTTTAAGCTGGCATAATTTTTAGTTTTCGCATTATTTCAGCTATTTTTCCTTTTAAAAACAGCCATTTTTGCTTCTGGAATATTGGCAACACTGGTCGTGCTGCGTGCTTGGGCGCGTAATTTAATTTAGTGCTGCCTACTTTATGGAGCGACTAAAAATATTTATTAATTGAAAAAAAAATTAAAACGCTTTTTAATTATAATGTATTAATTTCTAGTCCTGCTAATTTCGTGCCTTACAGCCAAGCTTAAGAACGGGTACAAAATTGAGAAAAAGAGAGCGTCAAGTGTATGAGAGCGCAAGTGTGGTGAATTTTATGTTAGAACAAATATTTTATGCTGGTGGACTTGTTTTGGTGCGATTTGCTTTCAGTCTTTTGACGGCATTTTAACCTTAACAACGCATTCGTACGCAAACAAGTCTTGAACAACGGTACTTAATAAATGCTTTTATGACAAAAACAACAACAACAATAACGCTTAAAGCACAAGACAATTACAACAATTATTACCAAAATGTATGAGTTGAAGTACTTTTTGTTAATTGAAACAAAATAAATAAAAAACAAAAAACTGACAACGTTTTGTATGTGTGTGTGTGTTTATTTAACCTAAATGCCGAAAAGTGATTATGAAATAAGCAAACGCGTTTTTTTGCTATGAACAAATTGTAAACTGTAAAAATAAGGAATTTAAATATTTAAAATTTAAAAAAAAATATTAAAACTTATTGTTGCGTTTTGATGAACTTTTTTTGCTTTAAATATATTCATATATATTTTTAGATAACATAGTAAATAAGCTTCCGGTTGTTGTTGTTGGATTTTTTTTATTGCTCCTGTTACTACAAAAAACACACCCTCTGCGTGTCATTGACACCCCCGCGCATTATGTCTGCACAGCTTCCACTATTTTGTTGTTGTTAAGCAACGAGTCACAGACAGACACACAGACAAATATACAACAGACGTTCGTTTGTTTGGCTGTTGTTTCAGTCCAGCAACACTCAAAGACGCCAACTTCGTCTCGTAATGCCGCCAATGTTTCACACACCCTTCTACGCGCATTTACTACGCAATCAGCTAATATTCGACTTCGCATGCCGTTATTACAACAACAACAACAGGAACATCAACCCATGCAATAATCAGCAACGATGCCAACAGTTTACATTTTGTTGTTGCCTTTTTTCCTTCTTTTTTTTTTTGGTTCCATTTTTGACAAAGCCAACAAAAACTATCATTTTGTGTGCTCTCCTCATACTTCAACTACTAAGCTTCGCCTTACTCATTGCTGCGTCATTAAAGTAGTCGTCGTCGATGTTGTAGCGCGTATTCACTCACACGCCCACTCGTTACCCCTTGGTCGTTGACGCTGACGTTGCCGCCGGCTTTACTCGCATTTCTTTGCATGTTTGTTTGCTTGCATTGCTTTTCCTCTCTCTGTCTCTCTCTACTCTTTGCTTTTGTAACTCATCTTTGTATTTGTCTGTAAGAAGTAAAAAAGAAAGAAAAAAGGCAACAAAAGCGTGCGTGTTAATGGTAAAGTATTCATTTTCGTCAACGCTTCGACTTTTCTTAAGCTTCATTTTCCGTCATTTATTTTCTATGAATATTCCTTTTAATTTTCTCAACATTTTCTATGTGCTTTGCGTGTTTCATTAGAGATTTTTTTACTATGATGTTTTTTCTTTTAGTTTTGTTTGTTTTATTGTAAAAGTTTTTCGTTTAGTTGGTAAGTAGGTCGTTGAAATGGTTCGTTTGACCGCTCACAGTAGACTCATGTGTAAAGATTTCTCCCCCTTTTTTGGTTTTTTTGTTACGCTTATCTTGACTTGAAATCGTTCGCTTCATTGGGGAAATGTTGAGGAAAAAGGACATACAAGACGCTCCTTAAAAGTTAATTGTTTTGATTTTTGTCGTTCGGAAATTTGCGCATGGTTGGTCGAGGATAGTTCATTATCCTTGTGGTCGAAATCCTTCAGGAGCGTTTGTTGTTATGTTTAAGGGAATTTTATCAGATTTCGTATACATAACAGTGTAAATGTTCTTTAAGAAGAAAACACGCCTAATATCCTTGAACAAGGACTTTTTGAAAAGCTTGCAGGATATATTTTTAGATGATATATAATTACACCCAAAAAAGAACTTGCGAAACGACACTTTTTTCGATTTTGAGCAAGACATCCATGAAATCCTTTTGTAGGAAGGACATTACAAGGATGAATTTATGCCTATCGGCAAGAGCATTGTTGTTTACTATGAAAATTAGTTCCTCTTGGATCACGCATTGAAAAGTTGACTGTTTTCTGGATAAAATCTTGTTAAGGGATACTTTTTTTGGTCGAAACTGGCGTTATATAGGACCTATAAAACTGGTAGCTCCCATAATTAAAGAAGAAGAAAAATATTAAAAATTTAAGTCTTTCTATAAAAAAACCCTTTGGTTTTTAAGATAGAGGGCTGAAATTTGAAAGGCGGTCTCGAAAATTTGAAATTCTTGTCAGAAAAACATTTTTTTTTATCCAATTGACTTGAAACTTTTGACTATGTTCTTAGCGAGGCGTAAAAACTATGTTGATCAAAAGATGGGCACGGAACCTTCCTCTTATAGCCATTCAATTTTCGACAAGATCTAAGTTTTTTACTTGAAATTTTTTTTCTTAATCTTTGGATTTGATGTAAGCAATCAAAAGTTTCTTTCAAAAAAAAAACCAAAAATAAAAAATTATAATTGGTGATTTGCTTGTTTGTAACTATTTTATTTCATGTTAATATTTTTTAACTATGCTTAATGTGTAATTCAATGAAACTATGCATAATAAATAAAAAATGTATCTTTGCGTTTAAAAACTGCAGTAATTGGTCCTTGAAGTTAGCTGAGTGCTTGGAATCGTCGTATGAATAACTTCTTTGTTCTGCGGCTGATATCCTTTAGAAATAGCTTGTGGTTGTATGTTGATGCACATGAATATATTCTGAAATAAAATAAAAATGTCTTTTAAAAAAAATGTAATGAAAATATTCTTACAATAAAACTAGTAATGACGTTGTAGTCGAGTATATTCAGCAATTTTATACCCTGCACACTCGGTATATGGTGCCACGCCTTAAAATTTAAAAGAAAATGTATATTTGGCATTGTCCATTTGTATATTTGTCATAATTTTAAGAAAATCAGTAAAAAAGAGGGTTTTACGAATTTTTTATGATCTTTGACGGACAGCCATGGGAGAGAGGGATATTTGCACATTTAAATATAGCAATTTTCGGAAAACCACTTTTAAAGTGCACTGTTGGGTCTGTTTTACATACCGATACTCGTGATTCTAACTCATCTGATGTTTGATCTACAAGATTTTAAAAAGTGGGCGGTGTTGATTGGGCGGGTTACATAGTGTGTAGAGGATATAAACATCTTCTTTTAGAGAAAGGAGATTGCATGAATAAAAATATTTTTAACTGTTAAAAAAATCAGCTTTAAATAATTCTAATAAAGGAAAAACAGCTGTCCTGAATATCCTATTTACATGCCATTTAATAGAATGTTTCTATTGACAGTGCTTAATAGAGTTGCCAGAATAGGGGGGCTAAGCTACTTAAGTATTGATATTCTTGCAAGAAAATGAAAATGTATTTTATCTCTTCTATCAACTGTTTATTTATCTGTCTATCCATATTTTATAGCAACTTTCTGTCATAAAATTTATGTTTTATCACTTCTTGTTTGCAAAACATTTGCTTCTCAACCATCGATTTCCCAGTTCTCAGCACTTTAACCCTTAATATTGGTAATTGACTGGTATACAAGTCAATTAATAACAAGGCAATAAGTAAATATGCTTGGCACATACAAAGAATAATGTATTAAATAACATCAGACCGACGCAGACTAACGACGCTCAGACTGAATGACGCCGACGACGCCTTCAATACAAATATACACACACACACACATACACGCACACCATTACACAATGCGCAATGGCGGCGCGGCGTAGGAGTCGCCGGGTGTGGTAAAGCATAGTTTATGGTGCTTTTAACCCTGTCAGTGCATAAAAACGAATGCGACAAATAATAAAACTTGACAGATATGTTGCGTACTTGCAAACGCTAAAAGGACCATCTTCTGCTGTTGGACGAGCAAAGTTTTCGCTTTAATTGAATTTTTAGTTTTACACTTTAGTTTTTGAAAACTCTACGCAAATGACGTCAGCAAGAAAGATTTAAACAAAAGAAATTCGAAATAAATGTTAAACACAAATAAACAAAAGAACATAGAACAACTAGGAAGAGTACAACAACAACAACAACAACAAGAAAAAACCAAAGAACAAAAAGTGAAAGAGAGAAAAAAAGTTCGCGAATAAACAAAAATGAATAAAAGTTTTGAAAGTTTAATACATGGCGGTGGTCGAAGTGCGAGCGTTGGCGGCGTCGGCGGTGAAATCTCCTCCGGCCGTCAGTCGTCGGAGGATGTACAGGAGTCAATAACAACAGCCGGCGACGATGGCGATGGCGATGATTTTACCGATGATAATAATTTCGAATCGAATTTGCGACGACGCAAGGGCAAAATCATATCCTGCGCCAAGGAAACAATCGAAAATGGTGAGTGTGCGTGACTAAGCAAAACAAAAATAATGTTGAGTAAAATCTTCTTAAAATGTCGCAAAAAATACAACAATGCTTTCACATGAATTTCAGATTAGCGCACATCAAAAATAACAATAATAATAATAAAATTTGCATTTGCCCAACAGTGCGTATGCGTAATTTTATTTATTTGCTGCTACTCAAGCGCACATTTGCATTTTATTTGCCCCCCTCTTGGCGCTTTTTTGGACAAACATTTGAGCTCTAAGCTGATTTGTTGCTGCTTTGTTAATGTCATTTTGACATTCATTGTGCAAAATCATACGAATTCGTAATCAATTTGAAAATGTCCTTCAAGTCTTATCAAATTTCATGCCTTTCATTCAATTCTTAGAAATTTTGTACTATTTTGCGTTCGAAAAAAAACTTTATATTGCATGTGCTGCCATTGTGTGTTGGCCAACTGTGAAATTGGCAGAAAGCTGTCACTATTTCCAGCTGCTGTCCAAAACCCCTCACCACTCACCCGCACATACTTCCACTCCTTGGCTACGGACATACTAATTGATTAGTTCGACAAGTTGCGTCAAGCTGATGGAAATAATAAAAAAAAATTATATGTTATAACATATATAAAAGGGTGTGCCAAAATTCACTGAATATTGCTTTATTTGTGTTTATTTTCTAAAATCAATGTTAGACTGGCGTATGTGTGGTGTGACCATACGTAACATAGGAGTATACAATTATAAATTTTTTTCTTTTTTAATTGTTGACTTACTCTTAAAAAGATTACACAACCTTATTTCAATTGTTATTCATAAGTGATTTGAATTATTATACTTGGCTGTTTGTTTAATATACTCAATGTTAGACTGTCGTATGTTTGGTGCAGCCGTATGTTACATAGGAGTATAAACAGCTCAATTTATTTTTTTATACCATTTTTGGTTCACCCTTTTAGAGTATATAAAACAAGTGCGTAAACAAAGCGCTCAGCTTCCACAACTTGGCCATAAACACGCTGTTTGAACAAGTTCAATCAACATACACATACACACACACACACAAGGATTTTTTATGTTGCCTACAACACACACTATTGCTGGCTATTGTTTGTTCTTTGTTGTTTTTGTGTTGAGCACTCGATTCGATAAGCTCTTTTTGCGTTTTTTAGCGAATTTGTTTGTATAACGTTTATTGATTTGAAAAAACAAAAAAAAATAGGAAGCACACACACCCACACACACCCACACACACTCACATGCGCTACCGGGTTGATCGACCGACCATCCGAAGGAGAAGCCCAACTCTTTTGACCGTGTCACGTTACGTCACGGCATGTCTTTGTATGAGCAAACCTCACGAAATCCTTTGCTGTCTAAACAAATTAAAACATTTCTTTTTAACCCTTTCCGCACCCTTGTGTGCATGTGTGTGTTTGTGTGTGTCTGGTGTGTCTGAGTAGTTAATTTTCTTTGTTTTGCTTTGCTTTGTGTTTTTTGTGTTGGCCTACATTAAACACGTTAATGGCCAAGTTAAGCTCTCTCGGCCATGAGTATTTAAGCCGGTCAAGTGTTACTCTTGAGTGTTGTGTTGCGTTGGCCGGAAGTCGCTTTGGGGAAAACACGTACGTTTAAATACTTTACATAATGTTGCAACAGTCAACTATTAAGTGCGCGTATTAGATTGACGTGATGTCATGGGATGAGTAGGTAAAACGGTTGGAGGTTAAACTTTTTGGCGATTTAAGTTCAAGGTTGACTGAAAGCGGCTTTCATTGAGCTGAACTTTTGATCTGCAGAATGTTTAACGAAAGTCTTGATTGATCTAGAGACAAAAGGTAAAGAACGAGTGACAAATATATCTAAAGTAAAAGTTCATACAAAAGATAGCTAAAAGTTCACAAAATGAGTCTGGATAAACTTCTACAGATGATCCGCCTGTCTATCCGTCATTTCTAAACGCAGGAGAACCTGAAGCATGGAAAAAGCAGTGTAAGTGACTCGAAGCTTGCTTTATTTCAACTTAATGTGTTTCCCTTTAAAAATGACTTCTGATTTTTCCAATACCGCACTTCTTCCATTCGTTTGAGACAATTAGAAAAATGGGAGAAAACAAAACGTGAGATTTTGATGTAAATTTTACAAAAGGTTCCTTTACTTTAAGAATATATGCTACTCCTTTTTTTGTATGGAAAAACAAAGACAGAGAGAGAGAATTTTAATAGAACACAGCATATAATTCTGATGGTAATCAACGACAAAACCGAACTTATATTCTTCATAAACAGAGCAGAAGTTTGGGTGAGTTTTTGCACAAATTGTTTTCTCAAATTTTCAATTCAACAAATGCAACAATTACTCTTGAGTTTACTCATTTTGCGGAGGCATACTTTTCAGCACACACACACCACAGGATATCATTTAATACTCATTTGAATTTACTTAAAATGATCTCAATCACTTAGCACACATTTCACTTTAATCATTTAAATGAAAATGCAGACAAATTTTGCAGCTTTTTACCTCATTAGGGCACAAATGAGGGGCTTCATTTCATTTGGCAGTTTACTGAAAGCACAAATTTCGCTGACTTTCACCTACAAACACACAAACACACAAGTGCTCAAGATAATCATGTCGTTTATGCATAAACTTTATTACATTTTGGTAGACAACAACAACAACAACACTAATTTGTAATTAGAAGCGACGTTGAAAAAAATAAACAAACTTTCGTGCAAAATTATTGCCAGACAGCAAAGAAGGCGACGTCCTTAGTTTATGCCCGCCTGCAGCCCTCAGTCAACTTAACTTGCCAGAAATGAGTTGAAGAAGGCGCAGCAGAGCGAAGTGTATGTGTGTGTGTGTTACAAATTTAGAACATTAATGTGTGCGTGTGTGAGAGGGTGAGCGGGTGAGTGAAGTGCTGTGGCGGTAAAGCGTCTCTTGGCTGCCGCACTTGAAACCGCCATGCCACTTGTCGACGTCGTCGACGTCGTCGTCGTCGGCACTTTAATAGCGCGCGTGTTTTTCAAATGTTAAAAATTTCAGGCATTTTTTTTTTTATGTTTTTTATTCGTACATGTGCCAAAAAAACGCAGACATGACTTTTGAACTTTGACTTTTTTTTTTGTAATATTTTTTGCGTTCGTGCAAAAACATGTTCACTTTTGCACAGATTTTTTTCCTTACCATTTTTTTTTGCTGTGCGAAAAATATAAACGAAAATTCTTCTTCAAGTCTTTCAAATAGCGTTTGTTGTTTTTCAAATCGTTCGATCATTAGGCACGCCTATATGTCTTATAGTTTTGCATTACTCATACGCCCCGTCATACAGTGCGACTGACAATTTCAACTTTCCGCTGTCAGTCAAATGTTACGACGTCTGTCTTTGCCTTTCCTGCTTTCCTTTTGTATGTGTGTGTGTGTGTGTGTGTATTGCTACATGACTTGCCTGAGTTTGTGTGCAATAACAATGATGAAGAGGAAGAAGAAGCTGCCTTTGAGCTGTGCTCATTCATTGTCATCGTGTTGTCGCTCACATTCATTGGGCAATTGTTGTGGCTTTCATTTCGTTTATTTTACTGTTTTTTTCTTCTAACAATTGTCGTTTTATTTTCTTTTTTTTTTCAACATTTTCTTTTGCTCTAATGTTATTCTGGCTTTGACTGCTGCCTTGCTAGCTTTGTCAACGTCGTTAGCTGCTTTTTTTCACTTGTGGCAATGAGAAGCGTTGCTTTGTTAGCGCAAAATGGAAAAATGACAAAATAAATATGAATTTGTTTTGCCCTTCCTTTCCTGTGTTTGCTTTTTTAAGTTATTTGTATTTTTTCGCCAACATTTACTTTGCTGGAAAATGTTTTTCTTTGTCAAAAAATTTGTGCCAGAAATCCACTCTACCAAAGTCTGTAGAGTTGCTGTCAATTTAATTTAAAGCCTGTACTAAAGCCACATACGACTCCAAGCATCTGCCAGTCAATACAAGTAGAGAAAATTATACCTCTCCATAATGTACACCCATCAATTTTAATTCAGCGCGGTAGAGTACTTTAAGTTGCTTTGAATTTACACAAGTAGAGAAAACTCTAACTCTACCTTAGTGATATTCCTTGATTTAACTATAAGGCTAGACTAATGCATGTGCTGTGCATATTTAATAAAACATAAGGCGTCTAAATTGCTGACAATCTCTACAAGTAGAGAAAACTCTACCTATACCTAAGTGTACTTTCATTTCCATAAAGCTTTTTAATAAATTATTATTTTTGTGTGTATTTCAATGACCACAAAACCGCACTTTTGGCAAACTTTCAATGTCTCAACATTACGTTTTCCCTTCTCCACTCTACTATTTCTCTACCGCTGTTTGCAATAACCATCATCAATTACTCGTCAATGACAAATGTCATGCTGTTCATCCATTTCAAAAATTAATAGTTTCTCGTATAAATTCATTTGAATTTTGTGCTTTTCTTCTTGCCAATTTTATTGCTTCGTCTCTATTACTTGTATTAACATTTTGATGGATGTGCATATTAAATAAGGTCTTAACCCAAATCGTATAGCGCTCAAAATCTGTTTTGTACGCTTTCTCTACAAGAAAAGAGACAACGTCCTCTACATTGTTTGAACTTTAAGTGGCATTCAAATATTTATTAGACTAATCCATAAGCTGAAGCAGTGAGTGAGCAAGACGAGCACTTCTTTTTCAGACTCTGGTGTCTCTTCATCATCCTCCATGGCTTTTATAACTATCTGCAAGCGGCACTCAAGCGTTGCGCTTATGTAATAAATCATTTCCGTTTGTGTCACAAACATCTGCAAAATGCCATTTTTTTTATTATTATTATTATTATAATTTTTTTTATGCGAATTGTTTTTGTTTGCGTTGCATTAAGTAATCTTTTCTGCTGAGGAAGTTAAGTTCATTTGAAGCGGATCTCGAGCACATTAGTCGTGGGTCTTTGTCGCTTTGCTGCTTAGCTGCTTTGCTTTTAACAAAACTAAGTTTTGCGTACAAAGTTTTTAGTTTGGCTTAAATCACAACCACTTTAGTTGAATGACATTTCGGGCACATTTGCTTTGAGCGTTGAGCGAAACAATGCGTGAAATTTGACTAAAGCGGGACGAGTGCAGCGAAGCACAATGAGCATGATTTGAAAAAGTGAGCATGTCAGTTGAAGGTATGCGTGGCAAGACATAAAAGAAGGTTTTAGTGAAAGATACAAAAAACTTGTGTAATGAAGCGTAGGAAGGAAAAAGGAGCATGGCGTTTTGGAGTAATAATGAAATGAAACCGGGCGCTCAAAGCTTATGGATACTCACTCACAAGTATTGCCAGCTAAAGAAGCGCTAAGAGATTTGAGTAGTGAATGTTCAAATTGATGGCATTGAAATTTACTTTAGCATTGCAAAGTGACATGGTTGAATGCCTGCGTCACTCAAATAAAATTAAAATGGATAAGCAGATACTTTTAGTGAAGATACGCAAGCAGTTGCCAAGCAAATCTCAGCTGAGCGTGGCAATCAGTCTAAGAACAACTTCAGCCAAGCGTAAAATTCTTGAGTTTATCTTTTGAGTTGTAGTGAAAGCATTAAATTATTTTCCTTACTTTGTTAACAAATTAAAAAAAGAAAAATGTAATTAAATTGCACATTTCATAAAAAGAAGACAACAGAACAAACAGAATCTGCAGAATGTTTTATATGCGAAGAAGCGGCAAAACGGAGCGGAAAAATATAAGTGAAAAAAGTATCTGCATTAAATAAATGCCAATGCGACCACATGAGCGCGTTGTGCCACAAATACAAGGCAATGCACACACACACACACACACGCACACACAACCGCTTGTGTTATGTGTCCTTGAGTAAAGGCTGTATGGCTTTCAATGCCGCGCCAACTTGCTTGTCTACTTTGCTCCGTACTGCTATCTCGCTCTGACAGCCAGCCAGCCAGACAGACGGTCTGTCACATTTGATTTTGTTTTGCCTTCATGCATGAGCATGAGCATGTGCTGTGCAGCGCAGCACAACATTGTTAATTGAATAATAGTTAAGTGATTTCGAAATAATTCGATAAACGAAACTTGCGTGATTTTTTTTTTCTCCTTTTTTTTTAAATAACTTTGTGTAAGACACAACTTATTTGAAAGGCTGAAAATCTACTTTGCTTTGCCTCAAACGTATACGTAATGCAAAGTCAGCTCAGCGAAATCAGCTTTTGGCAAATGTTCATCACTGCCTCACTGCTGTTCCTTGACTACGGAAATTAATCCGGCTCAATGTCAGCGTAAATCCGGCGTATTTTGCATAGCAAAGCAGACGATTTGATGTCGAAGAGTTTGCATGTTTTTCATGTGCAAATCCAATGTGTATTTAAGGCTAAGCGTCTTGTATGTTTTTGTTTTTGCCTCAAGCGCAAAAAAAAAATGTTGTCTAAAATAAAATTGACTTAAATAAATGAAAGAAAAAATTATACACAAATGCCAATCAGCGTAAAAGTAACAATATTCATGCCCATGCATGTGTGACAACTAAAATATTTTCATACATCACGTTGTCTGTCTGTCTGTCAAATCGGAAGTAACAAAATTGACACAAGTTGCATAGATACACACATCTCTGCATGTGTATGTGTATTTGTAAAGCAACTTGTGCAAATTTAAAGTCTTGTCCGTCCATCTGTCTGTACATTTTGCGCACCGAACACTTTCTTTTGTCTCATTTTTCTGGGATTTTATTTCAACTTTTAGTTCGTCCATCCGTCCGTCCGTCCGTCCATCTGTCTGACTCAGTTTCATTTCACACATTGTTGAGATTGTTGTCTGTTCACTACTCTTCGTTGCTGCACGTCGCCTGTTGTGTTGTCTTGGCTCTCGTTGAAAATATTAAACCAAAATCAAATTTATTTGTGTTTACTTCGAGTTGTTGTTGCTAATTTTTCTTTCGGCATCTTAATTTCTATGTGTTTTGCAAATTTTGTTGCTGTTGAGCTACTAACTAATTGCTGAAGATATTTCTTTGCCAGGCAAATAAACTATGTGCTTTACTGCACTTAAATTTCACAAAATTATATTTGATACGCTTACGTTTACAAAGCGCCAAGCACACATACAGCAAGTTAGCATTAAAAGTCGGGAGCATGTACAAAAATAGACTTGTTTTCTGTGTTGTGCAGCGGTATTTAACTTTGAAGCGGCATGAAGTCAATTAGGCCTACGTTAATTAGCAACATACGGAGCATTGAGCATTAAAGACCAAACTGCTTTAAGTGTAATGTGAACGTATGTAACTTAAGGCTTATTTATTACTTCTCTGACATTAAGGCAGCTTAAAACCATTTTGTATAGGCCAATGTTACTTAACGTCACAACGCACATAGAGCACATGCACATTTAACTCCAAGTCTGTTTTCTAAAAGTTAGACTGCTGTATGTGTTGTGTATTAAAACATAATTTAAGTGCTTACAATGTTGTTTGCCACTTTTTAGGCTCATTTTGTACTTGTTTGTCTTTGTAGCTTCTATTCTTTACTGTTACAACTGATTGCCAAACAATCGCATATAACGACAACAATAGAAATACCAAGCCATCCTTATCGATTCTGCTGCTCAGCAACAACAACCCAACAAAAACAATAACATTGTTTCCGCATTGTAGCAAACCATGTAATATCCTATTTAGCTTTCGTCTTGTCTGTCTCTGCAGCACCTAATATAACCATGGGGCATACCTTATGTACCGTTAATGTTGAGCATGTCCTGAATAAAAGCAATAACCTTACAAGTTATTTTACAGTTGTCAGCTGCTTTTGTGCGCCTTTCAAAATATACTTGACTGACTGACTGAATGACTGAGCCGAAATTGCCTTTCAATAGCATGTCCTGCACACACGCAGGCAAATACATCTATGTAGGTGTGTGTTCTGCCATACAGTTCAAAGTTCAACAAAAGTTTCAATGCAAAATATTTCGACTGTCTTACAGCCTCTGTTCAGCTTTTTCTACCGCTGCTGCTTCTTCTTTACCTTATATAATATAAAATGTTGTATTTTTTGTTATTTTATTTTTGACTTTTTGCCAAAAATTCATGAAATTTTGTGTGTTTATTTCTTTTCATGAATAAGTAAAGAAATATATAGAAAAAAAATCAATGTGCGCCGTGAAACACTTCCGTTGGCGTTGATTTTCCGTGCTGCTGCTATTACGGTATTTAGCCCACACACACACACACATACACACACGGTCGCCATGGGTTATAAATTTTAAAGTTTGCCACGATTTATTGACTGAAGCCAACAACAGCAACAATATGAAGAAGAAGCAGCCGCAAAGAAACTAATTAAGCGCGCATGAATGACGTTAATGTTCTTGTATCTTCATAATGTTCTTCACCTTAACAATAATGTCGTTAATAATGATGTTCATGATGTTGATGATGATTTATGCAACACGCATAAAACAAATTGAATTTATGCTTTTTAATTGGCTTATAGAAGGCGCCGTGCTGTGCGTGGCTTGTACACGCATACTTTATAATGGACAGACAACACGCACAACTGCTGCTGCTTCTTCTTACGTTGCTTCGCTCGCTTTCTCTCTCTTTCATACGCTTTTCATACAAGTCCTTAGAATTTTTTATTTTGCACGCGCACGGCTTATGTCGCTCGCCAAGTGCCAAGTACGGATTCATGCCAAACACAACAACAACAACAGCAAAAAACATAAGCCCAAAATACAAAAACAATTTTTTATTGCTAATACGTCTTTTATTGATTTTTAATTTCCAAATATTGTTTTTGTTTTCTGCTTACTGTTTTTTTTGTTTTTGTTCTTGTGCTTGCACAAATAACATTTTCAATTGTTTGGCAAATTTTGTCTTAAGCGCAAAAAGTTGGCTGCCATTTTTTTCCATTCCATTCTTATTCTTTTCTATTTTCATTGCACTTTTTCAATAAAAATTTGACATCTACAAAAAATTCACAAGTTTAGCGCAAATAAGGCATGGATTTTCAAGCTGCAAAATATTTTCAAGTGCTTAAAATACTAAGAAATGATTTTGGCATATTTTTGTTGTTTCTTGACTTGAGCCAACGTTGTTAAGTGTTGAACAGCTGTCGTTGAGTGCGCATTTTTTAAGTGTTATTCTTAAATTTCACACTTAAAAGGCACTTAAAACTAAACTGTCGCATGGTTTAAGAATTTAATACTACGCAATGAGCAATCCAAATGTGAAAATTGCTTTGCTGCAGTTTGCCAACGTTCAACGCAATGCAAGAACAATAAAAAGAGCGTAAAGTGAGAGCATAAGGAACTGAACAACAATGTGTTGTTACATAGCATACAATACATTTACGTATTGAAGCGTGCTATGTTTAGTGCGCGTACGCTTTTTATAACACAATTCTTTAAATAACAGACAGTCTGTTTGTAATTTTCGTTATGTGCTCAATTCATTGATCGCTTAATAGCGGCAATTGCATGTGTAAGTTAAAGCAAGGCGAAAAGTGACGCTTTCATACGCTGAGCTCTTCGCACATTTTTCGATAAACAGAACTTACATTTATATATAATGATTTCTTTGCTCTTCTAAAAACTGGCATGCATCTTTTTTTCACTAAGAAAAGGTTTTTCTGTATACAAAAAATTTTAAACATAATTTTCGAAAGAAAGGTGAGCCCACAAACAAATAATTTGCCGGACCTTCTCTTTTCGTTTTTGTACAACATTTTCTTCTGCTCATTTGCTTGCTTTTTCACAATGCTTCTTCTCTGCAAATATTATTTTTTGTTGACTTTCTTTTGGCACTCATAAGTTTTTAGAAGCGTCAAATTGTTGTTTGCTCAACAAAAAGTCGACTTATCAACAACACTTTTGTTGTTGTTGACGCTCGAAATGATGATTGATTTGTGTCTTTTTCATAAGTTCATAACTCTCACACGCACAAAAAGACAACAGACACAAATGAGTTATTAAAGCAAAAACAACAAGAAAAGCGAAGGCGCAAAGAAAGCGAAAACATTTCCGACTCATTAGGCGCTGTTGAGGCAAATTTCAAGATATCATTTAACATAATTTGCCAGCACGAAAAACACGCACTACATGCGAGAAAAGGACCTTCATGGCTGTCATCTGTCTTCATTATGGTTTTTTTGTGTTGATGTGCCTAATGTCTGTAGCATGTAGAATGCAACAATTATAACAAATGAGCAGGCAGGCAGACAAGCGTGTTGGCACCGAACGAGCACTCACGCAGTGCGACTCATGTTGTGTAACAGATTTAATAGGCACATATAAAAGGTCTTTAGCAGCGCAAGTAACAGAGGAAGAGAACAAGAGAGAGAGAGAGGTGATCTAAAGCACAGCAGGTGGCGCGTGCGTGTGGGCAACGAAGTGTTAAGGCAATGACTGACTTACAACTCACGCACGAAAGTAAAAACCAAATTGAATTGCTGACATTGTGGCACATCCTGCGAGCAGAGCAGACCGGCAGGACATGCACACCCATGTTGCTCATTACTTTTGGCCAGAGCTTTGTGTATTTTAGCATTCTATTGTGTGTTGTTGTTGTTGTGTTAGGCATGTGTCTGTCTTAAATAAATATTTGCTGGCATATTATTTGAGGCATGCCAAAGCTGAACGAAAGTTCAACACAACGACAAAATAGCGTAGCAAAAATAAACATGAAAACAAATTTATTTATCAATAACGGAAATTGCTTTCTTTCAACATTAATGAAAATTAAATAAACCGTGGCGGAGATACTCATGCAGATACATTTGTATACATACATACATATATGAAATACAATTCGTTGCTAATAATTCAATTGGCATAAATAAATTTGCAAACGGACAAACAACACTTCAATGCACACAAAGCGAGATTACAAAAAAAAAAAGATACAACAAAATAAGTCATAAAAAATGTAATAAAATTCGGAAAAAATATAAATAAAATCATAAAAAATGAAAAAAGTGAAATTTAATAAAAGCAGAAAGGGCGCTATTTTCGGCTTTGCTGAAACTTGTATACTCTAGCAAACATTTTCCCAATTTTTTATCGTATTCTCAATAAAAATCAAACACGTAGCCACGCCTATTTTTCAATTTGTTTTAAAAAATGAACTGCATTGTGTCTTACTACACTACATGTTGCAGTCTTCTATCTCTGCTGCTTACATTTTTAGGTTTTTCTCTGTATGGGCGGTGCCACGCCCTTATGTTCGATTACTATACAACTTTGGAATATAGTCAAGCATGAATAAAAACACGTAATGGCAAAGTTTGGTCTGTTTGTATTTGAGAACAAAAAAGTTTTTCTAACAAAAACCTTATTTTTGACTGGCCGTTCCTATGGGAGCTATAATCTAAAGTAGCCCCGATAATAACAATTTTTACACTATGTCTTCGTTTTTGTCAGATAAGTCCATAAATCCAAAAGCACACAATTTTTCAAGCAAAAACCAAGTTTTCACGATCATTCCTATGGCATTCCTATACGATATAATGGTCCGATCAAAATAGTTCTGAGATATACAATGCCTAAACTTATCTGAAGAATTTTTACATTTAAATTTTTATGCTAACTTTAAAACTCTGGGGGGAGTTCGCATTGAAAAAAACTGACAGGCAGACGGACATTGCTATATGCTGATCAATAATATATAAACTTTATATAGTCGGAGAGGTCGCCTTCTCTGCGTTGCAAGCTTCCCAACAAAGTTAATGGGCTCTTTTTTGCAAGAGTATAAAAATAACTCAACTGTATTAATGCGCGCGGTATGCCATGGCGTATGATTGATATTGCGCAAAAAGAACTCAATGCAAATCATTTTTGACTTTCTGTACAGATTAAATCATAATATCATAAGCTGCTTAAAGCCAAAGGCAAAGCCGAAGCCAAAACCAAAGCCTTATAGAGACTTTTGAGTGAGTGACGCGGCATGACTTGTTTTGCGACAAAGCCTTAAGGTAACTGATTATGTCTGATGCGACAAATGTTAGTGGCTTATAATAAAGCATATAAATACACAGACAAAGCATGCGCCAACAATGAGGCACACCTGACGTATGAGCGACATTAAATGCAAAGCAACTTTTACTTGTGCATTAAGCATACGGCATGTTGTCTAACGTCAAGCATTGTTCGCTCTGTGCGTGTGTGTGTGTGTGTGTGTTGACAAGCATTGTTCACAGCACAATTGACTTGTGTTTATATAAAGTTAATATAACACAAAATATGAATTAAAATGTTGATAAAATTTGCCATTTGACACTTCAAAATGTGACAATATGTAATTGTAATTAAATTCCGCTGACAAATAATTAAAACATTATAAAATTCAATTAGAGCACTTTATTATCTCTACTGTGTGTGAGTCAACGTGCGTGTGTGTGTGTGTTGCCCCTTGGCATTCTGCTCATGTCAAATAAATAATTTAAGGTCCTCAGAGCGCTGAAAAGCCATTAAATTTGTGTTGGCTTTCGCTTTTTTTGGCTTTTATCTGCATGCGTGTTATACACATACTTATACTCACGCACGTGTTAATGACTCTCATCATTTTGTTAATGTTGTTAAGTGATTATTCTGCTTGTTCTTCTACTTCGGTGTTCTTGTCAGTCAACTGTCTTGGCTTTGCTTAAGTGCTTTTTCATTACGTCAGCAAGATTTATTATTTAATTACAAGTTACATAGTTTTTAATTAACTTACATTGGAACACGCTGACCAACACATGACTTCTTGACATTCCATGCTCGATCTTGTTAATAAAATCTGTTGTTGCCTGCTGAAATAATCTTTATGCAACGTGCGTTGCTTTCATTGAATCGTTATCATTTATCCGTTGGTCCTTTTTTACACAAATAATCAATTTAATCTGCATAATTTTATGCATAAAAACCTTGGATTTCCCGAATATATATGAAACTTGAGCGCATATAAAAAGGCAACTATATTTGCATAACTGACAGACATAAACTTTGATTGTTGTTGTTTACTTTTGTTATTACTATTGTTGTTGTTGTTGTAGTTGTTGCCTGCCAGCCTGTCATGAACTTTAAACAGCTTGACTTGACTTGGCCTGACCTTTAAATGTCTGTTGGAATTGAAATCGATTGAGTGTGCCGAACATAATGAATTTTTGTGAAGGTTTTGTACAACGAAAAGTAATTTGTTAGAAAAGAAAAAAATTATTGGTAATGGCAAAGTAACATGAAATTGCATTTTGGAGCATTAAGTAAGATTAGCTTGAAAATAATTTAATATTTTTGCTGCCAACTAAATTGAAAAGTGTATTGCTTAAAAACTGTAGCATGCTTTTGAGCTGTTTGCTGTAAAAAGCGTTGCTCACTCAAAGTTGCGCCTGAATAAAGAAATAAGAGCTATAAAAATGCTGAAATAATACGCCAAACAATTGCTCAAGTATATCATATATGCTTACTTTTGTAGTTTGTATTCTACGCGCACGCTTGAAAGTATGCTATGAAAAGTTGAGTGTTGCGCGTATGAACTCTTCACACCTAAAGTTTTCAATTTGAAAACGCTATATTCTCTTAACTAATAAAATTTATTCAGTCACGCATATAAAAAGCTCATCTGGCCGCACGTTGATTGACACTTTAAAAAATAACATCAGCAGCAGCGATTTCAACGTTTGCCAGCTCATTCACGTGCCACTTTGGCATTCGATTTAATGCTGCCATAAAGTATTGCCTTAACTATTTATAACTTTGCCTACTAACGGCATATTTTCGTGCTGCTAAGACGCAATAACCTTTTTATTACGCAAGCCAAAAGTTTTAAATTGTTTTTCACGCCAATATGCACGACGGAGCAAGCGTAGGCAAGCCGCCACCCGCAAAACCCCCCTCAATTTATTCAAGCCAACGGCTGACGACTGTTGTGGCAACTTTGAAATTTGTTTAAAAAAAAAATAACTCGAGTGGCGCAAAGTTTTGCTAAGCTCATAAAAACAACAAACAACAAGAAGCAATAAACGACGCTGAAGTGTAAATAAAATATTTATTTGTCTTAAATAATATGTATTTACGCATACAACAAAACAAACATTATGCATGACCACTTTTTCGTTTTGTTTGGTTTTGTATTACTTTGCACACATGACCAGTTTTTGTTTTTGCTTCTATGCACGCCAACCATTCAACCATCAACCGTCATCAAATGTGTCACTAAACTGCACATGACAGCCAACAACAACAGCAATAACAACAACGGCAACAACAAAGCGAAGACGCCTTGGGAGAGCGCCAAAGTGGGAGCGTAAAAGAGCAAAAAATTACTTTGCTTGCAATTTATTGTTTTTGTTGGTTTTGTTGTTGTTCACTTGCCTATGCATGAGTCTTGCGGTTCTCACATGACCAAACACTTGCTTAGCTGTCGCTGTCGCTATCGCTCTCGCTTCCACTTATGGCCGTTTGGCACATTTTAATTTTATATGCAAAAGCAATCAATGTGCCTTCTGCTTGTTAATGGTCTCGTCGCATAGCAAGGCTTGAGTTTTGACACTTTGAGTGGTTTAAGTTGTCAGCACAGCTAAGGAAAAACCAAATGAAAAACCATTAAAATGTTCAACACTTGTTATTGCTTAATGCTTTTTGCACAAAGAAACCATGCTAAATCATTTGTCAACTATTTATAGATTTTCTTCTTTTCTTAGTATTGCCATTAAAACGCCTAAAACTATGCGACATTTTACATTGCTTTGTCTTTTAGTTACAACTCGGCAACGATTTTATGCCTTTAGTGACATTTTCTTGCTGTTCTTTTTTCGCTGCTTTCTAATGTTATAAATTTTACGCCAGGGTGCAATAAAGAAGAAGAAGAGTACGGGTCACGGGATATTGGTTGGTTGTCCTTTAATGGTTTCTGTCGTAATACATTTTTTATTGATGCAGTGAACTTTTTATGTTGATTAATGCGCTTGAAGTTGTCTACGGGTCAGTTATAACAACAGCAACAACAACAACTACAACTACAACAAACACTACTACACAACTATGCAGCCCTGGCGAAATATCTGCCACACAGAGACACAACTTCTATCTTTCTCTTTCACACTTTCGCACATGCTTGTTGTTTGCTTAGTCATTGTTGTTGCTGTTCTTGTCATTGTTGTAAGCGCTTGATGATGAAAAAGTAAGTGGTCAGCATAAATTAATTGCTGTCGAGCGTTGTTCACAACAACAAAGTACATGTGTACAGGGCGGTCTGTGATAATGTTGTTATTGTTGTTGTTGATAGTGACAGGAGCTGCCACACAGAGTGTCAAGTGTTGGAAAACTTTACTTGAAGTATGTTTGGTTGTTGAAAATGTTCGTGTGGTCGGTCGGTCATCACTGGCAGAGTTTAAGTGAAAGAATCAGCAGAACAAAAAGCAGATGAAGAAGAAGAAGCAGAAGAGTGTGAAGTGCTTGAAGAAAAAAGTGTTAAAATGAGTTTGAAGATGGGTGCAAAGGGATGTTCGAGGAGAAATTAACAAGTAAGAATAAAACTCAATGTGAGAGGCGATGGACTGTCAGAAAAGACTCTATGGAAGGCAAAGTATTGAGAAGCTAGAGAGTAAAAAGGTTGAAAGCAAATTAATAATTAAATTAAGGTAGAAAATAGTTTAGAACGAAGTGAAAAGATGTACAAGGCGGCAGAGAAGAAAGGCAATAGGATACAAATTGCCATCAAAGGCATGCAATATTAAGGTTTAATGACTCTTAACAATGTCATAAGCATGGTAAATATGTTTTTAAAGAGAAGTTGGCTTAAATTTAAACTTTTTAAACCAAAAACTCAAAATTCAGGGATTAGTGCCGCATGTCTAGTTTCGTAGTACACAAACATAGGCATATTCAAAACTAATATAAAGTTGCTGATCATTTCAAGGCATTTGTGCCGCATGTCTTGTCTCGTAGTACAATAACATAGGCTTATTCAAAACTTATATAAAGTGGCTAATCATTTCTAGACATTTGTGCTGCATGTATTGTTTCGTAGTACAGTAACATAGGCGAATTCAAAACTTATATAAAGTGGCCGATCACTTCAAGGCATAAGTGCCGCATGTCTTGTCTCGTAGTACAATAACATAGGCATATTCAAAAGTTATATAATGTGGATTATTATTTCATGGCATTTATGCCGCATGTCTTGTCACGTAGTACACTAACATAGGCGTAGTTAAAATTTATAACAAGTTTCTGTTCGTTTTATTTGTCTTTGTAATTATTATTTATAATTGCATAAGCAACACATGCGTTTGACTGAATTCCCACGATTATTAAGGCTAAAATGCAAATTTCGCATTATTAACAATTCAAACACACTAATAACAGTAATAACAACAACAATTTAAATTGAAATGCAGCAACATGTATGTATTTATGTATATAATGTCGACGACAACACGAATTTAGTACAACACATACGTATGTGAGTGCGTGTGTGTGCATAAATTATTGTGCTCATTTAGCCATGGTCGATAACTGCGGGCGGATTGCGACCAAAGCTGTCAACCACAGATTTTTCGTATATTAATTAAGATTCGCCAAAATATCAAACCAATTACCGTTGCTCAGGCATGCAGATAAATTAGTATCTGTGCATGGGATATGCAAATGCCGTAATTAATGTTATAAATAAAACAAATGCAGACATTACGGCACAGCAGGCACAAGCTAGAAAATCATTAAAGTTACATGAGCGCGGCATGAGTTCCATTTGCATATTTATTTGGCGCAAGTCAAGCAAAGTCAAGTAACAAATACGAAAACCAATATATTTGTAAAGTAACGCATGTATCTAGATACATGTTAAGACATACAAGCAGCTATAAACTAATAAGAAAATCGCAGGCAGCTACAAGCAATGGCCGACGACATGAATGTTTGGCAATAAAAGAGGCCAATGAGAAAAACAAAACCCGCTTTTATGCTTAGAAATGTGCAAAAAGGCGACACATTTCGTACTTGATGCTTTTCTGGCGGTCATTGTGTGTGTATGTGTGCAAAGAGGAAAAGCGCTGAGGGCAGCGCATGGAGCTTTGTTTATTGTTGTCACTACCCAGTACCCAGTGGTTGTGCTGAACAAGATACACGCTGAGCATTGCAAATGAGCGAACGAGTGACGGTCATGAATATTTAATGAAATCAACTGCAGATGAACTACTACAACAACAACAGCAACAGCAACAACAACGACAATGATGACAACAAAACTTGACAGGAAATGTTGACATACGAAGCAAAAGAGCGTGACAAAGCGTGCAGACATGAGCGTGAGTCAGACTCGGCAGAAGCAATGAAGAAAAAAATTCATTGCATACGCAAAGGCGCACATTTTTATTTTATATTGCGTACAACTAAATCAGTTAAATCAAACTGTCTTAACTGTTGTAATTGTGTAACATTAACCAAAAACAACAACAAAAATAGCATTGATCTTGCTTAATTGCCTTTTTACGCGCCACGCGTTTATAATTGAAAGCTAATGACATCATTTGAGTTGAGTACTTGATCAAAGTTACTGATTGCACAAGCAAAAGCAACAAACTCAAAAAAAAGGCGGTGAAACCGACACAGAAGTAATCGAATTAAGCGTCGCTTGACGCACCATCTTGTTAACTTATTCTTGTCAAGTGGCTTTGAAGCCAAGGCACGACACATGTCATTGCTTTTTGCTGACATTTGACAAATCACAGCACACACTCACACACACTGTGGCCAGCAGCAACAAAATCACGAAAACCACTTACAAAATATACGCAGGACATGCAACAGCAGGACACGCAGCAGTAGGAAAATGTGTAACAAGTTTCAAATGTCAAGCTGTGCAACAGTGCAGGTGCTTGGCGGTACAGTGTTGAGCAAGGCTTGTGCATTGCGTATGCGTGTCAGGTCAGACTCGTTCAGGCAATTGTATTAGCGGGTCTCAAGTGTATAGGTGTGTGTGTGTGTGTGTGTTTGTATATAAACTGAAACTGTGTGTTTGAGTGCATTGAAGTGCAAGTCAAGTCATGCAACATGCTCGAATGATTTATAGTGTGGCATTTTTCAACACTTTATTTAGGAATTGTAAAGAAGAGTGAAATGTTTGAAGGCAAATAACTGTAATTGGAAGATAATCAATATAAGAATGCATTAAGCTTTCTCAACCGCTAAATTAATCTGGTCTGTCTATATATTTTGCATTTTCTAACACTTTAAATGACTGCTGTCCTCAACTGCTCACCAAACTCTTGAGAAAGCAAGTCTCTATTAGCGATTTTGGTTTGTTAAATAAACTTTTTGTTTATTTGCAAGTTTTGCAACACTGTTTATTAAGAACATTTACAGAAGACACCATTCAACGCATACAAATAACACTTCAGTCATTCGGTAACCATTGATAAGCTTATTAGACAAACTGCAAGGCAAAGTCTTTTAACATTTACCAACACTGTTTCGAAGTAAGCCACAACAGTAAAACTTTACATATGCACAATGCAGGCAAACTGATAACTGATAACGTCAAAGAACTTGGCAGCAGGCAGCAAGTAATGGCAAGGAGCCACTAACACTTTGCTCTACTTCGAAGCCTGAGTAGGAGTGATGTCGGAGAAGGTGGTAATTTGAACTTTTAAAGGCCATGTTGTAGAAGAAGCTGTGCCGGCAAATTCATTTGTAAGATAAAAGCCACGAAAAGATGTTGCATGTCAACAAAAAAAAAAAAGAAAAAGCGAAAAAAAATGTCGAAAAACTTTTATCAATTGTAAATTTGCAAAGAAAATGCACTCATACATATTTGAAAGGAGTCAAGAGCATGGCGCTTCACGCGATAATTAATTACTGTGGCACGTCTTACAACAACAACGACAACAACAATAAACAGTTTATTTGTAATGAAGTGCAAATGAATGCGCCGCGTCATTGTGCAAACAGCCGTGAGAAACAAACCCCCACGCCGCCCTCTCATGCAACGCGCAATGCGCCAAGTCATCATCATTGTTGCCAACTTCCTGTTTGTGCGTTTTTCCGTTTCCGTTATGGCGTCAATTTTAACGGTTCGCTTATTTGTTTTGCTCATTACTCTTTTTTTGAACACTTTTTTTCACTGTTTGTTTTTTTTTTTTTGCTCATTGCTTTTGACATTGTTGTGTCATTACAGCATTTTTGCTGTTGTTGTTGTTGTGGTTGTTGCAACTTTGGCAACTTTTGGCAGTTCGCTCACTCATTTACCCGTTCAGTCACACCGTAATGACACCTCGTTTTGTTGTCTGTGCCTCACTTCCTCTCTCTGACTGTCTGTCTGTCTGTCCGTGTACTTTTGAAACGCTTCTAATTAAAAGTTGTGGCATATTTGTGCGGTTGTTGTTTGTTTGTACGATGCTCGACTCTTGGTTGTTGTAACTGCTGTTTTTCTCGCTACTATATTTGCAGCGCCTGTTGTTATGCAACATTAAGCTGCTTTTGTGCTTACAAATGTGTTTCATGTTCATGTGCGCCAACGTCATTTGATCTTGCTCTACATATGTATGTGTGTGTGTGCGTGCTTTGAAAGTCGCTTGTACTTTTTCAAGCTCATTTAAATGTGT
The DNA here is from genome assembly GCA_037044515.1 of Phortica magna. NCBI lineage: Eukaryota > Metazoa > Arthropoda > Insecta > Diptera > Drosophilidae > Phortica > Phortica magna. The sequence goes on from JBAMBP010001193.1 coordinate 56,460, forward strand.
TGTTTGTTATGCTTATCGCATTTTTTGCATGCAATTTTTTATTCAAAATTTCTTACTGTGCATTATTCATGTTTAACATTTTTTATGCTACGACTATCATATCATTTGCATGAGCGTTGTGAATATGTTAATTAAGTTTACTTTCTGCCATTGCAAGAAGCCGGTAGCGTAAAAATGTTGCGATAGTTGCTTTTGACATATGCACTGTAAAGATTGCCGTATGTCATATGGGGCGCAGTGTAACTTAGGCGCTTGTAATATTGAATTATTTTAAAATATTATAAAACTATACGTTATGGAATTTGATATATTCCATTCAGCTTTTTTGTGAATAGTATTTTTGTAGTATTAAGAAAACAAATGAATTCGTGGGTTGGTTTCTCTCATGTAACATGTAGACCCGTGTAACATACGAGTATATAATATTAAGCGATGTTTAAAAATACTCAACTTTCAACAATCTTACTGACTTACTAAAGGAACTCTGTTGAAAGAACTGATGGAGTGCTTTTAGCAGTTTATTTCATAATTGCATTCATGCCACTCAGACTTTCTCGCTCCTCAAGCAACTCGACTCTACCGAATTATCCATAAAATCCCACTGCTCTTTGGCTGCAGACCACGTTCATAATGCCATGCTTGAGCATTAGCGTCTCACCAATTGCTATAAAAGCTACTATTTAATGTAATGCTTGGAAATGCACAAAATAATAAATCCCTCAGCGCGAAACGTGCTGAAACTCTTAACTAACCGAAGGCTTTCTTTCATTTCTTATGCTGTTCTGTTTAGCTTCCCGCCAACTACGCCGTAAGGTGCCCTATGCCGGTCATCTGATGACGCCGCGTCGCCTTTGGCTAACGAAAATACCAACACAATGCGATGTGGTCATTGAATTCCCCGAGGATGCGCCCGATGAGGCGCTGCGTTGGCTGCTCGCACGCATACGTGCACAGCCGCCGGCCGGACTTGGCCTGGTCGTGCAGGTGAAGGCGCACGAGAGCACGCGTCGCAATGCCTTCTATGTTAGTGCGCCGACAAATGTGTAAGTTGGCGTATAAAGGCGCCTTTTTATAGAAGCTATTTACACCGCTCTTTTATAGACTCTTCAGAGCCGCCGAGGAGGCACGTTTGCCCAAGCGACTGCGTCCCGATTTGGGCGGCGCATTGCGTGAGTTTACCACACGTGAATCGCATTGCTTTCAGCAAATGGTGATCGATGACGGCAGCACCGCGTTGTTTACCTCACAGGAGCGTCAGTGGCTGGTGTTGCAAGTGTTGCAGGGTCTACGCGCCGGTTGCAGCGATATCAATGCGCTGCATGGCCGTGCCACGGTGGCCGAGGGCCAGAGCATTGTGGCCGCTTGGCAGGAGTCCGGGCTGATTACGCAAGTCTTTCCGCTGCACGAAACGCGCAGTCTGACACAATTGCAAACGGATTGGGTGAAGCAGATATTTGCGCCGCAGCCACTAGGTGTGTACTAGCGCCATCTAGCGGTTTTATACTCCATTATTTTCTTACCCTTTCATTGCTTGTGCCACTAGATGATATCGCGGCTTATTTTGGCGTCAAGGTTGCGCTCTATTTCGCCTGGTTGGGCCACTACACATGCGCTTTGGGCGTGCCGGCTGTCTTTGGCACAATATTGTATCTCATACTCTGGGGCAAAGGTCAAACGGCACAGGATATGGGCCATGTGCTCTTCTCATTATTTAACGTTGCTTGGGCCTCACTCTATCTGGAGGCATGGAAGCGTTATTCGGTCGAATTGGCATTTCGTTGGGGCACTTTGTCAACGCCGCCGGAATTACTTGAACCACCGCGCCCGCTTTATAAGGTAAGTTGTGCTAACTAAAAAAGGGTGACCCAAAAATAATGAAAAATATTAGATGCGCTTATGTTACTAATCAACACAAGACACATTAAGCAATCTAGCGTATGAATTTCGTTCTTAAGTTTCATATTTGTCTGGCATGCGTGCCCTGTGTTGCTATGTAACATTGAAGTATTAATCGTGAATCCTTGGTCAAGTTTTATTTTGAAAATTGTTATATTCTTTTTTTTCCCCTTGTTCTCACTCATACAGGGTCCACTCGAAGAGAACAATGTCACCGGTCGCTTGGAGCCGAAAGAGGCACCTGCGTGGCAGCGTCGCGCCTTTCGCTATCTCGTCAGTTTTCCCATCATTGGTCTCTGTCTGCTGCTTGTCTTTGCCGTCATGTTTCTCATGCTACGCTTTCAGGTAACTTTTTTTTTAAAAAGAAAACTAATAAATTATCGTCGCCCATTTGCCTTACTGACAGTCATTAAGAAAGTAGCGCGTTGCCGTTCAACATGCAGCGCCGTCTGGCGGCAAAGCCACTCGAAAATTAATAAGCCTTATAGTCGAATTTAATATTAATGGCACGTTTGCGTGTCTGACGCTTGTCTATTACTCAGACAAGTCTGCAATGCAATTGGCGCTAATCGAAAATGGCGACGAGAAAACAAAAACAAGTTATTTTCTCTAATTATACAACACGGCCTATACTTGTTAACTTGCCATGCTTAGAAAAACACTTTCTGTATGTCAAAAAAAAAAAAAAAACTATTGGTATTGGCACAAACACAAGCACACTTAACTAGAGTTGTCTTTGATTTGCTAATTAAAAAAAAAAAATAACAACAAAAATTAACAAAATTATAATTTTTTTGTAGGAAAAAATTGCAGTAAATCATTCATTCATATGAACACACATCACATCATTGTATATTACTATTCTTCTTGTTCTTTTTCTTCTATTTTCTCCATTTTGCGTTACTTTATTTGTGTTCTTTTCACAGGATTGGCTGGATCAGAATAACATACCCGATCGAGGCATTGGCCAATGCATGTATAATTTGCACAAGGTTTTTAAACACTCATTTCAATATAAATTTAGTTTTAATGATTTTTGCCTTATTTTCATTTATAAATGTATTGTTTTTTGCGTTTACCAACACTCAAGTTGGATAATTTTTTATGTTACATCAGAAATTATGTGAAGATTTGTCTACTGTAAAAATTTAAGTGTTGTGAAAATGTTTGAATTGTGGAAAAGCGTTTTTAAATGTTCAGTGTTGGTAAACATATATAAATCAGATAAATTTGAGTTCTAAGGCGCAGTTAGACATTAAAAATGCTTTGAAAAATTATGAGCATTTCGTACTTATTGATATTACAAACCAAAAAAAAACAAAACAGTGTTAGAAAAAGCTTCTGAAAAATCAACTTTACAATGAAAATACTTCATTTATTATTATTTCATTTAAAGTTTTTGATTTATTTCTTTTACTTTATGACATCAACAACATTTTACATGAAATTCATACTAAATGGTCACCCAACATCACTTTACGTATACGTAATATTTTTTTTCCTATTAACTGTCATATACAACAGCCGTCGGCAACATTTCCAATTAAAAGTTTACATTAAAATCAAGTATTTCAAACAAGCCGTTGATGAGTTGACGCATATAATTAAGGCACAAGTGAAAATTTTTAATTAAAATATACTAAGAAAGCCCAGAAAAGTGTCGGGAATAACCAAAGTACACAAATAGTAAGCTTAGAAAAGCGAATATTTGCTGACATTTGCAAATTTACAGCATAATTGTTTGGTGCGGTGGGGCAGAGGCAAGGCGCCTAAAAGCAGATAATAGAAAAACGGCAAAGCACTTGATGTTGGACACACTGAAGGCGCTACGATATGGTATTATATGGTATTGCAACAATTTATGTGACAGCAACAACAACAACGATAAAATAAAGGCTACAAAATAAAAGAAAAGCAAATAACCGAAAACGAAATAAAGAATTTTGCTTAGTTGTATGTTTTGTGAAGCAACATGGCAATGTTGCTGACGACTTTGAACCATGACCTTTGAACAAACTCACAGCCGCCACCAGCAGCGACAGACGGACAAACAGACAGACAGACATTGAGGCTCGACTGTTGAAGCTTGATTACAAACAGACACAAAAAAGATACAAGATGGCGCAAAACATGCGTGAAATAAATAGAAAAAGAGCAGAAAATGTGTTGGCAATAACCACAAAATAAACGAAATGTATACGAAAGGCTAGCAGCGACTCATAAAAAAGTCATAAGCATAGCATACGCACAGGGGCACCGTTTTTTATTTTACTGGAAAATTTAGAAAGATTTCTTAATCAACTACACAACCACCTTGGATACTTCTTCGATGCCACTGGCAAGCATTAAATATTGTGTGAAGCAACCCCAAAGTGAAAGGTCATGGTTATCTGAGTGGCATGAGTTGTGCATTGAATAAGCAAAAGATACATAATAAGATACATAGTAATGTCGTAAGTTAGGACAAAGGCAAAGGTTCAAGTTATGCTGCGATGTTAGGTAAGAAAGCGTGTGTAGGAATGAAGAGTGTCTTTGGTATTGAAGCATAGAAGACTAAAGTTAGAAGAAGAGAGAAAGTAAAAGTCACAACAACTCATTGTCGACACATCATAAGCCCGCAAATGTGTAAAAGTGTTAAACTTTTACCAACAAACGTTGTCAAAATTGAACTTGTATACAGCTATGCACAAAAAAATAGCACACAACTTGAAGAGTCAAGCATAGTCTTTGAGACTCTAGCCTTTGTCACGCTGGTTGTTTTCTCTTGCTTTCTCCCTCTTACGTGAAATCTAAAATGTTTGAAAATAATAGATATTTTAATGAAAGAAGTATTATTTTTAAGTTTTTCAACAGTCTTCCATTTTTTTGAGGAAAGCGTCATTTTTTATTCTCGATATAGATTGTAATGAAAATAAATTAATATTTTTTCGTTAATAAATAAAAGTTTAGCAAAAAAAACAAATTGCATTAACTATCTTGGTTAATAATTGAAGAAGAAGTGTACTAAAATGAATTCTCAAGGATTAATCGGTTACGAAAACTTATTAAGTGGTTAAGTTTCCTTAGAGCCACGAAAAAACGCGTATTATTAAAATTTTTTTTATAATTGAAATTTTATAAATTTCTCCGCCTCCGAAAGTAAATTTTTCAATTTTTAGACAAAAAAAAAATAACGATGAATTGTTTATAAAAAATCGAAATTTAAATAAAAAACACCTACATCAAAAAAATTGTTTTGCGAAAAAGTTTTACGTTTCTACTAGCGAGCGTCAGAGAGGCCGTCGTTAATTCTTTTAATTAATTCTAAGGAGATGTCACCCCTTAATACTAAGTTGTAAACTGCACAGTGATTATTTGTTAATATTATAATAATATAAAAGCAAGCATTTTTGCCAGAAGAACAGTTCCAAGATAGGACAGAACAGAAAAGGAAAGTGTGTAATTTCTTTGTCCATAACTGTATATACATACATATAAATTCATATACACACAAGCAATCAAAAGCAATTGACACTTTTGTATGCTTTTCTTGACCAATGGCATTATTATGTAATGTTCAGAGAGTCAGCATGATTACAATGACAGAGGGAAATTCGACATGCTTCAAATAAAACACGCCACGCTCAATAGATTCTTACCACTCACACACACATGCATGCACACTCGACCACATCTTCTTCTTCTGCTGGTTCTGCTTGTCCTGCTTTGGCTTTTGTCACATTGAGTTGTAATGAAGCGTGTGCCTTTATTGTGCACGTGTACTTTATGGCATGAATATTGTGCTAAGGCCAAGTTGGCTTATAAGTATAAATACATTTTTTGCTTACTTTGTGACAAGTAAATTAAATTTAATGCTTTGCTTTCAACACATGTGCCTTTTTTGCGCCTCTGTTTCTTTGTCATCATAATTTATGCATTATAATGTAAAAGTGTCAACTAACATATTGTGTGATCCTTCATATACTTCATTATGCTCTTTGTTTGCCAACTCATAATTATAAACTGTAATTTAGTTATTTGGCTTAAGAGCCCACACACACAACACACAACGCACACACAAACACAACCAACACAAAGCGAAATGGCACACTTTTGTGGCATGTTCATTAAGTTGGCAAGCAAAACTTTTAACAACAACATGTCGCCTCGCTTTGTGCATGAAAAATTGTGCTATTTAGTGTGGCAAACATGAGTAATTAATAACATGTAATAAAGTTCATTCAATGTGTGTGTGTATGTGCAAAATTACTTAAGCAAAGTGTACGCATTTAATTAAAAGTGAAAGGATTTTTGTACATTAAAAATGTGAAGACTTAAAACTTAAAAAAAAAAAACTATTGCCTACTTTTATGCGCAATATTATCATATCAATTTCAGTAAATTACATTTGTGCTAATAATCAAATCTTTGTCGTATTGACAGACACGTCAGTATAATAAGCAAATTATTTGTAAATAAAACTAAAAATCAGAAAAAAAAGAAGCGAAGCGAAGAGAGAAAACAAAACAGTTGTTGTGCGCTTACCTAACAATAAAGTCGAAAGCAAACGATGCGTCCCTTGTCTGATTTTTCCTACTTGTAGTTTATGCATTGGCGTTGAGCTCGTTGCAAATGCATGGTGAAAATCAAAGCACGCCTGATGCTATGCAACACAATTTTGCGCTTGAGAAAATATGAGGGTGACGTCTTTAACTACTTGTGTGTGTGCTTGTCACACTGAACTACAAGAAAATAAAATAAAACAAAAACAAAATAAAATAAAGCGAAGGTGTTGCATTTGTTATTGTTTTTGTTGTTGTTGACATTATAGTTGGCTTGCTTTTGATTGCTACAATTGTGTTGTGCTTGTTGTCATTGTTATTGTTTTTATTGTTGCTGTTGCTGCTTTCGGCGCCAGTCGTCATGTCGCTCAAGTGTCATTGGCCTTTTTGTTTATATATTTATTTATATGTGTGTGTGTGTGTGTGTTTGTTTGTATAAAAACGACAACAACAATTTTCATAGTTATTGTATGACACAGCAAGTTTATTGGCTTTATAACTAAATTTGTCATGAGTATTTGTTCGTGTTTTTTTTCCAAACTTCGTTGCAATACATGTGCGTGCGACACGTGAGTTTTTTATTTGTTGTATAAGAACAATAGCTTGGTGGTCGCAAATGTCACGTTTTTATATATGTATGTACATTCCTTCTCCCCACCCTGTTTTGCATTTCGTTCAAAGCAATCAAATCAATTTCTACTTTTCAATCAACCTACTCTCTCTTCTGCCCAAGACGCTTTAAGGTCTTTGTACCTTTTGTTTTTCTATATGTATGCATGAATTTTATGGCATTGTGCTAATTTTTGTGTTGATTTTAATGGCATGCGGTTGAGCAACACTCTCTGAGGTGCAATTAACTATTAAAGTTGACTGACTGCTGCCTGCGCTGGCCTACACAAACGCATGTGGTTTACCGCAGGCCGTGCAAACACACACAGCAGTGACACACATCAACAGTCACGCTTGCTGGTTAACCCAATTAGGTGCGCTGCTCTTTCGCCATGTGGGCATGAAAACAATTGTTTGAAGAGCATAAATAAGGGGAAAAAGGGGTGAAAAGGACAATAAACCGCGAAATTGAATTGCCGCGCGTTATTATATTAAAGTGTCTGAACGCGATTTTGGTTTGAAAGAAAAAAATAATGGAAATTTGTTAATGTTTTATAATGGAATCATTTGCTTCGCCATTAACAATGAAGATAGCCTGCCCATTATACTTGCTTATCACATTAAAAGCGTATACAAATGGTAATTTTCGTATGGCTCAACGATCATGGTAGGTTTCATACACAGAACATTCACAAAAAGTCACAAAAGAGTTAAATTTTGGTTTAAGAACAAAATTCCTATGTTAAACTGTCTTATGTGCTGTGTATCAAAATCTAACATGGGAGCATGTATTTCTTTTTTGAATTTTCTACAATCTGTCATGACTTTTGGTATAGTTTTTCATGCTGTAAGTTTTAAGCATTAATTTTTCTCAAAACTTGTTTCTTCAATATAGAAAACGAGAATTGTTCGATTGCAAAAATTGCGCTCTTCCAATATCAGTAAATATAATATAAGTATAAATATAAAAAAGGGGAAAAGCAAGGGGGAAAAAAGATAATTAAAGTGTCTGAATGCGACTTTTGTTTTGAAAGAGAAATAATAAAAAATGGAAATTTGTTAATTATAATGAAATCATTTGCTGCGCCATTGACAATAATGATAGCCTTATCACATTACCCTTCGTTAACAAATGAAGGGTAAAAAAATATTCATTTCCTCTTCATATTCACTGAGCTGATTACATTTTGTGCTTCCGTTACACATTAATTGGCACTAATGATCACTTTGTCACTCCTCGCCGCCTTTAACGAACAAACAGTTCCAGTCAGTGCCATCATCAACAGCAACATTATCAACACATCCGGTTGGTTCGTTGGCTCGTTGGTTGGTTGCCATAGCGCGTGTCCTTTGGCTTGGTAATACAATTGCAAATGTTACTAAGAGCTTCGAGTGCGTTTTCATAGCCAACACATGACCACAGCAAACACACTTAGCACGACTTAAAAGGACACACTTACACACACAAAATCATTAGTTTCGTATAGCATACGCACAGGCGTTAACCAAACAAACTGTACATCGCCTCAACGCCATTTGTCGACCGCAGATTGCGCATTGCCATGTGCTTGTCGCCACCGCTACTGTCAACCCTCTGCACTTGTCTGTCTGTCATGTCTGTCGGTCGCTCTGCTTGCTTGTCCTGCCCAGTGCCCATGGCAATGCGTTGTGTTTGCACAATAAAATTGAATTGAATTGTAATGAAATTTTAATGCTTTAAAAATGTTGTTGCCTCGCCACAGCTCTTCATATCCCTCCGCTTGCTCGCTTGATTGACTGCTGCTTTTTCAATGTATGACATGTTTTTCTTTTTGTTTTATTAAATTGTAAAAATGTTTGTAATAAAAGCCAACATGTTTCAATAATGTATTGAGTGCTTAAAGCGATTATTGTTGAATAAAAACAGAAAGGGTTGTAAAATATCCGCACATCATTTATGCAAACAAACAAATTTGTGTGTCGTTTTGTTTGTTGCTTTTTGAAACCTTAATTAAACTACATTTATGCGTTGTCTCATTGATAGGACTGGTGGGATTCAAAGCTGCCTGAGGAGAGCGTTTTGTGTTGCTTAAGTGTTATACCAAAAGTTTTATTGGCCGGCGCTATAACGCTTATGGATGAGGCATACTACAAGTTGGCTGTCTGGCTCAACGATCATGGTAGGTTTGCTATGCAGCGCATGCACCAAAAGTCACAAAATGCATGAATTTTGGCTTAAGAACAAAATTCCTACGCTAAACTGACGTATGTGCTGTGTAGTGCCGTGTAACATAGGAGTATATGCTTTTTATTTGCATTTTCAATAGAGAATAGGGACTTTTGGTACTTGTTGTATGTTTTTACATGAATTTTGGCTTAAGAACAAAATTTCTACGCTAAACTGACGTATGTGCTGTGTAGCGCCGTGTAACATAGGAGTATATACTTTTTATTTGCATTTTCAATAGAGAATAGGGACTTTTGGTACTTGTTGTATGTTTTTACATGAATTTTGGCTTAAGAAGAAAATTTCTACGCTAAACTGACGTATGTGCTGTGTAGTGCCGTGTAACATAGGAGTATATGCTTTTTATTTGGATTTTCAATAGAGAAAAGTGACTTTTGGTACTTGTTGTATGTTCTTTAATAACAATTAGACTAACATTTGGTTCTTCAACATAGAAAACTATCGTTTGCAATCGAAATACGAGAATCATTTGATTGCAAAAGTTGCGCTCTTCCAATTCGTCAACTCTTTTCTGTCACTCTTCTACATTGCCTTCTATTTGCGCGACGAGGAGAAGCTGAAAGAGGTAAGTGCTAATATTGAATAATTCGTTTGGCTTTGACAACTTGTCTTGCTTTAGCAATTGGCTGGTCTGCTTATCTCACGTCAAATTATTGGCAATCTACGTGAGTCTGCAATACCCTACGTGCTCGAGCAGTGGAAACTCGCTAAATTGAGCTTTAATATGTGGGGCGCCTTGAGTCCCACACAGGATGTGCAGCGCACAATTGCTGATGCCGCGCATAAAATGGAAAATGAGACGCCACAAGCAACGCCAACAACAACAGCCACGAAACAAGCGGAAATACTGATGACAACAACAAATAAACGCAATATTGGACAAGCGGAAATTGAGAGCACGCTGTATAAGGTAGAGTGTTATATATGAATAATGACCTCACTGGTCCAAACAAACAAAGTTCTTAACGTTAATAGTTTTTCTCGCACTTGCCAAACACAACAACAACAACAACACAAAAACCACAAACACAACAACACGAACACAAACACAAACCATCACAACAACAACTGCCACACAAACATGTACAGTACGATGGCACCTTCTCGGATCACTTGGAGATGCTCGTACAAATGGGCTACGTCGTGCTCTTCTCTGCCGCCTTTCCCTTGGCCGGCATCTGTGCGCTTATCAATAATCTAATGGAGATACGTTCGGATGCCTTTAAGCTCGCGCACGTGCATCAGCGACCATTTGGCCAACGTGTCGCGAACATTGGCACATGGCAGAATGCATTGAGCGTGTTATCGCTCGCGGCGGTAATTGTTAATTGCGCTTTAATCGGCTTATCCGGCCAAGTATCACGTCTCTGGCCGGGCTTGACCACCGCACAGACCATCATTTTAATTGTCACGCTTGAGGTAAGTGCAGCTACGTTTTCATTGCTTGCATGCAAATAATCTTCATTGCACTCACGCACGCACGCACACACGCCCAGCACATCATGTTGGGTCTACGCCAGGCGCTCACTTGGCTGTTGCCCGAATTGCCCTCTTGGCTGGCTGCGGAAATTGCACGCGCCGAACATTGTCGCCGTGAGATGCAGTGCAAGGGCACCTCACCGCGTCCGACGCCACCAACGCCGCCCTCGACAAGCTCCACCCAGCCGGAGCATGAGTGCATGAATTTGGCCAGCGACAGCGCCGTGACGACACACAATCAATCGTTGGACAGTCAAATGGATGAGGATTTACTGTATGCGGGCACGGTGCTTGCACAACGCGGTCAGCCCTTGATTGATGAGCTGGCTAGCTTTGGCCTGCAGCGCAATATCGAAGCAGATGTGAGTATCTTTGAGCAGCGTGACTCCTCCCCCGATTCGCCGCCATCACAGGTGAGTGTGTGCAGCAGCAAAAAGCATGTATACCTCTAAGCAATTGCCTTACAGACCAGCACCATTTTGATACGCCCGTTGCATGAGTCTACGCCACCCAATAGCGGCGCTTCAATGACGAGCTTAAACCAGGAACATGATTATGGACACCACGGCGGGTATAAACATTTTCAAAAGCCTTATTTGAACAGCTTCTTTTTGTACTTTTTTCTATATGAATTTCTACTCCAATGAGACACATTACAATACTCTTTACTTAAGCTCTTTTATAATCTTTTTAATATCAAATGCACTTTATATGCCCAAATGAACTTCCAACGCACAAGCCTTCCTACAACAGTAATACAGAAACTTTTGAAAGACATTTTCTATTATTTTGGCGTAGACCAATATTTAAAAAAACATTAAAAGATAACTTTAAATTCTTAGGGAATAAATTCAAAATTAAGAAAATGTTGTGCTCCTATGTTACATATCGCAATACAACACATACGTCAGTCTAGCGCTAAATACCAAATACGCGTAAGCTAGTACTCTAGCTAGCCTTATGTCAATTCTCGGCTTTTGTAACTTAGGCGTACGACATTTTTAATATAATTTCAGCGCCAGTTTTAAAATTAAGCTTGTGTCAAAGGCAGTTTAATATTTCGACCGTTCCCAAAAACTTATACTTATGAACCTCAATCTCTAGAAAGTCTAGTTTAATATCCCCCTCAACTAAAACACTCAAGTAGCATTTTACGTCCAACACAAACACACACAAGTCCATTATTGAATTATTATTACTAAGCAATCCTTTAATAATAAAAATAAAATTAATTAATGAATTTGTTTCTCAAATATAATGTGTAAATTCCGGCAACAATAAACTCCTGTGTCCAAACACCAACAACCAATTGTAGCGCATGTAAAAGTTGCATACAAAAAAACCGAGTTTACATACCGGAAATACCGGAATTTCATGGATATTCCGTGCGTAATTTAAGCTCAATACCAAGTCAAAGAATGCACGCCTTAACTGGGTAAATTTTTTAGTACAAATACAAAAAAAAAAACCAATAGAAATAATGAGTGTCGTGTTGTTGTTGTAATAAAAAAAAATTTAATAAATTTAGGAATTTTTAATTTTTTAATTTTTAAAAATTCAAACAATGTTCAGATTGGCACTAAAAAATACCATTGTAAATCATGCAAATACCTGTAAATAATATATGTATGAACACCAAAGTTCAGCACGCCTTTTTTTCTGTTTAAATGTTATTATAATTAAATAATGTTTAAGATATTTTTTTTTACTAATTTTTGACATACCAAAAATCTTCTCTTTTCTCTCTCTCTCTCTCTCTCTCTCTTACTTACTAACGCGCTCTTGCCACTAAATTTTTACTCTTAATAAAACTCACATTTATTTCCTTCTTTGCACAAAATCTTACGCTTTCTGTTACTCTACAAAACCTATCATTTTTTATCCTCTCCAAACTGCCCTATCCCTTTCTGCTTTCTTTTGGCTACGCTCCTTTAGCGCTTCTGCAAGCACACTGGCTTTGAACTCAGCTGCAACACGTACGCAGCCAATGCATATACCCGAAATACCGCCGTTCCGTAAAAAATCAAGCGATTCAGCTGAGCACACTGGCAGCAGCACGGGCAGCAGTCCACAACGTACCCGCCAAATGGTGTTGACACCGTTGCAACAACAACAACAGCAGCAACAATACCACCTGCAACACCACCAGCAGCAGTCACAACAGCAACAACAACAGCTACAGCAACAACAACAGGCAAGAATCGCTGATATACCACCATATAAAGCGCGCAAAATATCTGCCGAGAGTACAAGTCATTTGCATATGAGCGTAAGACAAATTTCTCATGCAACTATTTCACACACACACAAACACACACACACATGTATTTTTTATTTCTTTTCTATGTAGTTTACTAACTTTTCCCCCAAGACAAAACAAAAATAAAGTTTTAGTACTCGTCTTGCGTCCTACTAAAAAAAATCACACTTGTAGGTAATTTTGTATTTTTCTCCAACCCCTCCAACACACCAACCACCTGGTACGAAGCGTTGGCGGCGAGAAAAGTAAAAGTTGTATGTAGCGTGCCTAACAGAAACCACTTCACTCTACTTGTAAATACTTTAAACTGTCACTTTTTCCTTTTATACTTTTGAAAAACTCACATGTGAAAGGAAGTTGGCCAACTTGCCAATGCTGAAAGTTTTATGGAGGAAGATTGGTTAGAATTTTTTGAAAATTTTCAGTTTATATGAAGCTTACACATGGTACTCACTCCCTAAAAGTCGAGATATTTTTAGCACTTTGCACTTTGAGCGTAATAATGGCATTTAAAGTCGTTGAGAATGCGCAGAAAGTTCGGCTAAGAGCTAAGAACAAGCTGATAGATGATTCTGTTGAGAACTTAACCTAAGATGTTGTTCGTTTAAAGCACAGAAGTACTTGAAATCTAGAGCTGTTGAATGTTCCAAGTCGGCTTGGTGTGCCATTAAATATAACATTATAATATTTGCACAATAGAACACAAACTCTTCTTCAACGCTTTCACACACACAATTTGGTATAGTTTCTTGTTCTCTTACTAAATGAAACCTATATTACAATTCTACCTGTAAAACACTGTAATTTTCTACTTATTATCTTTTGTATAAAACCTCAACTTCAACACGAAACAATAACAAAACATTTAATGAAACCTAAAGGACAAGTTAGCTATAAAACTACACGCACCCGAATGGATGTCACGTTTAAAAGTCAGCGATAATATAAATCTGCATAGGAGTATAGATTGTATTGCAAAGGTAGAGATGCTAATGAATAAGATGAAGAAGAAGCACATTAAATATTAGTTTGTTGTACTCAATTGTTGTTGTTATTAAATATATACAGAAGATCTTTGCTAATCCGGACAATTAGAGACCGGACTCTCTACAATTACTAGACGCCAATTACTAGACCGTCCGGTTTACAAAGTGTCCGGACTATCAAAATTCTTTTGTGTATAAAAAGTCTTTGTTGTGCGTAGAAATTTGTGTCTGTTGCTTTGATAAGTATTATGCATCGTACAGATCATTGTTGATAGCTCTAGTCCGAAATTCCATATTTTTAAGTTCATTGAGAGATTTTGCTTTTCATATCTTTACGCTTAAAATTATAATTTAAATTGGCAAAATTATTGTTTAAAAAAAGCAGACTTCATGTGTTCAAGGATGTTGTGAATTTTGGCATGAGTTAAATGTTTGAAGACCGGGCAAAGGCGAAGTGTCGCAGTACAGTACACAATACAAACACATGCATGTACATTGGTTGTGTCAGACCATTGCACCAACAACAAGTAGAAATTGCAGACTGCACTGAGCTATGACCGTACATGCCTCTATTAACCAAAACTGCTTTCAATGTCTAGACTTGAATGTAAAGCAATATATTTCTTTTTTTGTGTAAATAAGAAGTTTAAAAAAAGATACAAACAACTTTAATGTATTTTCCTCAAAAAAAAAAAATGCCAACAAAAGGAGTTAACAAGCGCCTCGGAGGCCAATGTCGATGTGCTCAAGCCCGCGCCTTCCTGGAGCAATGTTGCCATGAAGTCAAGCACACAACAACAACAACAACAACCAACACAACATCAGCAATATAGCAGTCATCAAGCACAGCAGATAGTCGCATCGTCATCATCCTCGTCAGGCGGCGGTGGCAGCGTGTTCAGTCCAAGCGGTCCGCCTGCACGTGACGGCATCATCAGCAGTTCAGCATCACGGCCGAGCGTGAGTGGCCTATCACACTCATCGTCAAGCTCATCACAGAAACAACAACAGCAGCGGGAGAAGGAGAAGGAGAAAGAGAAGGAGAAAGAACGTGAACGCGAACGTGAAGCGGCGGCGGCAGCAGCCAAAGCGGAGAAGGAACGTGAACAGGAACAAGCGGCCGGCAGCAATACGGATGAGGAGACAAAGGGTATGTTTGCTTGCATTGAATTTAATTTAATTGAAATAAATATATATTTACATGGGCATATTTGATAGCCGCTGAATTGGCAGCCAAAAAGTCACGGCTCAAACAAAAGCTCGTGAAGAGCGCGCGCTCGGTGGCCATCTTCTCCTTGAAGCTGAAGGAGCGACGCCAACGCGAGGCAGAGAAGGCGGCCACAATTGCTGTCGAGCATGCAAAGGTGTTTATTTAAAATATACGCGATTTTGTTTAATTATTTTAATTAACATTTTGGCTTTCGAACACACGTTCGCTAGGCGCTGGCTAGATTACCACCTGTGCAGCAACCGGGCGGCGAGCTCTCACTTGTGCCCATCGAACAATTGATACAAATTGAGGATATCAAGCCGTCGCTAAAATCGTATAGCACAACAACGGCAGCAATACCATCGACATCGTCGTCCTCGGCGACGGCCGCTGCGGCCACGAGCTTATCAAGTTACTCCTCATCGCCACCCGCCGCCTCAACGCTGCAGCAACAACATACGCACACGACGAGTGGCAACAACTAAGCAATCTGTCGAAGCACACTTCACACACACACACACACACACACAGTACACCAACCATGCACTGTAAATATACGAACGCACATACATACTAAATAAGCGAATTAGGCGAATTATTGGTACCCTACACACCTCTAAGACAGCGTAGAACAACACTTTGTTAATTCGTTATGTGCACAAATTAAAAAACAACAACAACAAAAAAAACACAAAACGCAAACTTAAATATTAAACAAAAATATAGTAAAAGATTACAGTTATGTTTTTAAATCTAAGCTAATATTTGCTGAATGAAATACATAAGTAATTAAATAGTTGTATCAAAACTAAGCATCAAAGCCAATCAACTCTGTGTAAGTGCGCGATAAATTGGGAAAGAAGGTAATTTAAATTTGGTTTTATTGGCAGTTGGTTGAGTAGACGACCAGTGAAACATCACTGAAGCATGTTCAGAGCTTACCACGAGGAATCAAAAGGGCATAAATTCTCTGACTTGCCATTTAACAAAGAGTCAAACATCATTCCAAAGTGATTTTTTATCATACATAGCAAATAGCTAGAAGTTCATTGAAGTAATCATCATTGTGTTGGAAAGTATCATGAGCAAAATTATCACTAGATTACAGAAAACTAAACACACAAATTTAAAAGTCAACGGTGAAGTACAGGAAAATCATCAAAGCAACAGAACAGTTATCACAACAAGATAAAAATCATCCGGTAAAAAATAATTTCATCACAGTTTCAAAACTCTTAATTGAATTTTAAAAAAACCAAAGTTAGAAGAATTTTGAATCACTCCTGTGGGAACCCTTGTACTATTTGTATGTCATGACCAACCAAAAATTATGAAAACCTTTAAAGTAGAGACAAACCTTGTTGAATTCATCTAAGCTCTTGGATATATTATGAAGGATTCTTTAGAAAGCAAGTGAAGTTTTGAGGAGGTATTAATATAGTTTGGTTGATTTTGAGCACAAATTATACGTCTTGCTTCGAAAATATCTCAACTAACTAACAATAAATTTTTTTAGTGTATACCAATGAAGCTTCGAATTCTGTAACAGATTCCTTTAAAATCCTTGCATTACTTAAACCATCGCGCACAACGAACTTAACATACAAAAACACTTTATACAACATACTAAAATATATTTTAATACCTAAAAGAATACAAAACCGAAAACATAACTTTGCAAAAATACAACTCGAGTTACTGAAACGAAAAAAACTAGTGACTTAAAAAACAAAAATGATGAAAACTTAAACATTTCTTTGGTTCATGATGATTAAAACATAAATTAGACATTTGCGTAGCACTTAAATTGCTTAAATTAAATTTAAATAACGTTGCAGTTTTTTGCTTAGATTAGTTTGTTGCTAAAAAAGAAGTCGTTTCTTGATGCAAAGTAGAAAAAAGCAAAGCTTAAATTTGTTGGAAAATAGTTCATATTTAGCACGTGTTCCATTTTTTGTGTAATGTTAGAAACTTTATTCATTTCATTTGCATTAACAATCATAAAACGATTAACGAAAAACAGAGTTTAATAAAGAGAAATGCCACGAATTCGAACACGTCCGATTCGTCCATTGTTCCTTCCATTAAAAAACAGGCAAAAATTTTTAAAGTCAACAGCGAATTTGCGCTTTCCGTATACAAAAATAGAAAAAAATAGTAGTATTAAAAAAGAGTTGAAGAAATATTTAATTAATAGCAGCAAAACGCTTTTTATGTATACAAAAAAAATAAAATACTATTATGAAAAAAAGTTGTTAAATTGTAAAATTTTTTTTGTTGACTCGCTTTCAAAATTAAAAATTAATATATTAAAGTAAAAAAAAGTAAGTGAACTATTAAATTAGATATTAGTAGAAGTAAAAAAAACTTAAAAAAGGTGTAGAAGGATACATGATGAATCAAGGTTTAAGGATACTAAGAGCATTAAAAAAAAAACAAAAAAAAAAATATGAGATATTTGTAAATATATATTTTGTCTAGATTGTAAGAACTTTCAAAAATAAGTATGAATGTATGTTTTTTGTGTTAAAAATAAAAAAAAAATGGTTTAAAAACTATGAGCAGAGCGTCTTTTTTAAAGCCGAACGATCTTGAGCACAAGCATAGAGATATATAAAGAAAGCTTATAGTGAGTATGCAAAATATTAAAGCTTCTTTATTTCTACGATCTTTGGAACAATTTTGTGATCCAGGAGTCTCGATTTATATTTATTAAAAAACGTGCCATCTTGTGCCATTTACTTTTGTAACCAAATGGAAGCTTCTGTTGAACTTTATCAATGACATCTTCAATAGTTCATAGTTTGATAAATATTCTAGCGCCTGGTATGGAAAACTTTGTAAATATTATATTCATGCTCAATGTCACTAGCCTCACTAAGCGCACGAACATTTTAACTAAACTTTCCACAACACAAAGCAAAGCAAAGCGAAGTGTCACCATAAAGTTCAACGCTATAAATTCAACACCATATCAACTACAACTGCTACGCTTAATCATGGCAAGATCGAGTGACGAACAACGTATGAACAGACAGACGGACAGACGGACGGATGGACGGCAAGAGCCATGTATGAGACACACAATCGAGCGTTTTAAAAGCGCACTAATTAGATGAACGTGCGGACTGACGCGACGCGACGACAAGACAGCAGACAGACGGACAGACAGACTGCAGAGGCAGTAAGGCATCAAGTCGCACGCTGCAATTTTCCTTATCGACATATTCAAATCAGTAGCAATGAGGAACAACAGCAGAAAACCACCAACATGATTACAACCAACAAAGCTCATTTATTACAACACATACACACACACACGCATACACATACATAGTCATACGTTTAACAAAATGCACCTGTACATATATGAAAAAATTATATAAAAAAAAATCAGTTAAGAGCAGAAAAAAAATTTGTCTCATGTGTAGAAATGTAATGTGCAAACGTGCAAGTGACTAGCAAGCGGACGGACAGACAGACATATGTGCGGCCAATAAGTCAAAGCTGCGTCACAGCCTCACGTCTGCTTCTGCTTCTTCTTGGCGGTGCGAACAGGTCAAGTTAGTCAGGCAGTCGTTTAGTGCGTTAGTCAGTCAGTTCGCTACAGAGTCAGTCGGTGAGCAGTTAAGCGTTCACTGCTCGGCTATAAAACAAAATGAAAAATGTTTAAAACATTTTGTCTCACTTACACAGACACACACACAGATACAGACTACACACGCACACACATGTGCTCAGCTATGATTATGTGTATGTGTGTGTGTAAT
This sequence comes from Phortica magna, assembly GCA_037044515.1. Lineage (NCBI taxonomy): Eukaryota > Metazoa > Arthropoda > Insecta > Diptera > Drosophilidae > Phortica > Phortica magna. The sequence goes on from JBAMBP010001193.1 coordinate 75,438, forward strand.
ATAATGGGTGAGTTGAGCTTTTTGTGTGGAGCAAGTGAGATTCAGTGGAAGTGATTAGACCAACAACAACAACAACAACAACAACATTTGATTAATTGTATCGAATGTTATTGTTTGTACGCTTAAGTACTTTCACACACATACACACACAGACACACAAAACTCATATACAAATTACCAACATAATCCTTGAACTTTAACTCCCTTTAATTGCATATTTTTGCTACTTCGTTCATTTTTATAAAAACTTCTGCATATTTTATGCATAAAACATGTTCAAAATTATTTTATCAGCGCACATCGCGCTTCAGCAAATAATTAAAACACACACGGATACACACACACACAGACAAAGTTGTTGTTGCCGCAGTAGTAAAGTATATTCAACTAGAATATTTGCTATATTTTTCAGACTTTATCGTGATGGTGGTCCGTCTGTCTGTCTGTCTGTCTGTTTATTGCCTGTCTAGCTGCTTTTCATACTCGTGCTTGAGCCATTGCTGGTTGAACTATTATGATGATCTGCGCACACAACAAAATAATTAGTTGCATTTCATTAAGCGACAAAGTTCGTTCGAAAGGAATTTTAAAGCAGTTGAAGGTTAGAATAGAATCAACATTAAAAAATGTGTAAAAATTGCAGTTTAATTTCAGTGAAGTTTAGCACAGAAATGACATTCAAATTTTGGTAATACATTTTATAACGAAAAATATCAAATCGGCTAGAAGAAGTCTTAAAAAATTGTTTGAGATACAAAGTATATTCAGAGCTTGGAGACCTGAATTTTTAGTCCAATTTAGTCTCTGACCACACCTGGCTGTGGGTGAGGGCATAGCTGGCTTAATGCAAATAAATTTCCACCACCGGGTCAAAAACTTATTATATTATACTTAGTTCTTATATTATTATATGAACTGAGTTTTTTGTTTTTTTCTCTCTTGGTTTTTATTTATTATTATAATATTTATTTATATTTTGTATTTTACAATTATTTTTATGTTTAATATATTATAATAACTTGTAGTAATTCATAGCAGAACATTATTATTAATAAATAAACAAATAAACAAATTGTTTTGAAGATTACCGCTCAGCCTTCTTTGAAAACAACGTGTTCCATAATATTTCCTAAGAATAGAAAGCCACGTATCGCAGATCAACTTTGCCTACTAACAAAAAGTAACTCAAACAATTCATTGACCTAATTCAATCAAAGAAACCGCTTTTTCATTAAATTTGTAATAAGTTTCATTTGTTAAACGAAATTCAATTAAAATCATGACCTTTCTAGAAGCAAAAAGTAGTCAAGAAACTGCTACTAGTCGGTAGTTAGCATTGAGATTGAGATTGGTCTTAGTCGGTGCTAAGACTACCGGCTTGCACACGATCAAAGGCATTCAATCAATTTTATGGTTATTTCTTTCGTTTAAATTTAAATTATAAAACAATTAAACTGACACTGACGACAATAAAAGATACAAATACAAAAACCCAAAAAAAGCCAAAATAAATTCTAAATTAAAACGCAACTTGTACAAAGTAGTCGTCGTAGTAGCTTTGAGTCAAGAATTTCGGTTGAAACGCTTTGAACACGCCCGTAAATGTGAGTGGCGGTGAGACTTCGGGGTGGACGATGGTGCGCACAGCGTTAATTAAATGTAATTAATTTTCACATGCTTAAAAATATGCATAAAAAGCAACAACAGCAAATCATTTTTAAAACAAAATTAACTTTATATGTAAAAATGCTTATTTTTTCGTTGTTTATTCATTTTTTTGTTGGATTGTGATTTAAAAAGTTTCATTAAGATAAAAACAAAAGTTGCTTTGAGTGTTTAAACATTTTTGTGTGTTTAAAACAAAACAAAATGCAATATTATTATTTTTTTTTCTTAAATACTTAAATAACCGAGCAGGCAAATTGCTGTGAGTCGTACAATGAGATCAAGTCAGTCATTCAGTCAGTCAAGCAACAATGGCAGGTGAATAAACGCGACTTGGGTCAGACGTTAATAGCGAAAATTTCCCTACAAAATGCTACGTTTTATTATCGTTTTATTTTTATTCTTACAGTAGAACTTTGATAATCCAGAAGTTCCCGAAAATTGTATAACTTCTTTTGATATAAAATAAAAAAAAATGTATACCAAAAAATTTAAAAGCAAAACATTTAATTTTTAATTTAAAATAAATAAAAAAATAAAATAAATAAAAAATAAATTCATGTTCATTATATAACTTAAGGAAAAAAATAAAAGTAAAGCCCGAGAATTCTGTAGTACGGATACTGCCTCCAATTGTCCGGTTTATTGAAATTCTACTGTATATTATAATGTTTTTTTTTTCACAGTTTACCGTTTATTTTACGTTAAAGTTAAATTAGACGCCCGACAGAGGTCGCTGCGCATGCTTGGTAGCATTTGTTCATTGTTGCTACCAAATTTGTTCAGTTTATTCACTAAATTTTTTTAATGGCGTTCATTTCGGCACTTTACACACACACAGCTCTCTAATTAATGTCTGCCCCCCTTTTTGTTGTCTGTTGTTATTGTTGTACGCCACACATGAGCATCGCTACCGCGCTCAGCAATTTTTACATTTTTAACTGCTCACGAATTTCTACGAAAAATGGCGTTTAACTGTTTAACTCTCAGCAGCATCATGATGATCATCATCATTTAGACAGCATCTGAAACAACGAGCGGATACAACACCCAAAATATAAATAAAAAATGTTTGTACTTGGAAGTCAAGTTAGTCAGTCAGTCAAGTCATTTAACCTTAGCTTCATTTCACTTCACTTTGTTGTTGGTGTTGTTATTGTTGTTGTTGTTTTGTGGCCACTTGTCGTTGTCGTCGTTTGTTGCACTTGTTTGTCAGTTGTATGATTTCGTTCGCTGATTTCTTCGCCCATTTTCAGTTTTGGTTTTTGGTGAAATCACGGCGGCATCTTATAGCCAACCATCTTATAGCCAACTTATAGTCCGTCCATCGTACATACACATTGTTGGTCTGTAGTATTTCGTGTTTTAATTACTTTTGCTGTTTGCTTTTCACCAAAAGTTTAGTTTTGTTTTTGAATTTTATTGCTCAGTTTACATTTTATCTTACGGTAATATCTCACATACTTCAGCTTCAGTTGTATTTTTGCGCCCAACTTTCTGTGTCAGCCAGAGCAACACTCAGCTCAACGCCATTAAAAGCAATTCGCTTACACATTTTATGCATAGTTCGTTGTCCGTTATGGTTTTATTTCATTACTGTTGTTTTTTGGCTTTTCCTACGTTGCGATTTTGAAATGTGCACTGTTTTGTACCAACAATTCGTAAGATCCGTGAATTTGTTCATTTAATGGCGTGCACTCTTAACAATTTCCGGTTGCCAAATGTACGGATGTTGTATCAATTAAATGAAATGTTCAAGTTGAAAGTTGTAAAACAAACAAAATTTCTCAAACAGACAATTAGAAGTCTGTACAATGGGCGAAGTTTACTTGCAGACCAATTAAGAACAACAGGTATTATTAAATAAATTAAAACCCGTTAAGACAAAAATAAGCCAACAAGCAAACTTCTCAAATACGTAATTCAATATGAAATGTGACAAAAATGGCACTTGTTTGGTTAGTTGGCAGCAAAAGTTAGAAGAAAATTGTTTTTATGTGTCATTTAAAGCTAATTTAATTAACCAACAACAACAATAAAAACAGCAAACAACATCAACAATAATTGCAATGATCAAACGTGTCTATGGACTATGAACGTGCCAAAACGTTGGCTATCACATATATTTTCTTTGGCAAAGACGAATAATTAAAGCTCTACAAGTGAAGCTCTAATAATCACAAAACATGACCATGTTACATAGGAACACATGCAACATACGGCAGTCTAGCACTTGCACTTTACAAATGGTAGACTGCTGCATGTGGCGTGTGGCCTTGTTTAATATAGGTGCGCTTGCTGCTAAGTATGGTGAAAGAAGACCACAAAGAACTCATGTCAAGTTCAAATTAGCATAAGCTACGTCTTTGTTACATGCGTATGAACGTCACATACGGCAGTCTATTATTTGCACATGGTATATGAACAAGAATGCTAGACTGCCGCATGTGTGGTGTGGCCCTGTGTAACAAAGACTATTTTAAGTTTGTATTGCTCGTTTATAAAAAGGCTGGAAGAAATTATCATAGCTTTCATTTGTTAAATAATATTTCTAAATAGAAAAATACTACATCATTATTTTTGGCATAAATTTCAAGTTTTTTAGCAAGCTTTATGTGTTTGTCAATAAACTCTGCAAAAAACAAGCGTAGCGTGCAAAAATATTAGTTTGAGCGCGTCGCAAAATGTGCTAATGTCAATTTATGACACATTTTACTTTGCTTTTTTTTTTTTCCTTTATTTTCGTTTATTGTCAGAAAGCCGTTTAATGTCTTCATTTAAGCGTACGTTAAAAATTGTTTGCAATTTTGATTAAAATAATTGCGTGGCGGCTAGACGAATGATGAACAGACAGACAGACAGACAGACTGACTGTGTGACTGACTGGTCTGGCTAAAAACATGAATTGAGCTTGAGCTGACAGATGAGCAGCTGTTGTTGTTGGCACGCTGAATTGGGCGTACAAAACGCAAGCGTGCAACAAAATGTCAATTATAAAACTAAAGCAACTGAAGTCGATCATATATAAGAAGCCTGTGTGTGAAAAATGCCGCAGACTTGCGTCGTCGTTGTTGTCGACTTTGGCGGCAGGCAGCGTACGTGTTCATAAATATTGTCAATTAGCGAAAAACCCTCAAACGATTGTTGATTGTTTGTTTGAATTGGCAGTCAGCCGATTTGAACGACGTTCGACAAACAGTTACAAATCGCAGCTAATTGTAATGTGTAACAAAGCGTTGCAAGCATGCGTGCAACAGCAAGTGAGACAGACGAACAAACGGACAGACAAACAGCGCAAAGGCAACAATGTTGGCTTCCTCTAAAACAAGTTACAAGACAGCGCCAATACAACGCTTTCAATTAATGTTGTTCGTATGAAAACTCATCAATGATTGAGTTACATTTACGAGCTAGACGCATGACGTGAGGCATATGGAAAGGCAACAACAGCACGATATGTCTGTCTGTCTGTCCATTGGCTATGTCAGCAACGATGATGATGATGATGATGGTGATGCTGATGATGATGACGACGGCGCGTCTGATCAAAAGTGACAATATGGCACTTGGCCATCTCTCAGTCTCGCCGTCCGTCCATCTGTCTGTCTGTCTGTCTAACCATTCTATGCATTTCCTTTGACCAACATCGCTGATTCTTCAAAACCATAATGATGCACATTATTTTATAAACTACAATCCCCCATGGTCCATGTATGTTCCATGTTGCATTGCTTTGCTTTGCCTCTGCGTTGACGCTTGACGCCTTTTCTCCTGTGGCAAATTCCGCTTGATTAGCGTGCCTCTACGTGCAACTTCATATATTTCAGTTCAGTTCGCTACAGTTAACCCGTTTTAAGTCGACTTTTGTACACTTTGTACAATCTCTCGGTCTCACTCGCTTAAGTATTCCCCAAAGTGCGCGCACGCATGCGCGAAAAATTTATTTGCTTTTTAACTCAATGACGACGAGACTTGCGAGATTGCATTCAGTTGGGTGTCGTTTTGTAATCCTTTAGTTAATTAAACTAATTAAATGTGCGAATTGTCTTATTTATTGATTGCTCAAGTCAATAAAATTGTTGTTGAGTGATGGCTTTTCAAAATATTTGACTTTTTTCAGAGTTATTGACTTTATTAATTTGATTGAAGTTGTGTGTGTGTGGTAATTTTGAAATCATCAATTAATTAACCGTCTTTTAAATACGGTTCTGACCCAATTTTGAAGCTCAAAGGTCAATCGATGGGCCTTTGAGCTTTGAGGAACACTTCGACTTGATTTGTTTGCTTGAATACAACTTGTTGCCATTGCCACCTTATCCTTCATTCCTTACTTCAATGTGCTTTGGTGACGGAATTTCATCTCTTCATCTCATATACGGACAAACTCTAATGAGTTGAAAGACTTTCTGACAAAATTAAAATACTTCCTGAAAGATCTAAAACATTTTCCGTGTGCAAAGTCGAACTGAATTTAAAGATCTTCTGACTGAGTTGAAAGACTTTCTGACATAATTATAAAATTTCCTGACAGATCTGAAACATTTTTCGAGTGGAAAGTTTTTCATACTGAATTGAATCATGTTGAAAGACTTTCTGACTAAGTTAAAAGACTTCCTGATTGAACTGAAAAATTTTCCGAGTAGAAAGACTTTCGAACTGAATTGAAAGATCTTCTGTCTGAGTTGAAAGACTTTCTGACTAAGTTAAGAGACTTGCTGATTGAACTGAAAGATTTTCCGAGTGGAAAGACTTTCGAACTGAATTGAAAGATCTTCTGTCTGGGTTAAAAGACTTTCTGACAAAATTAAAAAAATTCCTTAATGATCTAAAACATTTTCCCAGTGGAAAGACTTTCGAACTGATTTGAGGAATTTGAATGACTCTCTGTCTGTGTGGAAAGACTTCCTAACTGATCTGGAACATTTTTCGAGTTGAAAGTTTTTCATACTGAATCGAAAGATCTTCTGTCTGAGTTGAAAGACTTTCTGACTAAGTTAAAAGACGTCCTGATTGAACTGAAAGATTTTCCGAGTGGAAAGACTTTCGAAATGAATTGAAAGATCTTCTGTCTGAGTTGAATGACTCTCTGTCTGTGTGGAAAGACTTCCTGACTGATCTGAAACATTTTTCGAGTGGAAAGACTTTCGAACTGAATTGAAAGATCTTCTGTCTGAGTTGAATGACTCTACATCTGTTTGGAAGGCCTTTCAAACTGAATTCTGTCTGAGTTAAAAGTCTTTATGACTGAGTTAAAAGCCTGCCAGAGTCTTTCACTCAAAATCCAACCAGAAAACAGAAAAGAAGTTTTAACAACTTACGTTCTAAAGTAATTATGCAAACACGCCTTAGTTCCGGCTACTACAGCCGAAGATCAGCGGCGTCGGCTCTTCAAATCAAATACTCATAAAAATGTCTATAGTGTTAATTGTGTGACAGCATCGTTCCTCTCGCCAAGAAGCTCGATCAATCAATAGTGTCATTGTTTCGCACCAAAAGTAAATGAGTGCCGGTGAAATGTGGCAATTAACAGTGCATACAAATTTATTACACCCACGAAGAAACAGCATACAAGAGATACAGATACAAGTTCAGTAGCCAGAAAACTTGTCGAAAGACAGACAGACGGACAACTTTGCCGCCATTTATGGTGACACTAATGAAAATTGCTTTTGGTACAACATTGAAAATTCCACAACCAACACACATTTCAGACTCGTGACATTTGTAAAAATGTTTAAGCCAAAAAAAAATATGCAATTAACAAATCAATAAACCCAATTTCATGGCAGGTTTTGTTCAAGTGGCTTGAAGTATGCGTCGATCGATCGACGATCGGCCGAAGAAGTTGGCCCTCCAATTTTTTCGTTCGCTGCCTCGGCCGGCATGTGATAATTGTTTGGCTAATTACGCGTTTGTCTGTTGACGGTTTTAAGTACGTTCATTGATTGATTTCGAAAATGTGCAAAAAATAAAAAGCATAAAACGGTTAATGCTTACAGTTGGTGGCCTAGTGAATGCCTTCGATGTCGTCGCCGTCGCCGTTGCGGTTGTAACGCGTTTCCGGATGTGTCGTGAGGATGTTGACGTTTAACTGCGCAGCTAATTGGATTTTCAGCGATTTTTGAATCGAAATGACAAATGTGTGACACAATAATGGCTTTAACGGTTTCGATGTTGTTGGGAAATGTATCTGTGTGCGGTACTTCCGTTGAGCTGAAATGATGAACGCGACTTGCCAAAGAAAAGCTTGGAAAGTTCAATGATGCCATTGCCCAAAAATTGTAGAAAGTTCAAGCGTACACTTTTAGGTAGATGAGAAGATATAATTATGGGTCGGTAGAAAGGCAGAGCAATAGATCAGATTAAAAGTTTTGTTGCTCCAAAGATCTTTATTTCTTTAATCTACCAGAAGAAAAATAAAGAATACCTTGACATAAAAGGCGCTCCTGAAATCTTTAATGTGAACCGTTTACCTTTAAGGTAAGTTAATATTACAACAAAGACACCTTACTCGGTAAAGGCCTTCAAAAAGCGACTACTACTATATAAAAGAGTATTAGACTGGTAAGCTTTTTGGCAGCACTAAACTGGGCATTGTGCGAACCGGGGAACATGGGGAACCAGGTCAGAGACTTTTTATAATTAATTTAAAATAATTTGTTTGTTTTTTAGAGGTTTTATTTTTTGTTCTAATTTTTTATTGTTTTCTTTCAATTATTATATATTATTATTATATTATTTTATTTCTTCATTTTTTTTCTATATATCATATTTTATATTTAATAATATTTAATAAGAAAATTATTATTATTATCATATTATATTATTTTATTATTAAAACCTTAAATTAATTGTTGTATATATATGAAATAAATAAATAATATAATTTCTACTCAACGATTTATGAAACGGTTCAATGTTTTTCTTGGTTGTTTCAAACAAGAAATACTCTTACAAAGAAGCTTTCTTTAATAACTTGTATCTTTCAACATCTCTTCTCTCATCTTTATTCTTTAATATATAAGCCAATATTTAAGCAGCATTTCCGTTCGTTCCATGCTTCATTCAAGACAATCAAGCCAGCCAAAACGTTTAGCAATCAAGCACACATTTAAAACAAAAGCATCAAAATAGAAAAAAACCTAAAATCAACTCATTTACAAAGAAAATGTTGCACAAGCATCTTTTTCTTCTAAACGCACAAAGAATCTCTTTAAAGCAATTCAAAAGGCGGCAACAGGTGCACAATTACTTAAGAAATAATTAGCAATAAGTTGAAGCAAGCAGCAGGCGACGCGAAGAGGTGAGGAAAAACTGCCTTTTAGAGAGGCACAACAAAGAGACGGTGACAAAATTAGACTTAATAGTTTTATGACAGATACAAGTTTAAAAAAAAATGTAAAAGAAACGCCAAGTCAAGACTAGACTAGACCAGTACAGCACACAAAACAGTCAAGACACATGGACTACGCCTAAAAGTGATACTGAAGAGAGAAACAACAACAATAACAACAATAACTATGCTTCAGTCTCTGAATGAAACAAGCACAGATTCATAGCCACGGTTCGTATGAAAAACTTGTGGCAAGTTGACTGACAGTTCAACATACGAAACAAAAAACCGCTACAAAAAACCATAAAAAAACAAAACAAAATCCGAGGCGACTTCACTCAACTTCACTCGTCGCAGCATCCAACGCAGTTGACATTTTTTAGGGTCTTTAAGTGCTTTTTTTTTGTTTTAATTGCATGAAATAAGTGAGTTTATATGGTTTTCTTTTGCTTTTGCTTGTATTAAAAATATTTACACAGAAGCGTTTACAAAAGCGAGAAAAAAGCGGCATTTAAAGCGTTTGCTTGACAGGTGCTACTGCTGCTGCTGCTGTTGGTGGTGGCTCTGATTTGATGACTGACAACAACAAAAAAATTGCAGAAAAAAGTATCTCAACTAGATGAAAATGTGTATAATACATGATATGAACTGCCAACCATTTGGCAACTCTATGCTGCTTTGGTTCACAAACGACGAATTTTTTGCATTGTTTTAAGGTAAACTTCTAGCATTTTTATGTCAATCATCATGGCTTGTACGCGTAGCTTGCCGAAGGCAATTGTGTTAAGTCGCCGTGCATTGCACTCGCCTGTGGAGACCTGGGTGCTTGTTTTGATGGCTTTTTCTAAAGTAGTGCATGAATTTAGCTGCATGAGAGACAGAGGCGTTGCATTGGCTGAGAACAGATATTGAGGGCGAGTCTTTCTTTTACCCATTTACAATAAAATACTTATTTTTAATAATGGCTTTCTTCATATATAATAACAACTGAAGTGTATTGAGGTGGAGATATATTAGTCTATGAGAAAGTGTCTGAACAGGTAAGAAACTTTATGTGTTGGAGATACTGTCGAATATATAAAAATTCTTCTATCAGATCTACATCATCTGAATCTCTGGAGATCTCCAAAATTATAGGTTCAATTGAATTACCTTCAGCTAGCCTAAATATTAATTTTTAATATTAATCTTGAATAAGTGATAGCTTCAACTTTCCCAAGTAATCTCTCCTCTCGGGTTTCTTTTCTATAGAACATGTTCTTATATAATTGAAAGTAACAGGAATCAAACTATTTCTCACATCCTGTGAGAGAATGCCAAGCATTGCTTGCCCTTAGCAAGAACTTCTGCCCCACACATGCATCTGATAAATGTCTGCCACGCCACCACTGACAAATGATAAACGACATCAACTAAATTTTGGTTTGTGCTGCAGATTAAAAGTATGAAACTACAATTTTACTGTCATACAGAAAACAATTTTCCAACGGCGACAATTTTCCACACACACACGCACGTACGCACTCAGCTACTCAGACACACTTCAGTCGCAATGAGATTTAACCGTCATTTTGACAAAGGAGATATTGTTGGGTTTTTTATAGACCACTTGTTTTTATATCATTTGTTGATAATAATTATGGTCATTTGTGATAATTGTTGGCCATTGTGTCATGTTTTTTATATATGTGTGGCTTTTATGGCTGCACACACACATACACACATAAATAATATTAATAATAATTGTCATTAAAATAATGAGTTGCGGCTGGAAAAGTGCAAGCGTGGAAGGCTTACCACGGCGGAGTTTATTAAACGAAAAGTTATGACATAAAAACAAAAGTAAAGGAAGCTGATTTTGGCCCTGAGATAAGACAAGTTCCAGAGATTAGCAGCATTTAGTGTTGATTTGATTATCCAAAAGGGAAATTAATGAATGAAATGAAGAAGTTTCATGTTTTTTATGAGCCACCAAGGGTTCTGTGTAATAAAAAGGCAACTTTATGAATGAACATTATTTTATTGTGTGAAAATTGTGGAAAATGAGTTTTATCTGTAGCAGTAATCAAGGGAAGTAGAGATTTAATGATTTTTCAATGAAGGCAGTCGTATAAGTTGAATCAAAGTCAATAAGGAAGTTGCTGAAGAGTTTAGGCGACAAAACAGAAGCCATTTTGTTGAATCAACACGTTGGCAACAAATTCATCAGCTCAACCTAAACTGTCAGTTCAAGAATTTTATGCATTTGCACATTAAATAAACATTTATACATAGCCGCAAATTAATGTTGTATATAGTTCGCTTATCATGATAAATGCGCGAAAACCACCCAGAGCGTTTCACAACTTGTCGAGTTGAGTTAAAGTAGTCGTCGGCTCGTCATCAACATCATAATGATGAACATTGTCGCCGTCGTCATAATTAAATTATGCAAATGTGTCGGCAACTTCCAAGACATACACGTAAGCCAATAAACCACACAACACACCTTACAGTTTATGCTGGTGGCTTCTTTTATTTATCCAAAATAAAAAAGCAAAAAGTGACACAAGTTCATGTTAAGCTCTGTCACGTCGTTAAATTTGATTGATTTCGATTTCGAGCGTGTAAATTCACAAAAAAGGCAAACAGCAAAACTCGAATTCAACTTAAATTCAAAGCGTTTCGACGCTTTTTGAGTTGAAATAAATAAAATGTAGAAGTAACAACATTTAAATGTCGTTCGTTGTATGGCTTTTTCTATTGTTGGTGTCTTCGGTTAACGGCTGTTGAAGTGCTGGTGGCATACACTGAGCAAAAATGCATTCAAACAGAAATAGAGGAGCAAAGATTATTGGATGATTTTGAGACAAGCACTTGAGATACTTTAATGACTGGGAACAGACATTTGATCGGAGCAATCAATGATGTAGTTAAAATTATTGCAGAGCAGAGTTCCTGAAATTTTAATTGATCTGAAAGACTGATTAAGTTTCTGCTTGATTTTTTATTTCACTTAAATGTCTGGAAAAAAGGCACAAAAATTTGGGTCTAAGCAATGAATAAAGTACTTAAAATTATTGGAGAGCAGAGTTCCCGAAATGTATACTTATCTGAAAGCCTGACTGAAAGCACAAGTTCGCAACAAGTAGCAGCTTATGCATCAAGTCAAGCACTCTGATGTTTTCTATAAGAAATAGCCGAAATATCATAAACATGGAAAAGTATTTGATCAAATAATAATAAAAGCCGAACTTTTTCTCACAGTGTCTATCAATGGCTATAAAAGTCATGTAGTTAATCGCTCATTTTCTACTACTCACGCCACACACTCCTATTATTTATTTCTACTCTATTAATCTGAGAAAAACACATCACACAACACAGCGCTTTTTTATTGTTGTTTGTTCGTTGTGCTGTTGTTGTTGTTGTTTTTGACGTCATCGTCTTTGCTGTTGCTACAGTTCCAATGAAATGTGTTTTCGATAAAAATGGTCCATGCGATGCGATCGAATTTAAATTGAAAAATTTGTTTTTAATTCTTGCATTTCAAATCAAGTGTTTCTCATTAACATAATTAACGTAAAATAAAATTAATCTTATTTTGATTACTTCTTTCACTTGGAGTTGAGTTGAGTTTATTTTTTATGGAACTTTGTGTGTTTCCAATGAATTGTGTAAAATATATTAGTTGTATAGAAGTTCCTTGACACTCGCGTGAAAGTCGAAATAAAATAATAATAAAAACAAACAAAAAAAAAAATCATACGCCTCGTTTGACAAGTTTGGCATACAAATGCAGACCCTGAGCTATAAAAAGAGGCACGCTTGTTAATGTTTTTGAAATATTTTAATTATTAGCCGTTACAATAAGCTCAACTTAACAATGATTAATGTGCGCTGACAGTTTTTATTGAATTGGTTATTGAAATACGATATTTGCCGACGCAACAATGAATTTGTATTTAAATTAATTAATGGCAATGATTGTGATCTACAACCGACTTCGAAATGCACAAGTTTCGCGCAAAATGAATTTATTTTTAAAACATGAAATATACGTTTCTAAATATATTTATTTATTGTTTGTTAAAGTGATTAATATGAGTTTAATAAGGTGCAAATTTACGGTATATGCAAGCAGAGATGATGAAAAGGGTAGCTGTCAAAACCTGCTTTTGTATGTCTGAAATACATTTGTGTATTCAAATGTGCGAAATGACTTTGCACATAAAATCTTTTGTAGCTTGAAAACTATAGGTAAGATTTTTGCAGTCCTTATAAAAAAGCGGCTTTTTTAGGCGCCCTAAGCTATATTTTCAATTTCATTACGTCAACTCTGGCATTTCTTGAGTTACGTTAGTTATTCTTTAGTATATCTTTTGTTAAGAATTCTGGCAAATTACTTCGTTAATCTTCCGAATTTTTTAGTTAACTGCTTTGAGGCTCAAACAAAAAACACTCGCAAATATAGCAAATTAATCAAATGCAACTTAAGCAGTAATGAAATGAAAATAAATGTTTTAAGTAATTAAAAATACCACCCGCTGATATCGAATCACTTTGGCGACTGATCAACAAACCGATAACACATCACATTAAACTACAGTAACAAAGCATAAGCCACAACAATAACAACAGCAACAACAATAAGAACGAAACATACAAGTGACCATAAAAAAGGTCGTTTTTGTACGTTTTTTGGGCAATAACAAAACTGTGATAAATACCGACCACCCCATGGGTCAACGCCGTCGCCAAACGTTGCCGGTAAAAAATTCAAAGTCGGACGGCAGCTAAAGGCGGAAAATTAATAGTGTGAACAAGCGAACGACATAAACACATAAGCGATTGGATCGGATCGGATCGCAACGGATCAGCAGATGAAGAAGAGAAGAGCACAAAAACCAGAGAGCGAAAGAGGTGAGCTGAGTAAGTAAAGAACCGTAGCAAGATCAGATTACAAGCTCCCATACAGGCTTGCTCTGAGCCAACGAAGTTAGGCTTATGACTTGTGCTGTCGCTGTTGTTATTGTTGTTGTTGTTTGTTTTGCCTGATTGCAGTATGGAAATTTGTCAAAATGTCAACGGGTGAAACATTTTGTTTTCAGCGCTTTTGTTTTCGAGGGTTTGTATGTTATTTGCCTTTGGAGGAACCCAAGTTGTCGACGTTGTACACGTAACTTTTGTAAAACAAACCATTAGCAGTTAATAAACATTAGTCAGAGCGCAAGCAAATCTTTGGGCCGATGATTTAGTAAAGTTTAAAGTTCGCCATGCATACGGTTTTAGTTCAGATCAGTTCATTTTGGTTGCGTATGTAAATCAACGATGAGCAACTTGACTAAAATTCCACGAATTCTGCGACTACGACAAAAAAAAAATGTTTAAAGAACAAGTTTTGTTGTTGTTGTTTGTTGTTTTTGTGGCCCCACCATGCCGCTTACAATTATAATTAATCGCTTGTTTAATCGAGTTGTGACTACAAATGAAATTTATGCAGATCGGCATACGGCAGCGCGTGTTGACAACCAAGCGATACATCAACGTGCCAACTGGACGCGTCTAACCTTAGCAGCAGATGCGCTATGTGTCGCTGACCAAGTGATAATGATCAAATTGCAGTGAGAAATTGTTGTCTATGTTGGTTTATGACTAATATTTTTTTGTGTATTTTTTAAGTAATTTAATTGGGCTTGGTACTCGAAACAAGTAGTGTTGATTCTGTGCACAAAGCGAAAGTGTTCCAAAACTCGTCGTAAGATCTTCTCATCAAGTGCGTCCGTTTATCACGAGACTGATAAAGATCTCTTTTCGCATTGCAGAGTCAACATAAGTATAAAAAAAAACCATTTAATCGTCCGACAAACATGTATTATACGTTATATGATATTTTATTTGGTGCAACTGATTCATCTCAACTCTTTGCAGCTCATCGTTTGCCAATAAAAAACTTTCCACTTCTGTGTGGTGCTTCTTTGAATTTGGGCGTGTGTCATGCTCTGCACTGCCTGCGTTGGCCACAACGACCAGCATAATTAATGAACTTGGCTTGCATGTCATTTTCAGTAAATATGTTTTGCGCTGTAGTTTGCCATTTTGTAGGCGCTACTGATGCTATGCAGTGCAGTGTGGTGTGCCTTGAACCTTGAAATCGAGTTTCAGGATTTATGCATGAGCATTGAACAAGCTCAGCGTTATTGGGTGACAGCGTACACAAAAGAGTAGCTAAAGCAGAAGGCAAGGATCAAAGGCAAATGGCATGAGAGAGTGACACACATGACAAAATAAGCTTTCGAAGCAGCGTCGAAGGAACATTACAAAGCAAGGTGCCCATCAATTGATAGATAGAAAAATCAAGATCAGTCAATAGTTAGTTATACCAGCTTTCTAACAACAGTAGCAGTTCCGGTAAATCATAAACGAATATACAATCTAATCAACAATTGTTAAGAAATATTCTCACAAGACGCATCATCAGCATAAACTCAACAGATGTAGAACCGTGTGACTTACAACCAAAGTATCTTTGGTATCTAAGCGCGGAGTTACGCGAGTGATGAGTAGTCTAGTATGGAACAAAAACAAAGAAAACATTTTTAAATTTAACGATGCGCACATTTTATTACCGCAATTAATTACAACAAAAAAAAAAGGCAAAGGCAAAGGCGCAGAAGAGTCAGCAAGTTGGCTACTTTATCTGAGATGAAGACGAGCACAGCAGCACAGCTGAACTAAGAGAGCGTCGCACAGAGAGAGCCAAGCATGGTTGAGGCCACACTGCATGCATGTGAAAACGTGACGAAAGAAGCATGAAAGCAGAAGCAGTAAAAGAAGTGAGAGCAAAATGTAAAGGATGCGCGCACAGGGCTACTGTCATATGATCGATGTGACTAGTTAAATGCTACCAGAGCGCAGTCTGCGCACGTGTGTGTGTGTGTGTGTGCGTGCTAGTAGGGCGACGCGTCAGTTTGTCTAACTGTGGACAGGCAATTGGAGTTAATTGGCGGCAGCAGCAGCAGAGCAACGAAATGTGTGAGCGAGAGCAGAGTTATATGGTCAATAAACGGCAACGGCAAACGGCATGTGTAGACCAATTAAATCAAAAGGCAGTGAGCGCGAGAGTCAATGTGAGCGTTGAACGTTGATCGTACAGCGTTAAGCAGGTTTAAGCCGAGTTGCTAGACATGCATGTGTGTGTGCGTGTGTGTTTAAGCCAAGTTGACAACGAGATTTAATGTGAGTTGAGTGCCGTGGCGCGATCAGCTCGAAAGTGTTGTGGGCCGTGCGCGCGTTCAAAGCGATTGCATTACGAATTTTGACGTGCAACGTGACAGTCGAACGCGGATTAACAAAAGCAAAAACCAAAAAAAAAAAACGCGTGTGTTAAAAAATAATAAAGACTTTTATAATTTATTTCTTTAAGCAAAAAGTGTTAGCAAAAAATAGTTTGCTTTTTAAAATAATTCCATGCAGTTGAAAAACATGGGCTTTAAGCATACAATGCTGCAACGCCTCAATAGTTATGAAGTGACGCCCGCCGCGCATATAACACACACGCACAGCAGCAACAACAACAACAACAACAGCGATGATGGCGACGAGGATGAGATTATCACCATCGATGTGCAGCCAGCGCCGGCGCATGTCACGGACTTCAGCATCAGCCGCATACTCGGCGAGCAACGCACAGCAGCGGCGGCAGCGTCGTTGAAGGCGAAGTGCGCCACGGCCACCACAACGAGCAAGTCTTTGACGCCGCCAACGCCGCCAGCGGACATACTTGATCTCTCTAAGACGCGCAGCGTTTACCATACGCCAGTCACGCCCACAGCGGCCAACTTGCCTGCCTATGTCTATCCAACGTTCCATCATGATCTGCTCGCTGCTGCCGCCGCCGCAAATGCCACCAAGTTCTATGCACAATTCTTTCCACATCTCTTGCCCGCCTATGCTGCCGCTGCGGCCGCCAATGCCGCACACCTGGCGACGCCACCAACGTCGCCCTATCAAAAGCAACGCTACTTTGCGCCCTATGTGCTCAACAGCACGGCAGCAGCAACACGACTGGCGCCACCAGCAGCAACACAAGCGCCGCCGGCACCAACACTCACACAACTACCGCCGGTCTTGCCGCCCAGCAGCATACTCACGCCACCCGCGTCACGGCCCAAGTCACGCGCATCCTCCATTGCATCGACGACAACGACGTCTACCTTCTCCACGCCCGGCGCATGCACGCGTGCCGACTGCATGGAGTGCTTGGATTACTATAAACATTACGGCTATAAGCCCACGCCTCTAATGTCGCCCGCGACTTCTTCATCGACAAGTTCGAGCAGCTCACGTTACTTGTTGTGTGGCGGCGGCGGCAAGAACGCAACGGCTGCCGAACTTCTACTCAATGCCGCTGCCTCCTCAACGATCTCTTTGACCACTGCGACAAATATGAATCTCACCACGGCTTCAATGCAACAGTCTGAGAAGCTGGCCGGCTTTGGTGGCTTGAACAGTGCCGTCGGCACGCCGGAGGAGATAAGCTACAAGTGTCGGATCTGTGAGAAGGTTTTTGGCTGTTCGGAAACTTTGCAGGTGGGTGAAAAGTGAAGCGGTGCAGTGCACACAAATACTTATGTAAAGGACTAAAGAACTTGAAGCATTCTGTCAGAATTGAATCGAATTCGCTAAGAATTTTATAGAGAAAGTTCCATGGGTGATAGATGAAATATGGGATGAATTCAAAGCAATTTTGTCGAATTAGACTCGTAGGCAGAAAGAAAAAAGGGACTTTAGTTCTTCTGAACTGAACTGAAGACATATTTTAATGAATAGGCATTTTTTTAAACAGTTTTCTAATAATCCATAAATCACCAATCAGGAAAATAAGAAATTATATAATCAAATCGAATTCGCTAAGAATTTTTTAGAGATAGATATAATGATAGATAAAATATGGGATGAATTCAAAGTATTTTTTTCGAATTAGACTCGTAGGCAGAGATGATCTGTCGAAAAAATGAGATTGAGAAGAAAAAGGAACTTAAGTTCTTCAAATGAAGACATATTTTAAGGAACAATTTTTATTCCGAATTCCTTGTAACATTGGTCAAAGATTATGGCTCAATAGAGTCTAGGCATTTTTTTTTTAAATGTAATCTAATAATCCATAAAGCACCAATCAGGAAAATAACAAAATTATATAATTTCTTTAACAAAATTTAATAATATCTGAAATATTAATTGAGTTTGAGCCTGAAGCATTTTTATGAACAATCTTCAAATACATTAAATCCCAAACAGATTGTATAGAACAGATCAGCGTAAAATAACATATTCTTAGCTCAGACAATAATTCAAGAACGTGTTCATCACTTTGACACAAGCATTAAAAATCGATAGAGTCCTAGGCATGTATTTCAAACCATAATGTAATAATCCATAAAGAACCAAACGGGAAAATGAGAAATTATAACATTTCTCTAGAAATATAACCTAAAAAGACGCTCTCTTAGCTTCTTTTAAATACGGTGAGTTGTTTTGCCCAGATCAGCGTAAAACAACATATTCTCAGCTCAGATAATAATTCAAGAACATTTCCAACTCGTTGCGCTCAAAATGGGCGGAGTCTTTTAGGCCAACTGGGCGGAGCAACAGGTTTTCTTTACACTGGGACAGCACATGAATAACAATCAAGCGGGTTTGAGTATAAAGTATGCAAATTTAATAATGTTGTGTGAGTGAGCGCGATTAACATACCTGTTTGGTGTAGAAAATGGTGGCACAAAACAGGTTTGAGTCGTTACGCTGCACTGAGTTGGGTGCGCAGTCGAGCCAAGCGACGCAAGCGTGTTGAGTCGTTTTGTGGGCTTGGCCAGAGCGCAGGTAAAACCATTGTGTTGCGTAAACTGTAAAAAAGCCAGCAAAATGGCGTCTGCATTGGCCAATGAAGTCACAGGTTAGTAATTAGTTTTTTTTCCGTACTTACAGGCACATGAGAAGACGCATAAATCGCCGCGTTATGAGTGCACCGACTGTGGCAAAGGCTTCTCGCAGCTGCGCAATTACAAATACCATTTGTCCGTGCATCGCGGCACGAAGGAGTTCGCCGCCGAATGTCCCGAATGCGGCAAGACCTTCAATGACAAGGGCTATCTGAGCAGTCACATGAAAATCCATCGCAACAAGAAGGAGTACGAGTGTCCTTACTGCCCGAAGTCGTTCAATCAACGTGTCGCCTTCAACATGCATGTGCGCATACACACCGGCGTCAAGCCGCACAAATGCGCCGAGTGTGGCAAGCGTTTTTCACGTAAAATGCTGCTGAAGCAGCACATGCGCACGCACAGCGGCGAGAAGCCATACCAGTGCTCTGTGTGTGGCAAATCTTTTGCAGATCGCAGCAATATGACGTTGCATCATCGACTGCACTCGGGCATCAAACCGTTCAGTTGTCCGCTCTGCCCGAAAGCGTTCACCAAGAAGCATCATCTGAAGACACATCTTAACTATCACACCGGCTGTAAGCCATATGTCTGTCCACATCCGAATTGCAATCAGGCCTTCACACAGTCCAGCAACATGCGTACTCATGCCAAGAAATGCCAATACAGACCGTTAGAACCAGCGAACGCGGCGTTTCCGCTATCGGCCACAACAACAAACACAACGTCTTCTTCTATGTCGACTTCCTCTGCGGCGGCTTCGTTAATAGCCACGGCAACGAATAGTTTGCTAATGAATAGCGCAAATATGACTGCCGCGCGCATGATTAACTTAACTGTTGCGCCATCAACAAATGCGGTGGGGCTGCGCATGTTCGCCGGCCCAGTGACAGCGGCTCCGCCGACATATCCCGCACAACCGACATTGCTCACAACGATGCGACCATTTTGACACCAAATTGTTAACATTCTTCATAATTAGCAACTAAGTTTTGTGATTTGCATTTTAAATAGCTTTAACACTTTGTCTTTGTACCATTCTAATTAGATTTATTTAATACTTTAATGTTTTTTATTTCATTTCCGCTGCCGCGCAAAGAAATAGCGCCCTCTGTTGCATCATTTAGGCGCGAAAAAACGTTTCACCGAATTTGACGTATGTATTAGACAACTGCACGAAGACATTTGGTTCGCGTTTACATCGAAGTAATCCGAAAGAACATGCAGCAAGTCAAAACTTAACATAAATAGATGCTAACGAACGATTTCAAATTATTTGGTTCTCGTTTCACTCGTATTCGTCTCATTTGGTATTTGGAAGTGCGGACATTCGTTTGATTCGTTCAATAGGTATACTGCCATTTGCTTTATTTTATTTAGTGAAACGAACAAATGTGGCATGGATCATGTCTACTGGTGTCTTCTAATTTCCAAAGGCGTTTATACGGGCGATGTCCGCTTTTTACCAAGCAAATGCATTCGCGCGGGTCTCGATTATTATGTCAAACGAATATCTTTCCATCCCTGGTTAAATCAAAAGCACGATTTGGTGGTGTGCGAGCGAGTAGCCCATATATGTGTGTGTGTGCAATTTCACAAAAACTGCAAATTTCATACAAACGCTTATCAAAATGTGTTGGCAGGTTTTCAAAGCTTTTAATGGTACGCATTTTGTTAAAGACTAGCTGTTTGTGAAAAGTACGAAGAAGTGCAACAAGTGTTTTATTTTTAAAATAAAAGTGACGACATTTTTAAGCATTGGGGACTTAAGCGTGTATTTAGCTAAAATAAATAAAAAGTGTAAAGAAAGGTAAAAGAAATGTAGTTTGACAAATTGTAATAAAGAACACAGGTGCTCTAGAAATTTCGTATTAGCCTTTTTTTAACTGAAAAAGTCTAGATTACCGTTACCTAATGTATTCAAAAACATATTGGCTAAGCTTGTGCGAGGAAGCTTAAATTAAGTATTCATCAAACTATCACGCAGCAGTTTTTAGATAAAACAAGTTAGCGGCAGTCGTTACGAGCGGCTGGATCACTGCTTTTTTTGACCGTAACAAAATGGAAAATGCCAACCTGTTAGAAAAAACAGTGACTTTATTATGTCCGCACTAAATGGTCTATTAAATTGTTTGTTGAAATACATTCAGAGTGTTAAATAGAATTTCATCAATATTTCCTTGAATTTAAAGCTTTTGAGCCAACAAAAACAACTTTACTTGTGTGTCTTTCTCCCGAGTTGGCAGCTATGCACACACATGCTGCTACACACGTCACTATTGCCATCTCGGTCCCACACGTTCAGTTGTCAAAATCGGAACGAGTCTCTTTGCGAAATGTGTGCGTACGGTACTTTTGAGTTATTTTTTATTTGATCAAAGCAACATTTTTTTCAAAATCATTAGAAATATTAACAAAAAATGTGTAATAGAAAATTTATTCATTTCATTATAGAAATTGTGTCGGCTTGAGCAGTTGTTTGACACTTTTTTAAGTACTTAGTCGCGCCATCCATAACGCCTAGTGACACTTTTGACGCGTTTGCACAAACAAAAGGCGAGAAAAAAAAGTACCTGAGCTGAGCACACGTAAAAGGTGCGTGGCCAGCATTGGCCGAGAAGTGGACGTCAGCAAAGTAGGCGAGAATAGTGGCAAACGCGGCAACAGCAGCGGAATGTCACATTTATGGGAGGATAGCGGCGACGTCGGCGCTTCGGCGTCATCGGCTGGTAACAATGGCAGTGCCACGGCGCCAGATGTACAGAGACGCGACGCTAATGGCTACTTTTCTAGCAATGGCAATTGTGATTCATATGAAAATTATACAAACGGCACTAGTAGCGTGAGCGCTGGTGGTGTGCCTGAAAATGGTGCAGGCGGCGATGGTGGCAGCAACAATAACTACGTTAATTTCAATCAGTTCATATTGCAACACAATTTCGTTGGCAATGCGGCACCAAACGTAATGCAGTCGCCCTTTTACGAATATGGTAATCAGGAAAACGCTGGTTTTGTAAATTTTGGCTTAAAACCAGCTGCGACAGCTGCTGCTGCTGCGGCGACATCGACAAATTATGCATTTGAGACGGTAAATTGTGCTATGAATTGCAGATTTTAAAAACTAATCATTCCCATATTGCAGCTATTTCCCAAACATAACATATTTCAATATAACAACGGCGTTAGTGCTCCGTCTACAAATACAGCAGGCGATAGTAAAACGTCAAACAACACACTTAATGATTATGAGCAGCCGACAACGAGTCAAAGTTTCTACAATAACTATTATACACCATTTGAGAATATAGGTGGCGTCAACTATTTCGCCAATCCATTTGCAACTGGTTTTGACGTTTGTGCAGGCACTAATCTGCAAGCGGATGCGCCCGAATTTGTGCCCAGTTTTGCAAAAATGAATTTAAAAGCAGGAGCTCAGGAAACAAAGACAGCTGGTGTGTCAGACGGCGCTATGCCCACAGCTACAGCAGTTTTTACAAATGGCAACGAAGCGGCAGGCGGCTTATCTACTTCTGCGGCCTTTGAAGCAGAAAACAAAAACACGTTGAATGGCAAACAGCCGCAACAGCAATTTAACAACAATGCCACTGGCGCCATGAGTAAGCAAAACTACCGTGCTGGTCATAGTTATACGCCTACAGATCGTGATCGTGACCCTAAGGTTAATGGCAGCCGGCAGCGTGGTGGCGGTGGTAGTGTCGGTGGCGGTGCAAGACGCAGTCTGGACTATCGCGACGAGCGCGAAGATCGCTATGGTGAACGCTATGAAAAGAAGCCACAAAAACAGCAACGCTATGACAATCACCGTAGTAACAAACGGCGTGACGATTGGAATCGCAATCGTGATCGCATTAATGGCTTTCGTGTCGATGATCTAGACAACAGCAATGAGAGTCCGCTGCATTCGCCGGAGAAGAAAAGCTCACCGAAGAAGAACATTATTGAGAATGAGAAACTGTCGCGGCGTGAGAAGCTAATACGTGAAGTTGAAATGCGTCGTTTGGAGTGTTTGGTCTGTGTGGAGACCATCAAGTCACATCACGGCGTTTGGTCTTGTCAAAATTGCTTTCACATCATGCATCTGAAGTGCATCATGACCTGGGCTTCGTCGTCGAAATCGGAGGCGGGCTGGCGCTGTCCGGCATGCCAGCATGTATCGAAGGACGTGCCACGTGACTACTACTGCTTCTGCGGCAAAATGAAGAATCCACCGTGTAATCGTCAGGACCTGGCGCATACCTGCGGTGAAGTTTGCTGTCGTGTTGGACGCTGTCCGCATGCCTGTGCACTGCTCTGCCATCCGGGGCCGTGTCCACCGTGCCAAGCAATGGTGCAGCGCACTTGTGGCTGTGGCAAGTCAAGCAAGACATTGCAGTGCGCCATGAAGGATCCCATCGAGTGCGATGAGGTGTGCGAAAAGACGCTAAACTGCGAACAACATCACTGCAAGGAGAAGTGCCACGAGGGCAAGTGTCCGTCGTGTGAGGAAAAAGTTAATCAGACCTGTCATTGCACCAAGCAGGAACGTCAGGTGGTGTGCACACGTGAAACGCACGACAAGCACGTCTACTCATGTGGCAAACCGTGCGGTCGCGAACTTACATGTGGCAATCACAAGTGCAAGGATTGCTGCCATGCTGGCAGTTGTCGTACATGCAAAATGAGTCCGACTGTGGTCACATCGTGTCCGTGTGGCAAGATGCCAGTGCTAGAAGGTCAGCGTAAATCCTGTCTTGATCCAATACCCACTTGTGAGGGCGTCTGTGGCAAAACGCTACGTTGCGGCAAATCGGTGCATCCCCACCAGTGCACCAGCAAATGTCACTTGGGCAATTGCCCACCGTGCAACAAACAGACTGCCGTGAAGTGTCGTTGCGGTCACATGGATCAGATGATCAAGTGTCGTCAGTTGTCGACGCGTGCCGACGATGCACGTTGCAAGAAGCGCTGCACGAAGAAACGCTCATGCGGCAAGCATAAATGCAACCAGGAATGCTGCATCGACATCGATCACATCTGTCCGCTGCCATGCAATTACACATTGTCCTGTAACAAACACAAATGCGATCAGCCATGCCATCGTGGCAATTGTCCGCCTTGTTATCGCTCCTCATTCGAGGAGCTCTATTGCGAGTGCGGCGCCGAGGTGATAATGCCACCAGTCGCATGCGGCACAAAGCGTCCGCTCTGCAAGAAGCCCTGTTCCCGGCCACATCGCTGCGAACATCCGCCGCAACATAACTGCCACTCGGGGCCGAGTTGCCCGCCATGCATGATCTTTACGGTGCAAAGTTGCTTTGGCAATCATGAAACGCGCAAAACCATTCCATGCTCACAGAATAGCTACAGCTGTGGCTTTCCGTGCAACACGCCACTGCCATGTGGACGGCACAAGTGCATCAAGGCATGCCACGAAAACATTTGCCAGGCGCCCGGTGAGATTTGCAAGCAGAGCTGCACGAAACCGCGTGCCCAATGCGGCCACAAGTGTCTGGCGATGTGTCATGAGGGCGACTGTCCCGAAACGCCATGCAAGGAGATGGTAAGCGATGCTGAAGTTCACATAATTTGCTGCTTTTATTAAAACTTGTACGCTGTTTAGGTGGAAGTACAATGCGAGTGCGGTCACCGCAAGCAGCATCGTGTCTGTCATGAATTGGCACGTGAATTTAGTCGCATTGCCACCGCTCAGCTGGCCTCATCGATGGCGGAAATGCAGCGCGGCAACTACATGGAGCTAAGCGAGATTCTTGCGCCCGTCAAGCTCAATAAGACTAATAAAACGTGAGTATAGATTTATCTGCTGCCATAAATACTTAACTAAACTGCGGTTTTCAACCATTCAGCTTGGACTGCAACGATGAGTGTCGCCTGATTGAACGCAATCGTCGTCTTGCTATTGGCCTGCAGACGCGCAATTCGGATGCACAGCAGCGTCAAACGACCAAATATTCTGAATTTGTGCGCAGCCTTGCCAAACGTAATCCATCGCTTGTCAAATCCGTCTACGATACATTAACCAATCTCGTCAAGTTGGCCAAGGAGAGCAAGCAAAAGTCGCGTAGTCACTCATTTCCGACCATGAATCGCGAGAAGCGTCAGCTGGTGCATGAGCTTTGCGAGATGTTCAATGTGGATTCCGTGTCCTACGATGCTGAGCCTAATCGTAATGTAGTCGCCACCGCATACAGGGAAAAGGTGAGTTTGCTTGCTTGCAACCTTAAAAAAATTACCATTCTAACTTACTATTTATGTTTTTTTTTTTAAGGCCTGGTTACCTGGCACAAGCATTATGGATATCATTCAGCGTGAGTCGGGTCAGCGACGTGTGCCTGTGCCCAGCAACAATGCCTGGGGTCTCAAAAAATAGTAGTCGTGCCTCAGATGCACGTGTTTAGCTAGTAGGCCTTTCCGCACTTACCCCAATTAAGGCTAATGCAGATTCCTATGTTTTCTTTGGTTCTTTTTATTTTTTATTATTACTAATAAACTTTTGTAGAATGTTGCCGGTTTAAGACTAAGACATAGTTTATTATTGTTAGTAGTTGCCACATATCAATTTGATTTTCTTTTTACACTCAATTTTCCGATTCTTTGCAACTATTAGCGCACACCACTATGCCTGTCACTATTTTGATATTATCCTTTGAAAAGACAATACAATCTATATCGTTTATAGTGGTTGAAAGCCAACAGCATCATTAACAAACTATAAAAACAAAAAAAAAAAAATCCCTATTGATATAAATAACAAGAGTCAAATGACTTAAATCTTTTTAAAAAGAAATAGTTAAACCAAAACCGCTGAAATTAAAGCCGTGTCGCTGAAATATATAAGTGTATGAAGAATTAACTAATGTTAAAGCAGCAAGAAAATAGTTTATATATGAAATAATTACATAAGTGAAAAGTTATGTTGAAATCGCAGATTAATTGATGAATGAAAAAGAGAAATGTTTGTAAAAAAAAAAAGAAAATGTGTAATTTGTATGAAAATGTGTCGCAAATAAAGAATGCAAGTTTTTGGGTTTGAATTATATACTGTATTTTATTTATTGTTTTGTCCTCAAAGTATTTAAACAAAGCGCAAATAAAAACACTTAAATTCTTTGCACATAGGAAACAAAAACTATTTGCCAAACAATTAAAAAGCTGCTACAATAGTTTTTAAACAAGGATCACTAGTGCAAAGTGCGGTTCATAGGACCAAGGACTCGTTTTTTTTTTTTGTCCTCCCTCACTCACATCCACACATTTGTACAAACACATACTGGAACTAACTAAGTCAGTGTCGTGCTTTCGGATGGCCTGCAGCGCAGCTTAATTCAATATTGAACCAATTAACTATTTTCGAAACTACAAACGACGACATAACCTCAAACCTAGCCTGAGGCAAAGTGACCAACATACGCCCTATCAACTCGAAGTTGATAATGTTGCCTCTAGTGTAGTTTTTTTTTCTTTTTTTTAGACGACTCTATGTGCTATGTTCTCTTCGACGCTTCTGAACGGTTTCGCCAACCAATTACAGTTATTTTTTTTCTTTTTTTTTTTTTTCTTTATTTCAACAGCAACAGCTGGCAATGTTGCGCTGGGGGTGGTGGGGAATGTGTTGAGCACCACACGTTTTCGCCCACATACATGAACAAACATTTGTTTTTGTCACTTGTCTAACGCAGTGTGTGTGTGTTTTATTTGGTCGTACGCCATTTTGTTGGTATTTGACCATTTGCAATGCTTTTGACCCACTAACATGCTGCGAGGCTTTTCTTCTTACACTAACGTTTCCTGCCACCACCATCGACCGCTTCCTGACCGACACGACTCCTAACGCTTTTTTTTCGCATGTACTTCAAGCGTAGCGCTTGTTTTGCCATTTCTTTCATTTTTGGCCTTTCTTCGTACTGTCATACACACAGTTTTAATTGCATTTGCACAAATTTGTCGAATTTCGTTGAAATTTAAAAGGAAACTTTAGTAAAACTTCAAAAACTTTGGTTAAATCGGTTGAAGGATGAACAAGTTGCACGTACATAAGTCTGAAAGAGAGAGAGTGATAAGAGTGAATATTTAATTTAGTTCAGCTGCGCAATTAACGGTATTTGACACATACACACCACTACTATGCTCACACTAATCCGCATACCACACACACACACATACCGCAAACTTCATGGTGCTTGGCCATTTGTGGATTTATGTGATTTAATGAGGTTTTGCGGTTTTCAATTTCGCCGTTACGCCACTAAATCGCACACACTGGCGCAGGTGCTTGATATGACGTTGGTTGTGGAGGCGGGTCAATGTGACAAGTGCCGACCCTAAAGGCAACCATTTGTTGCCTTGCTGGCCCTGCTAGCGACAACGATGCAGTCGACGTCAAAGACATTAACTATAAATAATGGCAAAACTCAATTGTTCGAATTACAAATGGCGGCGGCAACAGTTAGCAGCGCAATTTAATAGCCCCAATTGTCTAAAGGAGCATGTGTATAGAAATTTAATACAATGTTTTAAGACAGACCACATGGGAGTATAGTATGTATTGCGAAGACGAGCGGATTGTAATCGACATAAATAATTTGTTGTTTTTTTTCGTACAAAGTTTCAAGTGGGCCAAAATGTTAGTCCACGCACAAACACACGACCGAAACAACAACGACAATAGTTAATTTTCGCTTTCCAAATGGTTTCATTAAATTTTCATTGCACGATCGATTTAATTGAGCAGCCTAGTGAAGTTATTTATTATTTACAGCTTTACAAGTGAGTTCATGTAGGTCGTGTGCATTTTTTAAATTTCTTTTTTGAATTTCACAATTTGCAGCAATTTCAATTAAAATAACCCGTTACTTTTTGCAGCTGAGTGCTGTAAAATATGCCATTGAACATTTTTCAACACAAGCGCATTGTATCTGCCATCACACACTTGCGCACGTAAAATTCGTAAACAAAGCGGCATATCTATCCAATGTGCTCGCTCGCACGCATATAACACGCGCACCGAAGCAACTGGGTGACCGTCCGTGTTGCTTACATATGACGTTAGTGGTATTTTTTAGTACGTTTCGGGTAGTTCCACTTGTTTCGAACTGTTATCCTTCTGCTGGCACTCGTCGCATTCGCACGTACGTGAAACAGTTGCGGGAATTTGTGTGAGTGCGTAAGACGTACGACGGTTAACGACGGATGGTTGGTTGCGCGTCGCGACGCGAGTGAATTTCAACAAATTGTTTATAAAATAAAAACGAATAAATCAAATATACGAAAAATTCTATAAATATTGTTTACATTGAAAAAGTGCATGCTGCTGAGCATTTAAATACAAATCAAAAATGTCCACTGCGTGCGTGTAAAAGAAAAATCAAATGTGAGTTATTACAGTTATTGCCAGCGGACAAACAAACGCATAAAAGGTGTACAGTGTTAAAGAAATTAGTGTGTAATTAGCACAACAATTTTTAAACTGTGGCCGTGAAAAATAATGTGCTAATAAATAATTAAATGGTTTAAATTAAATAAACGATGGCGTTGATTTTGTTTAAACAATTCTGCCGCCGCCGCTGTTATTAGTGTTGTTGTGCTATTTTGCCCCCGCAGCTACCGCATTTGTGCACAAATACGGCAACTCGCAATGAAAACACAATATTCAAGAGAGAGCATAAAAACACAAACACGCTACGACTTAACAACAACTTCAACCACAAGCACAGTGCATTTGTTGCAGTAGCAGCTGCACTTGCTTTTCGTTCTCTCTGTCACTCTCTCACTGTGCTGTGTGTGTTATTCCATTGTGTTTGCTGTGTCATTGCCATTTTGTTCCATTGCATTAGTCAACATGCGTTAGAGCGTGATGCATATACATGCATGCAAATGCAGCGCAGCTGTGTTGTGTGCGTTTATTTGTTATTTTTTTTCTTTCTTTTGCCTTTGTGTGTTTAATGAAAAACAATTGGAAATGTTTTTAAATTGCATTTTGTTGTTACAACTTTGTTTTGATCATTTGTTGTGTGTGTGTGTGTTTCAATTAGAATAAATGCAGATTGAATATGCGAATTAATTAACGGTTTAAAACAAGAGAGGCATAATATTAAACCAGATTTTCTATTGTGTTTGCGCTTATGTATTTGAATTCAATTATAAATTTACTTATTAAGAGAATAAAAGTGCGCTTATAGTTTTGTTTTTATTGATAAATAGTTAATTTTTGATTTAATTATTAAATTCATTGAAGAAATATTTAATAAAAAAAACATGCAAACACACACAGCAACAACAATATCTCACATATGTTGTTTCTTTTGTTTTCGCCATACGTGCACTCCTTGCGCTCTTCACACTGCCTTTGCTATGCATAGCGCCTGTTTGACAACTTTTGTCCTATTTCCTCTTCATACTCACTTACTGCTTCATTGCCGTGTTGCCACCACGTTTCTTTTTCACTTTTCATGTTCTTGTGTTGTTATTGTACGCTAATTAAAGTGTTGCGTGTGCGAACAGGATAGCAAGACACTGCAATGTGCTCAATTTTGCTTTTGCTATTGCTGTTGTTTTTGTGTCTTTTGCCGCTCCTGCTGCTACTGCTTTTTCATAAGCTTCCTTTGTGCGTTTGCGTGTTTTCATTTTGTCTTTTTGGTGTAAGAAAACAATCAGAATGAAAAAAATAGTATTAAAATACGTAAACTTTAAATAAAAACAAAAACCAAAACTTTATGCTATTAAAGTTGTGTGTGCGCTTTTGGGTTACTATAACTAACGGAACTTGTAAACTCTGCTTACTGCATAGCACGGACGCCAAGATATTTACGTGTATGTTTGTGTGTGCGTTTTTGTGCTCATACCAAAATGTGCAACAGCTGCGACGTGAAAAAGTGTAGTAAAAAATACACAGAACAAAAGCAAAACAACAAACAATGCATGAAGTTTTAAAGAAAATGTTTACTTTTTTACTTACTTGGTATTTTGCAAACTTTTTTAATTTTAAATTACAAAAAAGAAAATAAAAAATGAAATTCATTACTGCTGTCGTCAATTTTAATTAAGCCAAAACAGAAACATTATGTTCTTTAATATTTTATTTTTAATAATAATTTGTTTATTTTTTCTACTTTCAGCTTCAACGACAACGTTTGTGATTTGTGTTATTAATATACATAATAATAATAAAAAAACTAAGCCGTAAAAACGCGTATTTTTTATACTTTAATTTATTTTGATTAATTTTTGCTTTTAATTATAATTTTTTTCAATTTTTTGTTTAATTTTTTACGCGTACGCGTGATTTCAAATAAATTGCAAATGCGCAACGCAACATGAATAAAATAATAACAAAAGATTAAAAAAAGTAAATTCTAATTAAAATACGTGAATTTTTGCGTGTGACAAAAGTATAAAAAATAAGCGAAAAAGTGCAAAAAACGTAAAATAAAAATCAAACAAAGCCACGCGCGTGTTCAGTAGTAAAAAAAAAAAAAAAATTAATGATAAATTAAAAATTCCTACAGCAAAAAGAATTGCACCTTCTTAATAAATAATAAATAAAGTAGCTGAAGAATTAAAAAAAAAAAATAACAAATTATTCACCGTGTATGTCAAATAATTGCATTTCTCGCGGTGTACGCAAACAAAAATCAAAAACGGCGGCATTTAAATGTTATTAAAAACTACGAAAGTTTAAAAAAGTGTAGACAGAACACATAAAGAAGAAGAGCGTAAATAAAAACAACTGCCAAAAGTAAACTAAAAAAAAGTAAAAAAAAAAAACAAAAATAAATCGGTTTAAACCAATTTTTTCCAAATGCATTTGACTTTGGTTTAGTTTTCGTGCGCTTTGTGTGAATTAACTGCTTTGTCACGTATACACGAGTACGACAACGCCACGCCTTCTACGTTGAAAGCATTACGCCCTAATAAGGACAAAGCAAAGGACTTGTGTTATTGCGTCGCATTGGCTGTCAGTCGCATATGATGTCATCAAAATGTGGATTAAATATGATTTTCATGTCGATCATTTTCATCATCATCGTAAATGGTAAGCAAAGCAAAGAATCTTAACGAAAGCAAGATTTTACAACACTGTCATTAACCCTTTATGAGCACATTAGCGGTAATAATAAAACACACACATACGCACATACACACATACATATGCTAACCTCTAAATGCGCGACGCTAATGAGTTTTTCCACACACAGATACACACGCACAAACACACACACATGCTGATAGCTTTGTTATTTCTTTTTTTGGTTCTTATTGTTGTTGCTACTTGGTTAATAGCAACAATAAAAAAGTTAACAACAAATAACATTGAAATAAATGCTCAATCATGCAGAAATTAAATTAAACACACACACGCACACAGATACACACTAATACATGCAATGGCATCAAATAAGTAATTACAACAAGTACTGCAGGCGAAGACGAGGGGTTGGCGGCGTGTTTGACGCCTTTTGAGTACTTTGTAATTATTTTACATTGTTTTGTTAGCGCTTTTGTTGCTGTTTAATTGTTGTCTTTATTGTTGTTGTGATTGTTGTTGCGACTGTTGTTGTTGTTGTTGTCGATGGCGTTTAATCACGTTTTTCATTTTTTTTTATTTATTTTTCTCCATTTTCTTTTCTTTTGTCTAAATTAATGTGTTTTTTTTTTTTTATATTTATTTTGTTTAATCATCAAGATTTTTATGCTTCAAGTACTAAAAATGTAATAAATTATAGATTATCCAGAGATCTGATAATCAGAATGCTCGACTATTTTGACACTCAATAATCAGAAAAATTCTAGTAGTTAATAACAAAAGTTATAATACTTCTTTCCACATTAAGTCAAAAATTTATAATAATATCACGGGTTCCAGCCTAAGAACAATTCAATCCAAATGGCCACGCAATAAAAAAATTAAAAGCAAATATTGCTCCACAAAAAAGATATGTACTTATAGAAGATCTAAAAAAGGAAGTTCCATAATAATCCGTTTGGACGAAGAGATTTAAAATTTTGAATTGGCGGACGCTCAAACTCAAGACTATATATTTTGCCTAAGTTTTACTCACATTTTCGGTAAAAAAAAAAAAATAATTGCTAAAAAAATCCTTCGTTTAACCGGAGGACAATTATTCATATAATAAATGAAAAACCGATCTGTAAAATTATTCTCAAGTTACTGTAATCACCGATATTAAAAACTGGTTTCCAAAAAACACGTTTAAAGTTTTACCTACCTACTGACAAGCGTCAGACAGGCTGCCATTTGATTTTAAATAAATCAAAAAGTGTTCGTCGGATCGTCTTGAAATTCTCAGATAATATTTTCTAATATCTTGAACTCAGAAAATGCAAAAATAAAGAAATATATTTTTAAAAATTCGAACTAGGTCTAACACCTTAAATTAAAAATAGTCTTGACCTAATTTTACAACGCAAACCATTCACGAATTCTATGTTTATATATAGAGTATGCTACAAGAATGTCCTTACTCGATTAACTGATGATTGATGAGGGTTTTAGGCAGGCATAAAATAAAATTATATCTTGAAAACAAAGAAAATGTGGGAGAAGTTCGGTTTCAGGGCGGAAATTAAATTACAAAATTATAAATAAAAATTGTATCTTCCATGAAAATTATTCGTTTATTATTTTCATATTATGTTATTTGTTTAAAAATAAATTAATTATCATTAATACGAACAATTCGGTAACTTGAGTACTGTGTGAACTTTAATTGTTCGGATTTTTAAAGTTTTATTTTAACACTTTGTTTTTGTAGCGCATAATTTGTATCTTTTAGCTTAGATTTGCAATAGTTTGCGCAGTCATGACTAATCAGACTCGTCATACCTGCTTAAATATCTTATCGCATTGCGTCGTAAGCAAAAATTCACACGCTTAGTTATTAATTTATCCGCTAAAAATTACTTTTTATAGCAAAAAAAAAGAAACAAGACTTAATAAATTAAACATGCGCTGAAAAAGCCGCAAATTGAAATTAAATTGTTAATTTAGACACTTAAATAGATTTAAAAGAAAAAAGTAAACAAAAATTGTCATTAAAAGTTGAAACTATTAAGATACATTTTTGTAAAGAGATTTGTTGTTTGCTGCTCAAACACGCACAAGCAACAAATAAAACGCGTTCGTCACCAGATAGTCATGAATATTCAGCATTTTGGTAGATAAAAGTCAAGCAGCAGCAACAACAACTGCTGAACTTTCAAATGAATGCGTTGAACACAGAACGAGTTAATATATAAAAAAAAAAAAAAGAAAAAAAACAACACCAAAAGATTGAAAAAAGAAGAAAATAAAAATAAACGCGCGCTGAGTAAATTGCATGAGTCATGCGCAGCGCCAAAGAAAGAAAAAAAAAAACAACAACAAGAAAATGAAAAAAGACGAACAAGAAGGCAGAAAAGAAGTGTAAAGCACGCTTAACACGGTCTAAAGACAAAACAAAGCAAAGTATCTGTATTATTGTATCTTTTACTTGTATCTTTTTTTTTTTGTTTCGGTTTTGTTTGTAACTTTTTTGTTTGTATCTTTTTTTTTTGTATCTTTTTTGTTTGTATTTTCTGTGAGCGTTGCTTCCGCCAAGTCTGTTGTTTTTATTTTTCTTTTTATTTTTAATTCGTTTTATTTGCCAAAAAAATATACACGCAGTTTTGTGCTTTTTTTATTCTTTGATAATACGCGTAACTTTTTGGTCAACTTGTTGTTGTAGGCGTTTGTATTTGCTGCTGCCTTTTCTTTTTTTGCTTTCGATTTGTATCTGTATTTGTGCAAAAACTGCGCTTGGCGCTTCATAATAATAAGCAGCAAAGAGACATTGACCTTTAACTACAAATGCGAATTATATGCTATAAGACAAGAAGTATCTTTGTTTCACATACACGCATACACGTATACACACTGACTTGACTCACAGACAACTATGAGTTTGAGCCGCCGCCCGTTGCCGGCTGAAACCGGTTTTAGGTTTTTATTTTTTTTTGCTGTTGTTGCTGCTGTTGTTGTTGTTGTTGTTATGGCTAGC
Source organism: Phortica magna (assembly GCA_037044515.1). Taxonomy (NCBI): domain Eukaryota; kingdom Metazoa; phylum Arthropoda; class Insecta; order Diptera; family Drosophilidae; genus Phortica; species Phortica magna. The sequence goes on from JBAMBP010001193.1 coordinate 109,409, forward strand.
TGAGTGAGCGTACAGCGAGCGGCTAATTTGTTGTAATTTTGCTTCGTCTTGTTCTGCTTTTTTCATATACAAGATTTTCGATTTGTCGTTCTTGTGGTTTTGCTTAGTTCTAGATACATTTTTTTCTGCTTTGCTTAGCTTTGTTTGCATGTTTCACAGAATATATACATATGCATATATATGTAAAGTCTTATCGTATCTTAGGATGTCCGTTTATGAAATTTCATAATTGTTTTTAAAAAATAAATACTTTTAATTTTTATTTTTTTGTGGTTTTCCGACTTTTTTGTTTTTGTTTTTAATGATAAAAACGCTGCGCTTATTTGTTATTGTTCTGAATTGCTTTTTGTCTTAATTTTGTTGTTGTTGTTGTTTGTTTTATTGTATTTTGTTGAGTCGGAGTGAAATTGTGCCAATGTTGTTTGTTGAATAAACAACGCATTTTGCTTTCTGTTTCTTGTAATTTGTTTTTTCCTTAGTATTTTTGCAATGGTTTGCTTTGTTTGGTTTGGTTTGCATGCCTGCCAATACAGTATAAACGCTTTTATTTGCTGTACGTGCTTCGCAGTTATAGAAAAGTATCTACAACAACAGCAGCAGGAACAACAACTGAACTTACTTCATGCCAATCATGCACACACAAAATAACATTATCAATGTGTGTGTGTGTGCGTGTCTGATTGTTGATGATTTTCATGTTGCTGTTGTGCATCATGATCTTCATGCTAATAATGACGTTGCTGATGACTAAGATTGACTATGTTATATCCTGTTTGTAACTGTATCTTTTGTATAACGTATCTGCAAGTGTTTGTTGTTGTTTCTGTTTTTTTTTTCTTTTTTTTTTTTTTTGATGTTTCCTGCGACGCTAACGCTAACAGTTAAACGCAACGCAATGTATCTGACTGCCTGCATGTGTATGTGAATATGAGTGTTTGTATCTGTATTGGTTGTAACCATAAAAATGTCACTGAAATGTGTTACATGTGCTATTGAAACTGCGGCGCGATATCAACACAAATACAAACATAAACACAAACAACAACAACAAGAACAGGCAATGTGTCGCTCAACGAACGAACGAACGAACGAACGACAGTAACTGTGAAAAGTATCTCTGCACATTGAGAGCAAAGTAGAATGCATGCTTTTGACATTTATTGTGTTCACATGGAACGCAAAAAAGTGTGTGTGCGAGTAAGAGTCATGGAAATGAAAATGGCTAGAAAGAAAGCAAGAATGAATGAATGAAAAAAATGCTGTTTCATGTATAAATCTATAAAAATATATGCAGTCATACACACACACTGATACATTTGTGTGTGTGCGCCGCTGTGTGTGCAGCTTACATAAATCCTTTAATCTGAGTGAATATGTCAAGTACAGCAGTAAATTGATGAGTAGCTTTAATAAAAAGGCGTGACTGCTTGTAAATCTTCTCAACTTGTATCTCGCCTACTTCTCGTGCCCTGCACCCTGGAGTCTGTTGGTTTTTTGACTTTAGTCTTCACATACCCATGCCTCCAAGCCAGCGGCTTATAGCTTGTGCTTTAGGTAATGAAATGTGATACTTTTTTTGGTTGGTAACGGTGTTCATTGCATGACGTTTGAAGTTTGAAGCTTCAAGATTTTGAGTTCAACTTTTTGGGCGAAATTTTGCCAGCGGGAGTCAAATTTTTTTTGACTTGCTGCTTCTTTTTCATCTCATTTTTTAAGCATTACCGGTAATCGATACTTTTTCTTATTTTTTTGATTACATTGGCAAATGTTGTAAATCTGTTAACTGCACAAATTAAACTGATAAGGTTTGGCTTACATATTTGACTATAAACGGTTTGATAACATGATTAATCGGTCCGTTGGCTTTTGATTGTAGAATTTATAGTGTATCGCAGATTTGAAATAAACAAGTTTATTAGATTTATCGGTCTGCATAGCGTTTTATGATTGAAGAAGCTATCATGATTTATTATAATGTTATTTGTGTATAATTTTTTGTATGGCTTTGTGCTCTTTTTTATGAATGATGCTGTAATTGCAGAATAACATGGGGTTTGTTAGTAATCGGTCTTGTTAACGATTGAAAACTTTAGGAAGAATTAAGTAATGTAATATTTTAATATATTTTATAAAACTACAAGTGTTTCTGGGCAAGAATCTTTAGGAAAGAAAAGCCACGTGGCATTTCGTATATGTTTTTCTACTTGTCATTAGTAATCGGTTTTGTTATCGGTTTTGTTATCGATAGTATTGAGTAAACTTTATAGAACTACAAGTGTTTCTGAGTAAGAGTCCATTGAAGAGTCAAAGTAGCGTACCATTTTGTATGTGTTTTTCAACTTGTCGTTAATAATCGGTCTTGTTATCGATATCGGTAATATATTAGTACATTTCAGAGAACAACAGGTGTTTCTAAGTAAAAATCTGTTGGAAACAAAAAGGGGCGTAGTTTTTTTAAGTATTTTTATACTTATCGTTAATAATCGGTCTTGTTATCGACACAATTATCTTTTAAATATAAAGAAATGTAGAATATAGTAGTACATTTTCTAGAACTAAAAGTGTTTCTTAGCAAAAATTTGTCGGAAACACAAAGCAGTGTATCTTTTTAATGCATTTTTATAGTTATCGCCAGTAATCGGTCTGGCTTTTCTGATTTTTGTGTAAATCATTTAATGTTTTTGGTGCTCTTCAACATTTAATAGTATTTTCAGTTTAATTTAAAAAAAGAAAAACTATAAAAAGCGCGGTAATAACAATTTTGCGTTAAATAATCGGTCTTGTTATCGGTGTTGTTAGAAATAAAGCTTAAACCTTTTATTGTCTGTGCGCTAATGTTATGCAAAGTCAACTTTTATGTGAGACTATAAAACTGTGTGTGTTCGTGTGTCTTTTGCGCAGTTATTGTAGTTTTTTGGCTACTGTGTAATCGGTCTTGTTATCGGTGCGAAAAACAAACCGAAAATGAGACGAAAATTTGCATTTTTATTGTGTTGTTGTGTTAAGTGGCCAAAAGTAGTAGTTTTGCTTGCATAAAACAGGTTCAATAGGGCAATGTAATAAAATACAGGCTGACACACACACACACACACACACACACACACGCGCTCATTCACCCCATTGTTGTTATTGTTATTGTGCATTTTGTTGTTGCTGGTGTTGCTGTCAAAGTTTCTGTTTGTATCGTAGACAGACATCTTGAGCTCATAATGAACGTCATAATGAGTAAAATTAACGCAAATGAAAATAAACTTTGACAACATAAGCAGAAAAGTTGCAAGTCGTCTTCGTCGTCGTCATCGTCATCGTCGTCATCGCCGCATTGAAGTTGAACGACAAAAAAGAAGAGATACAAAAAAACAGCAAAAAAAAAAGGAAGTTGAAGACACAATAAACATGATTTTCAAGTGATGAAACAAGACACACGGCCGAGCACAGCTGAAGGGGTGCCGAGGGTTGTCATTTAAGAAAACAGTCGTCTGCGCGGAAAAACGCATAAAGACGCTGATGGCTGGCAACGTTGGCGTCGGCGTCGGCAGCGGCAGACAAACGAAGATGAAATGAAAACAAACGAAAATGCGACACTAAAATCAAATTGCGTGAAGTCAGCGTGTATCTGTGTGTGTCGACAACAACATGTACAGATACATGCCGCATAAGGTTTTGGGTACATACATACATATATGTATGTGAATAACTTTATTCTTTTTTTTTTTGCGATCTGCGATACAAAGTTACTTTTATGAATTTATTAATGAGCAAAGTTGGCATAGATATGTGTTTGTATTTGTTTTTTTTTTTTTTGCTTGGTTTTCATGTGCTGCAACCAAGTTCGTATGTCATGTATCTGTAGATATGGCAAATTGTATCTATGTTGCTTTAAGCAACTTTATGCATAAATTTCATTGCAAGCGCTGAGCTAAGCTGCTCTTGTTGTTTTATGCATTGACTTGTATCTGTATTTAGCTAGCTACGTACATACATATATAAAAATTCACACGTTCAGATACATTTTTATATTTCAGCATTTGCACATTTTGTGCTGTGCTGTGTTGTTGTTGCTGTTGTTGTTGTGGCCCCGACAGTGTACTTGACTCATTTTGGCGGCCAGCCTTGACAGCAGCAGACGGTTGAGGACACCGCTTGTTTTGTGCATGATGAGATGCTGAGAGACGTTTGTGTGCCTCGTCTGTCTGTCTGTCTGTCTGTCAATCTGTGTGTATGTATCTGTATCTTTTGCTCATATTATTGCGTATAATTTTTGGTTATAAAAGACAAACAAACATGCTAAAGGATGCTTTACTTGTTTATTGTATTTTATGCCGCTGCTTCTTCTTTCGCTGCTTGTTCGTCTTCTTCTTTGTCTTCTTGTCTGTTATTTTTGTGCACAGTCTGTCGCCAGGCACATTGTTGTTGGTACGCTTGCTTGCCTGCTTCATTTTTATCCTTTTTTCACAGTATTATTTTATCCTCTTTCGCATGTTTATGCCACTTTTTCATCTTCTTCAGCTTCTTCGGCTTCTTCTGCCGCTTTTGTTGCCGCTTCTTGTCATTTTTATATTTCTCATAAGCCTTTGTTTGTGTGCGTAGGTGCGTGTGTATTTGTGTGTATCTGTGTGTGCGGTCGTTTTTGGCAGCTTAATAATTTAATTAAATTCTCGTGGCAGCATATTTCTTGGTTATTTGAGTCAAGGTTGCCCGCCTAATGGCTCACTTAGTTGTGTTCGTCGTCTCTGGTGTCTTGTAATTAGTCTCATTTAACGCACTTTGTTACTGTGCTTTGTGCTTGCCTGCAATTTGAGCAAGTCCTTTTGACTCATTTAAGTATTTCACGTGTAAAATTCACAAACATTTTCGGCTTCAATTTATGCCACACTGCTACAACAATGTGACTTTGCGTATGCGTGTGTGTGTGTGTGGGAAAATAAAAACAGCTTAAACTTGGAAAAAAAAAAACACAAAAAATCATACAAATGATTGCGGCGACTTGAACGTATTAAATAAATAAAACTAAAGTCGTTTTAATGCCAAAATCGGATTTGCTGTTTTCCATTTGCGCTCCGCTCTGTGTTTGTGTGTTGATCATCATTTTTTCATTTTTTCACTGTTGGAAAAACAATGATAGAATCACAGCGTACAAATTCAATTGTATTTCATTGTATAATTTTTTTTCTTTACTTTTTTGTTTTTCTTACAATTTTTTCCATTGTTTTTTGTGTCTTTTTTTTGTGCGCGCGTAAAATTGTCGAAATTCCGTGCTGTTTGTGTTTGGCATTGTTGTGCGCCATTTTGTTGATGCTTTGAAATGTCGGAAAACTGCAGCTTGTTGTTGGTCATTGAAGTTTTACCGCGGCTATTTTTTTTTTAACAATGACATTTCATATTTGCTAACAATTTGCACGTTTGCTTTGATAGACATCCAAAGGATATATAATTTTTTATGATATTTTAAAGTCGTTTGGTTTATGTTTGCTGGAAATTTGTTTTTGGTATTATTTTATGGGCTTTGAAGTATATTTTTTTAATCACTCTCTATGACACATTTGATAAAATGGTAATCTTTAATAAAGGCAAATTGTTTTCTTTATTATACAAATGAAATTATAATAATAATAATATGTAATTATTATAATATTTCTATAGTGTTTTTGAATATACATATATCTATTTGTGTTTGAAATATTTGCTTTATAGTATTACTTGATAGAGATTATTTAATAATAATTCTTTTTTGGAAAAATATTATTTGATAGTATTTGCTTGATAGAGATTCTTGAATGAAAAGTTTATTGAAAGTAATTCTTTAACAAAGTTTCTTAGAGAATCTTCGAAAAAGATTTCCATTTTTGTTGAAAAAGGTTTGCTAAAGAATTTTCGACAGTATTAATTATATTGTATTATTTGAAAAAAAGAATTTAATGATGATTCACACCATTAATTGTTAGACAGAAAATCCGTTGAATGTTTATGAAAGCGGAAAAAAAAATTAAAGAATTTTCTGCTAAAAATGTTTATTTATATATTATATTATATTTAACAATTATGAAAAGTACTTATTTGGTTGTGCGTTGGAAATCAACCGTTGTTTTTGCGGTCGGTTTTGAAATCACCCTTTGTTGAAATAGAAATGCGGGTGATTTATTAATGTAGATACACAAATTATCGAAATTACAAAGGAATCAATAAACTAATAAATTTATAAGAATATATTAAATGAAACCAACTCCAGATGAGATTAAAAAAGTTGTCGGTGATTTCAAAACATCTTAAAACCCTATAAAAGAAGAGTTATCTGGCGGAGATTTGTAAAAATAAATCCATTTTGCTTTGATGTAAAAAAAACCTCTTTCTCGACAGTTAAATTGAGCACAGATACTTTTTTCTGTTTGTACTTGTTTCTTTGCCTAACTATCTTTGTGTATTATCTGCAATTGCAGCAACAGAAAAAATGTTATTTAATCTTATCTTTAACTAAAAATAACTCATCTCCTTGCATAACTCTAGACATGACAATTGTTTTCGACTTTTCAAAAGCAACAAAGCTCATGTAGTTACCCACGACACGAACTAGTAGCAGTAACCGGAGAAGAAGAAGCAATAATATTGTAAGTCGTGAAGCCGTGGGCGTAAATGTTGAAAAAGAATTACGGCGGCAGCGAAAAAAAAGAGGAGATGAAAAAAAGAAATTAAATAAAATCACTCAATCATAGAAAACTTCGAAAAAGCAATTTTGGCGTCGTTTTTTTTTTGCTCAACATTTTTTTTCTGTCGATATAATTTTTTTTTTTTTTGATTGTTGTATGACTGTGTGAATGTTTGTGTGTGTCTGTGTGTTGGTCAATTTCACTTTCTTTTTTTTTTGACGCTTTTGCGATTATACTTGACGTTTTTCAATAAGTTTTTTTTTCCTCACTCGTTGGTTTTTCTTTTTTGTTGTATTTTCGACAGTTAAGCCAATTTTTCATTGTAATCGTTATTGTTTGTTGTTGGCGTAAAAGGCGCGTCAACTGAGGCGCAAAGCAAGAAATAAAAAAAAGCATAAATTGTTTAAAATTCTATAAAATATTTTATTTAATTTTTTTTTCACTTTTCTCGTTTTATTTTTTGTGGTTTTCTGTATAAAATATTTGGCCAAAACGATTACCAAACAATTGTGGTGAATTTTCGCTTTTTCGTTGGAAAAACAAGCGACGCAAAAAATAGAAAAAAAAAAGCAATCAAATTGTGCCGCCGCAACGAAAGTCATGCACGCTTCAGTTCATTTAAATGTGATTTATGAGCAGCATTTCATTTTCAACGAAAATGCAATGAAAAAAATAATCAAAAAAAAAAAAAAGAAAAAGAAAGAAAGGGTAAAAAACTCATGGAAATGAAACGCACAAAACTGACATTTCCGCGCTGTTGGTCTGTCAGTTCAACTGTCCGTCCGTCTGTCCGTCCGTCCTTCGTTCGGTTGTTAAGCCACAAGCGGCTTGGGTAATTTTTCGCATTGAGACTGAAGGTTCATGATGATGGACAACTTGCACTTGCATTGCACAATTGTGGCCAAAAGCGGTTAGTTTTTTTTTCGCAACGACTGTTGGCCACTCCAGCCCGCGCACAATACGCTAATAATACGCGTGGCGTCGTCAAAGTCATTTAAATTAACACACACACACAAACACACACACATGGACATATTTTTACTTGCGTTTGCTGTGCGCATAAATTTTCATTACAAAAAATTGCAAATGAGAAACTCAAAGAAAACAAGGCATGCGTTTGTATCTAGATACATTATACGCACCTTTTGGCCATTTGCGTTATATGCTTTGATGTTTTTACTGTTGTTGTTGTTGCTGTTGCTGTTGCTGTTGTTGCTCATGACGACTTTGCGCTCGTCTCATTTCACAATGCCGTTGCAGCCCAACTCATCGCACCGCTCTCCCTTACAGCGAAACATGCCATGTTGCTGCTGTTGCTGCCGCTGCCTAACGTGGTTCATGACCCAAAATGTTACTCAAGCTTGAAAATTATTATGAGCTATGGCGATTTTGTGCGCTCTGTTCGCTCACTCGCTCACTCGTCATGATTTTCGAAAATCGTTTAGGCGCGCAAAATGTATTTGTCGGAAAATATATGCGAAGTTATGCTTTTGCTTTCTATTCTGGTTATTAATGTTGTTGTTGTTGTGGCTGTTGTTGTTTTTGTTGTTGTGGCTGTTGTTGTTTTTGTTGTTGCTGTCGGTCATGAAAATTTTAATTGAAATATTTTATAAACTGTTGTTTTTCGCTTTTTTCTTTACGTTTCGTTGGTTTATGGCATGCTGCTTCATGTTGTTTGTTTGTTTGCTTGTGTGTTTTGGTCAAGGCAGAAATATTTCGTAAATATTTTGGTAATTGAGTGCTGCCACTTTGATTTACATTGGTTGCTTGTTGTTGTTGTTGTTGCTCAGCAGAGTTGCAAAGTCTGTTAAAGAAAAGTTGTATTTAAGAAGTTTCTGTTGCAAAAGTTGTGCACAACAAAACAAGTACCTTGGTTAAGGTAACTCTTGGCTCAAATAAGGCGTACGAACTTTACTCTGGTGTGTTGAAAAGTGTTCTTCGTTGGTAAACTTTTCCTTCCACTTTTGATTAAGTAAACATCAAAACTAAGAAGCAAAATTTTTAAATTAAAAAGTTGACAAGTTCTTATTGCAAATAACTTGTGTAAATGTGCACAAGTTGTGGTGAGCTTGTGAAAAAAAAAAATAGCTAAGACATCAATGGGTGAGAAACAAATTACTAAGCAATATTTAAAAATCAAGTCTAAGTGAAAGATTGAAACTGCAAAGATCTTCAAGTAATTGAATTATATTAAGAACAGATTAAAAGCGATTTTTTGTAGGAGGAGTTTCAAGACGAATGAAGATATTGGCCAACCGTTGAAGATATTTTCGTACCGAAAATCTTTAGTCTTTTGCATAAGAAGTCAAACTTTGAGATGAACCGAAGCCTTTTTCTATTCGGGGAAGCAAACTTTTATATGATAAGCCAAGTTTTAAACCGTACCAAAGCCTTTTCGATTTCGGATAGGAGGCTTTTATGTGAGGAGCCAAGCTTCCCGACAAACCGAAACCTTTTCCAGTACCGGATGAAGGTCTTTTGTAAGAGGCGAAGCTTCCAGACAAACCGAAGCCTTTTCCAGTTCCGGACGACAGTCTTTTGTAATAAACGTGGCTTTGAGTCGAACCGAAGCCTTTTCGATTCCGGTTAGGAGTCTTCTAAATGAAGAGCTAAGCTTGATGAACCAGTTAATGATGATATAAGTTCTTTTGGTACTGGAAAGAGTTCGCGTGTTTGAAAAGTGAATTCATCTCAAAGTTTTGTTCTTGCTGCCAAGAGGAAATGATATTTAAAGGTTGGCATCGTATTCGGTTCACCGAGAACAATGAGGTTTGTCTTAGAAACATGCCAGAAATCTCATCTAATTGAGTCAGCTTGTCAAATTCGAAGCACTTTGCTTTCTGCCTTTGTTTGTTGCATAAACAGTTTTGTTGACGCATCGCTTTGATATTTGCTTAGCACTAAAATTGCATTGCAACCCTCAAGTGGAGCGACGCTTCAAAATTAAATACGCATGTCAGTTTCATTTTCATACGCATTGCAAGTAATTGAATTCATTTATCTTTTGTTATTTTTTCTTTTTGTGACACTTTGCTTTCGACACTCGTTGCAAATGTTGCATATGGCAAACAATTTTCCACATCATTTCACTTTTGCCTTTAACAAAGTAGACAGGGAGAGAGAGAGAGGGGCATAAAAAAGATGTAGCTAAATTAGACCATATACACACACACACACACACACAGACAGACAGATCACTTGACACTGCCAGCGGCAGCAGCAGCAGCAGCAGCATAATGTGAGGATTTAAAGTGTTGTCTCAACTTTTCATTGCTGCTTTGCCTTGCTTTGCTTTGCTTTGCATTTCATACGCGCGTACACTCAATTGACTTGAAATGCAATCAAGTTGTGGTTGTTGTTGTTGTTGTTGCATGCAACGATCATGCGCGCTTCGTTGCATATTTCGAAATTGCGTTTTCATGCTGATTTCGCAGCACATATATTTTTTTTATGTTTTTGTTTTTGCTTATTTTTTATTTTTTCATGCCTCAAGCATTGGCAACTGACATGAGTGTATATTTGAGTCTTGTATTGTAGGCTGCGCTGCGCTGCGTTGTGCGAAATGTACTGCAACAGCAACAACAACAGCAACAACAAAACGCTTTCGTGAAATTGACAAATCAAGCATGGCTGCGTATGATAATGCAATAGTAGATGAGGTTGGCTGTGGGGTTGACATGATGGTGTTGAAAGTATATGAGATTGTGCAATATGCAGAAAGACAGCGATAAAATGTGAGTGTGCGTGTGAGTGAGTGTATGAGCGAGAAAGAAAAAAAAAAAAACAAAACTATTTTAAATTTTGCGTTGAATTTTCTATAAAATGAAAGATTAACATTTATGGCAAAATGAAGAGTTGAATAAACACATATGAAAAACGAGCATAAAAAAGCAGAAAGAAGCGCATTGCTTCATTAATAATAATTGCAAAAAAAGACTTTAATAATGATGCTGTTGCTGTTGCTGCTGATGATAATGTTGCTGCACATGTTAATGACGGCAATGAAGTTGCTGTCGTTGCTGTTGTTGTTGCTGTTGTTGTTGCTGTTGATGGTGATGCGTGGCTGCGTTGGTGGCAACACTTTTCTGGTTTTTTTTTTTTTGTTTTCTTTTCAAGTTGGTCAACGTGAAAATTTCTTGCACGCTTGCGGTAAAATGCCATTGCCACAACACGCACACTATCACAGACACACACACACAGAGGCACTTGGGTCTGCTTACTTGTTGTACCTTATAATTGCAACAAATGTTGCCAACGCATTGCCAACTTGCAGAAATATTTAAGCATGTGTGTGCGGCATAAAAATGCTTAAATGTAATGTGAAAATGAAAATAAAACAAAAGTTGAGTCAATTGTGGCCGCAGTTGGTCTCTGTGTGAATTCGCGTTGGTTTTTCAGACCTCGTCTCTTTGCCGTTTTTCTTTTACATTTTTTTCTTTAATTTACAATGCATAAATGGCGTGGAAATTGTACGATTGCATTTGTTGTATTAAGTAATAATAAATGTTTTTAAGTAATATTTTTTTTCTTGCTCACACACACTTGGTTGCTGCTTCCAGTATTGCATTGTCGTTGTATTTTGAGGCATTTAAAAACTAATTGGAAATTTTTCCGTATTGCATTTTTTGGCATTTATTTATTTTTGTGCATTTCAAGCCACGCACATTGTGTGAATTGGCATTGTGGGTTGCATTGTTATTGTTGTTGTGTGAGAATTGTTGCATTTTTTGTGTTGCTTAGAGTTTGACTCGTATGCGTTGTGAGCGTCTACGTAAATAACATAACAGTGAACCACAGAGAGTCACAGTGAGTAACAGAGAGTGCTACAGTGAGTCGCAGTGAATCATAGAGCGTCTACATGAGGCAAAGAGAGTCAAAGTGTATCACAGAGTGTCTCAGTGAATGTGAGGGGATCAAAGGGTGTCACAATGAATCACAGTCAATCACACAGAGTCTCAGGGAATGTGAGAGGATCAAAAGAGTGTAACAATGAGTCACAGAGAGTCGGAGTGTGTCACAGAGTTAGGTATAGAGAGTCTTAGTGAATGTGAGAGCATCAAAGGGTGTCACAAAGAGTCACAGTGAATCACAAAGAGTCACAGTGAAACACAGAGAGTCACAGAGAGTAGTCATAGTGAATATCAGAGATAGTCACAGAGAGTCTCAGTGAATGTGAGAGAATCAAAGAGAGTCACAATGAGTCACAGTGAACCATAGAGAGTCACAGTGTGTCACAGAGTTAGTCATAGAGAGTCTCAGTGAAAGCGAGAGAATCAAGGGGTGTCACTGAGAGTCACAGTGATCCAGAGATACTTACATTGAGTAACAGAGAGTCATCAAAAGCCACAAAATGTCACATACAAAAGCCTCAGTGACTCACAAGACTTACAGAGTCACTATTGTGACACGTTGTCAGTGATGAGAATCGCTAAAGCAACAACGAATGACAAAATGACTCATGTGACAATTTCGTGACTGTCGTGAGGAAATCGTTTATTTTTTGGGTCATATTTTTCCATATGTTTCCATTTTTATTTTCATTATAGAAGACTACTTGTCCTCAAATAATTGCGTCTCTTCTTAATGTTTATTTGTGCGCCCATAAAGCTTTTTGTCTTTCGTTTCATTCCCAGGCATAATTTTTGTTTTCATAGAAAAGTCTTTCGTCTTGTTAAGTCGCGCATTTGAACGCTTAAGTATGGCAAAGTGGATTTCGAGCTGGATTAATAGCTCAATTTATGTACGACATTAAACATTTGAGCAGAGAATTTCATCGTCTCTTCGAGTGACTGAAAGTCGCATCAGCTGTGCGTAACTCATAAAATAACTTGAATTGGAGATTAGTGTGTATGTGTTTTTTTATAGAAACATTTTAGGTCGTGTTAAGTATTACTATGCACGATGATTAGGGTGTCTTTTTGTCGATCCAACTGTCTGTCTGTCTGTCTGACTGTCTCACACAAACACTTGCTGCCTGGCTTTTATTGCGCCTTAATCATCAAGCTCCCATAGGTCGTTCATTATTTAAGGCCTTTTGTTAAAAACAAAAAAAACTGTATTTAATAGCCTTCAGTTGGCCAAATTTTCGCTTTCAACAGTCCATTAGCTACACTTCAGCCTTTGTCCGCATATATTCTTTTGTCTCTGTATCTATGTGTGTGTATATTTGTATCTGTATCTGTGTGTGTGTGTATCTTTTTTATATTATTTCAATGTTTGGCCTTCGAAAATTCATTAAACAAATTCGCCACGCAAAAACCCAATTACGAATGGTTAAGTAGATTTCAAGTAAGGGTTAGGATATATATTGGCTTCGTTGATGGCGGCAGGAAGTATGCAAAGAGCACATCTTGCAGAGCTGATTTGATTAACATAAAATTGATTACGATTCTCAGTAGAGCAAATTCTTAACGAAAAGAAACTGTAGAATAAAAGGAAACGGTGACGGCAGAGGTATTTTTATATGCTAAAGAAAAGAAGCTATTTTTTGTTTTGCTTCTTTGTGCTCATCAACATTTATTAAAATAATTTCAAAGCTTTAGAAATTTGTACAAAATTTTGCTTTTAACCCTTTAAATGACGCATTCTTTTCTCACTCACTCGCACTTGTTGTTGTTGGAAATTCGCTGTGTGCATTGTATAAAAAACTGTTCCAGCAAATTAAACAACTTTTTGATTTTTCTCCCTTTTATTTTTCCTCTTTTTTTTTTCCATAATGGCTGTTAAAATTGTTGACCACTTTGATTGAATTCTCGCCATGACGGCGACGGCGACGTAGCCATCGACCGACAGTCGTGCCTGATTAAATGTCTGGCTGTCCGTGCGTCCGCTGCTTGTCTGCTTTATTGTGCTCAGTGTGCGTGTGTTTAACCCATATTGGTTGAGCAAATAATTGACGCATATTGTTGGTTTGGTTGGCTTTGTGTGTATGTGTGTGATTATACTTGTTTGTAATATTTGGAAATTCTGCTGATACTGCTCAGTGAGTGGTGCCTTTGTTCCTAAACTATTTTTGACTCTTTGTTCATTTCTTGTTTTGCTTCTTTTTGTGGTTTCGATTTCCGTTGTTTTATATTTCATTTTTTTTTTTTGTGTAACAAAATCAAAGTCAATCACATGTATGTTAATGTACATGTGTGTGACAGTTGAAATTACTGAAATTAGTTTTAAAATTGCGCGCTGCAGTCCAGACGAGACCGGCCCAGCGTTCAGTTTGGACAGCAGTCGACAGTGACAGCTAAAATATTAACACGAACAGCCGCTGTCGTCGTCATTGTCTGCCTTTGGCCTAATTTATGGGTTTGGCTTAATTTCGTGCGCTCTTTTTTCACTCATTAATTCTGCATTTCTTTACTTTTTTTTTTAATGCAAATTAATATTCAACAGCATCATCAGCTGATTTATGATTATATATGCATATGTGTCTGTGTGTGTGTGTGTGTTGGCCTGCGTCTGGCAAACTTGACTGAAATTTGCATATTTTTTTTATTTAAATACGTTTTTACAATGAAAAAATGATGATGATGTTGGTTGCTGTTAAAGAAAGCGGGATAGAAGTGTAATGCATGTCCGTTCGTCACTCGAAAAGGTTGTAAAATGCCAACCAAGTGGCTGGACAGAGGAGTGGCAGAACAGAAGGAAGTATAAAAAAAGCCTTTAGGGCGTTGAAATTGCATTCATTCAATAAATGGAAATATTTTTACAATTTATAAATATTTTTTGGCATATGACTTAAAAAAAAATTGTTTTTTTTATGAACAATTTTTTTAAACAATTAAAAAAATAAAAATATTTTGCTATATGTTTTTCCATAACATATTCTATAAACGTTTAACCTTTTGGCCATAAAGTTGGTTATTTCTCGTTGACGTGTCTGACATGTTGGCATATTTTTACTTCGTACAATTTTGTTATTTATTTTTATTTATAATTGTTGGAATTTTTTTCTTCTTATTTCATTTTTGAAATAATATTTAAAATAAAATTGAAGTTAGTCAAGCAGATTTCCCAGTTGGCTGCCGTAAGCATTCAAATGCAAGTCAGGAAAATAATTATTAAAATGCCAAAAAAATGTGTGAATTATTACAAACACACACACAAAAAGAAGTGTTTTCTAAAAAAGACGAAAAGAAAGATTTTTTTGTGCAATTTTTCATATGAGATTTCCAAATATTTTTGATTTAAATATTCGACAAAAAAATTGAGGAAAAATATTTATTTAATTAAGAAAAAATATGCTGATTGGAATTATAAAATAATACAAATTGTTATAATATAAAAAATACTATAAAAATAATATTTAAAAAAATTCAAATAAAAAAAAAACAAATAATATTAATAATAATTAATACAAAATTTCATGATGCACAAAATGCATAATTACAAAAAATAAACATAATAAAATAAAATAACTTTAGATTGCTTTTGTGACCTTTATATCTTTTAAAGTTAATTTGAAGGTGCAACGAGGTCATTAAAAATAAATATAATAATATATTACTCTACCTCAACTTCAATGTCTGTATTTGTTTTTGTTTCTATTGTGAAATAATGAACAATTAAATAAATAGCAACTTACCATATTTTATTATTAATTAAACAAAAATTCTAATTAACTGTAACTATTTTTTTTTTTTAAGTAAAATTTAATTTATTTTCAAATTGTGGCATTTAAATGAAACATAAATATTTGAAGCGAATTTGTGGCAAAATGTTAAATCATTTGGCAAAATGCACTCATTGCTGACATTGCGACAAAGTGAACCATACCTCTTGACGCCACTTTACCGCAATCATTGTCTAATTAACGTTTTTCGCATTAGCATTTTTGGCCGGCATAAATGATGCTTTTACACATATTTTATATTACTAATTTTTTGTTACTGTTTTGAAATTACAAAAGTTTATGAAATAATTTTACAAATTTTGCAATAATTGCAAAATGAATGCGAGACAAATGAAATGAATAAAATTTATGATTCATTTAAGTATGCGGGCATAATAAAAGTAATAACAAAAACTACAACTACAACAACAACAACAACAACAACAACAACAACACGCAAGCAAATAAAACTAAATTTCCGAGTTGTGTGAAATTTGCTCATTCATGGGTTCATCGTTCGTGTCTTGTTGGAAGTTTAAAATAAAAACACATATTATTATTTTTTTTTGTTCATTTGTCGTCGCAAAATTATAACTAAATATTTAATTACATAAATTATTTGCTGATTTAAAATGCATAATGTGCATGCGTGCATTTTTACGCTTTTATTGTTTCTACTTTGCATAATTTGCATACAGTCAAACTTCACTTTAATGTATGCGCAACGGCATTGAAATTTATTTATTTAAAAAGTGGGATTCATTTTAGTTTCTTTCATTTGATTTATTTACAAAACCATAATTTTAAAAATACATTTTTTATGCCAAAATTTTTAAAATTCGTTTTAAAATTTCTAAAATTTATTCCGAAATTAGTAAATTGTTTTAAAAGCTTCTAAAGTAAAAATGTTTACAAACTACGAAAATTTTGTTCAAAGTTTGGACCCCTCCCCCCTTTTGGTGATATTTTGTGACCTCTTCTGCATCTCAGGCGATATTTGGCTTAAATTTTCGAAATAATTAGTAAATTAATGGATTAAAAAGTTCAAATGAGATTATTAAGGACTTCCTTAACTCTTAACGCGATTTGGCAAGTTTTGCTGAAAACCCTCTCACTATTTCACGTATTATATGGACATAATCTAATAAGGTAATAAGTATGCTCTCATATAGAAGTTATAAAGAAGTTTGACTGTAACAACTTGAATTTTATTTTAAATATTTTTTTTTTTTTTATTTGTGTTTTCTTTTTTGTCGGTTTGAAGAGTTTGTGTGCGTTTTGATAATTTGATTTGTATTGTGAAAACACGTTCGAGTTAAATAGGCTTTCTTTTTTAATATAAATTTTCTGTGGGTTTCTGGCACGAAACTCATTAAATTTCATGTAATTTTGAGTAATTATTTTTTTATTTTCAATTAATTTTTTTTGTAAATGAACATTTTTAATTAGTCATGTAAGTTATGCAAACTATTCAAATGAGTCGATTAGGACTGGCAAAAAACTACAACAAATTCAATTTCTTAGCAATAAGAGTAAGACTCAAGCAAACAGAATCAAGGAGTATGCAGAAGAATAATGTAAAAATAAATAAATATTTCGCTTTGCAAAATGAACTCATAAAAATTTAACTCGGCAGGCAAAAGGTTCAACTTCAGCTTGTGTGCTCCTTTGCTGTTATTGTATTTGCACAAAAATGCAAAATGTTATTACACAAAAAAAAGAAAAAAAAAAATATATAAAATGAGATATAAGAAGGAGTAGCAGAATGAGAATAAGTAAACAACAGTCGCCATTAAAATATTATTATTTTTCTTGCGCATATTTTCTCAAGCATATTTCAAATGTCACGCATATGCAACAAGGCATAAATGCATGCATGCAACAACAACAACAAAAGAATATTAAAAAAATAAAATAAAGTAACAACAAAAATAGTAAGGTAACAATGCATTTAAATGCTGTTTTGCTTTATTTAATTTGTGCGCATATATGAATAAACATACATACAAACACGCACACACACACAGACAGGCAGCAGACAGACATGCACAAACAAATATTACTTTTTTTGTTTTCTTTTTTGGATTTTGTATATTTTTGAAGCATTTTTATGTGACAGGAAGCAACGTATGTTAAAGTTTGTCGTATGAGTGAAAGAGACAGAGCGACATAAGGCTTTGCTTGCTATGATTTCGACATTTTTTACTTAAAATAAGATAAAGGCGAGGGTTAAAAAGGAGCAAAGAGAAGACAAGGCAAGGCAAGCAAACAATGCAAGAACATGGATGCATAAAAGTGCACTATGTAATGGGAGACATGGCAGCAAGAGAAGGCAGGAAAGGTACGACGGCAGAGCAACTGCTACTATAGTAGTTGCATGAGTTGTTGTTGCTGTTGCTGTTATTGTTGTTTTTGTTATTATTATTTTTGTTATTATTATTATTGTTATTGAGCGAGTTGAGCTCAGCTGCGCATTTCAACGTCAAACTCATGCTCAATGTGTTGTCCTTGTCGTGTGTCGTCTATAATCCCGCCCAGAGATGCTCAGGTGATTTTTTTCCGTACTTTTCGCAAAGATACTTGGTTGTTGGCGAAGGGTTGGGCTGATGCAAGAAGGGTCGTATACCAGCTCAACTCAACACAACTCGAGTTGACTCGAGAACGGAAGGAAACAGTTTCGGTCGTACACTCGCACTGAAGTGCTTTTTAATTTGAATGCTTGACGCGATATTCTTTTTTTTTTTGTTGGTATTTTCTTACCCTTTTTACTGCACGTATTTGCAGACAGAAGCGTTAAACCTTTTTTGCGCTATTTTTGTTATTTTTCCACCGAAATTTTTTTATTTTGTTAATTTACATACGGTTACGTAAAACTAAATCAAATATTGCGGTTTAAGCTAACATATTTAATTTGGTTTACGTTTTTTCTTGTTTGTGCAACTTGAAGAAGAAAACGTTGAAGATAAACTTTATTTAAAAGCAAATATTCATAAAACTAAACTTTTTAAATTAACTTGCCAACAATCTCATGACTCTTTACTCATCTATGCATTTTTTTCTCTTCTCTCTTTATTTTTACAGGTTACGCAAAAGATATTTCCGGAGTTGAAAGAGGTATGTACTGTACGCTTACTTGAGCATAACTAAAAAATGTAGTCGAATGAATGAATGACTGGCAGAGTGAGTGAATGGTTAGAGTGTTGTCGACAGAACTCACCTAACTCAAATATTAAATTCGTGGCTGAAAAACGCAAATACCATAAAAAAATGCAAAATTCTATGGAAAACTTTCAACGCCAAACAAAAAATTTAGGGGAGTAAAAATACACGAAAATATTTTATGCAACTACAAATTCCAAGCCAAAAAGGGTAATAATTTTACTCTCGTATTATGAAGTAAAGTCGAAATATACACAAATGAAAAATTTGCCATAGAATTGCAGACGATTTGTCTGTCTGTATGTTTATGTCCTTAAGTATGTGTGTGTGTGTCTGTGTGTGCCTGTAGCTATGAATGTGTGAAATTTGCTTGGCGGCGAGTCTAAGAAAATTGAATGAGCTATAAGTGGAAGTTAGAGTGAGCAAATTGATTGTAGAGAAGTTCTTTTAATACCCGAAGTGGAAGAGCATTGAACTTGAAAATTTAAATGCTAAATTAAAGTATGTGTTGTATTGCGCCTGAAAACATAAGCTTGAATTAATTAAATGCTCAAATAGAGCTAAATTTATATTAATCTAAATTAAAGTGCGTAGAGAATTTAAATTTAGCGTTCGAAAAAATTCTTGCAAATTTTAATGTTAGATTGACGTATGTCTTGTAACGCCTGGTATAACATGGGTTTGTATAATATTTAGATTTCGTTCCAATTTTATAAATTTTTGAAATCCAAATTTTTCAGTTAAAAAAAAATAAAAAATTACATGTGAGCATTCTCTAAATTTAGCTTAGCTTAAAATATTTGAACGCTTGTTTCTTTGCAAATAGTTTAATGGAATTTCTTACTGATAACTTCAATTCTAATAAAAAACAAAGGGTCCCCACAGTGAGTGTAATTCATATCAATATTCAATTGAATTTTTTCCACCTATCTTCATTTATTGTTACTCTAGGCGCACATTTAAGTTTAAGAAGCCAAAGTCGCTGTATAAAGTAAAGTTTTTGTTCGAGCATTGAGAACTCCCAAATCAAGCGTCAATTTCAAATATGTTGTTTGGCGCAGCTGCAGTTTCATTCATGCTGTTGCAATTCTTTTCGTTTGGTCGGTCGGCGTCAATGACAAACACGTTGCATGTTAACTGTTTTCAATGCCAACATAACGACCAAAATTTCTACGTATATGCCAACAACTCTGTAGGGTATAATAAACGCAAACATAGACACATGCACACAAACACTTGCGCGCCAAATTGCCAAAAGGATAAAGACCTTTTTCATTTCAACAGTTGGTAGTCATAGTAGTCGCACTCACATAGTGAAGGCATAGTTTGCACTCGAGATGGCAAAAAAAATAACATCAGGTTCGCCCCATTCAGCTGTCTGTCTGTCTGCCTGTCTGTCTGAGACTTGGTTTGCCTGCTGACGGTTAAAACTTTTACTCGCGTTCATTCACAAGTTTGCAAGTGAAGTTGAAAACGTATAAAAGCTGACAACGCCATTGCTGCCTTCGGGTTTCTCACACACACACACACACACGCACACACACACTTACTCGGCACATGGCCAACTAATACCCAACAGTGCAATTTATAATACGAACGCCAACATTTACCGCCGCAGACTTGGCGGTCGGTTGCTTCAAAAGGATCCTCCTCGTCGACATCGTCTGAAGCTGAGCCTTTATTTCGCTCTTTTTTTTTCTACTTTTCCTTGCACCTTCGTTTGTCAGAATGCTGTGTGTGTGTGTGTCTGAGAAACACAAGTGTTGGTCTGTGTATTTGTGCACAATCATGTCCGGCTGTCGTGTCGGCTCATTTTGTTTGTTTTCGCATATGATGACGTCGTCGTCGTCTTCATCGTCTTCCTCATTCACTCGTTGTTGTTGCTGTTGCTGTTGTTGTTGTCATTTTTATGCTTATCCTTGTCGCAGTTGTTGACTTGCCTTTGCTTGCTTGCTCCCATGCCGACGCTTGTCAGCTCTTTTACTATTGCTGCCATTGCTTCTGGTGTTGTTGCTGTTACTACTTCACTGTCTGACAGGCTGACATTATGCCGGCTTGTGGCTGACAACGCGCAAGTAGCTATATCTGCATATGTAGACCAAGCCAGACCAGACCAGACCAAACAACGTACATTGCATCGAAAATGGCATCAAAATGAAATGAAAAATACTTTACCAAAAAAATAAAGTAGAAAACATGGCGTATACGTGTTAAAAAACTTTTGTGGCGGCGGCGGCTTCTTTTTTGCTATCAACTCTCGTCTTCATCTGATGATTGCATGGGTGTGTTTGTTGACTCAGTTTCATATTTTTAGCTTCCTTCGACCATTTTTACTATCTTAATTTTTTTTTATATTTTCTCTAATATGTTTTCATTTATTTTTTAATTTTTATTAAGAAAATATGTTTATTCATTGTGTTTATATCTTTTAATTTTATGAAATATATTTTTTAATTTAATTTTTTAATTATAGTATGTTTTTTATTTATTTCATGTTTTTTTTAATTGCTAATTATTTTTTGTTTAAACTTTTTAAAAATTCGTTTTATTAAAATTCATTAATGATAATTTTTACAAATTTTTTAATTTTCTTTATTTAAAATTATTTTATTTATTTTAAATTTTTTTATTTATTTAAAATTGTTTTATTTAAATGATTAAATTATTTTATTCAATATTTTTTAGAAATAATTTTTGATATTTGTTATTATTATTTTTTTTATTTTAAATAATGTTTGATATTTTTTATTGTTTTTTTTTTAATCATTAATTTTTTATTCGTTATTTTAAAATTTTTGTTAAATTTTTGAATTTGTTTATATTTATAAAAAAAATGTTCTTCACATAAACATTTTTTATCTTGTCGCGGTTCTTCGTACATTTATCCCGTTTGTAATTTTTCCAAAGTTGCCACCATTTGTGGTTTTCCAACACTGTTACCGCTGTCGTTGCATTTACCGCTGCATTTCGTCGAAATCAATAACATGTTTTTGCCAGTCAGTGTGGAGTAACGGCGGTGGTGGCGGTGGCAGCATGTTGCCGAAATACGCCGTGATGTCATTACTTATTGAAAATATAGTTTGATGAGTTTTTGAGTGTTGCCACACACATGTGTTTGTGTGTGTGCTTGTGAGTAACTGTGTGTCATATCCATTTTTTTTTTTTGCGAATTTCATTTGCAATGTTTTTGCGGTGAATACGTTTGGTTTTTCGCCGTTTTTTCCGACAGACGGTTTTTGGTTTATAGACGTCAATTTTTTGCAGTTGAAAATTTGTTGCAAAGTTGCGCGTTTAATGTAATTTGTATACAAGTATAAAGTTGCAGAAGCGTGCCCAAGTCGAGTCGAGTCGAGTCGAGTCATAGCTGCCAGACATCAATAAATAAGCGCAAACGTTGCCTTATTTTTATTGCTTTCTAAAACATAACATAAATTTTCGCACACGATCTTTGAACTCAAAGAACGCTTTTCGATAAATTCACTTGCCACTTACACTCGTGGTACAGTCGACGTGCCACCACTTGCGTTTCGGTTGGCAACATTGTTTTTAATGACAAACTGGTTTTAATAGCCCTAACAGCCTTGAAAGAAAACCAATCATTAACTAATATATGACTACACTACAACAATAAAAATGGCACAATCAAACAACAACAACAAGACAACAGCACTGCGGCAGACAGCAATGACAAGGCTTGGGGCAGGGGGAGTTGCCACGGCGCTATAACGACTACAAATAAGGAAACTGTATATCCTGTAATAAAAACAAGTTAATAACTTTTTAACGACTGCTGATAGACAAATGTTGCTGCTGGCAGCAGAGCAGAGCAACACAGCACAGCGCCGAGCGAGCAATAAGGCCGACAAGCAGTCAATTTGGCCATAAATACTTGGCCAATGACATGCCCAAGCAACATGCCAAAAACAAAACTTATCGACGCCGCTGTCAATGTGTGCAAACAAAAGACAAAGGATTTCGCAACGAAATGAAAACTGTATTATTTAAACAAAAAAAAAGAGCGCTGAGGTGCGGCAAGGAAGCTATTGTGTCAGTGAAATGAAATAGAAAAAATGCAATCAAATAAAGTTTATTAAATCCCTAAAATTCGCGTCGAACAGTTGGCGACAGCGTACATTTTGTTGCTTTGTTTTGCAGAGCTTATATAGCGGGCAGGGCGGGTGTGTGAGAGGTGTGCAAGCAGAAACTTTTATCTACTGACAAAACAACAACAACAACGCATAGACAAAACATAAAGTTCCGGCCGTGCCAATCTGCAATGTGGCGCGCACAACCCAACCATCATCTTCACCAACGGCAACAGCAACAACGACGTCGTGCTGCCGCTCATACAAACACTTGAATTGCAGCCAAACTGCGAGGCAGCGGTAATGGCGTATGGTGCTACGTAATCCGACTTGTATCCTGCATGACTGTTGGAATTCGCTTTTGCAATGAGTTTGAGTATTTTTTTTGTTTTTTTTTTTTAGTTTTTATAGTTGCTTTCTGCTGTGTGAAACGCTTTCAAGGATATTAAAACGAGTTATCAACGGAACAAACAAAACCCAACTGACTGAATGAATGACAAACAAACAAACTAACAAACAAACAAACCAACCAACATAAGCAAAGTCAAAAGTAGATGAGGCGCGGAGCGTGTGAGAAGGAGTGAAAGAGGTACGACGCTACGTAAAAGATACAGATACACAGAGCTCATCGTCGTCGCCGTGGCCGTAGCAGTCACAATACGTATTCGCGTATCCGGCAAAGACAACGGATATGAATATACCCTAAAGCTATCAGACAGCGTAAATGAGCGTGTATTGAAGATAAAAATTGCTTTGGCGTATGTCGGCGAAACAACAATGCAAACAGAAAAAAACAGCAAAAAAAAAAATAACAAAACAGAAGTTGAAAGCAAAAAACTATGCAACAAAACTTGGAGTGTATTAGGAAAAAAAAATGGCAACGGAAAATTGCTAGAAAATGTTTGTTTTTATTTGCAGAAAATGTGGAGAAAAAAAAATGCAGACAAAGCTTAGCGCAGCTTGAAGATTCAATATGACAAAAAGCGAGCTTGTCGATGCGTACACGCAAAGCTGCGTAAAAAACTTTTGAGTTACTCAAATGAAGTGTATGAATGCACACACGCACACCCGCACACCAATACCAATACATTACGTTCTGCACACACACACGTTGTGTTATTTGCAAACACATTAAGATACTTTGGCCAAATATTACAACTTTTTCACATTTCAGTTGTGAAATACTTTACGATCTTCATTACAATACCAAGTCAAAGTCAAACTGTGCAGACAACCCCAACAAACACACACACACACACGGGCACGCAGACAGGCATTTGAGGCGTTTGAAAGTTGGACTGCATGCGGTGCAAACTGTTGCCATTAACAAGTCAGCCAACAGTGTTTGAATGCTTTTGTATCTGTGTATCTGTAGTCCTTTATAGATACATATGTATAACGCTATAACGCTTGTTTGATTTTCACAATAATCGTATCAGCAGGAGATTTGTAATATGTAGCGACGGTGGCCAGCAGGCAAAACGCTTTTGATGGATGCACACAAAGTCATTGTGCTGTTATGTAACGTGCAATCATCATCATCATCATCATCATCGTGAATAGCCACAACTAAAACGTCATCATCAGCGCCATTGTTCGATATATTGTTGTGTGTCTGTGTGTGTGTGTAGGTGTGTTATATCTGCACAAGTTGCCCATAGCCATCATCATCATCATTGTCATGATCATCATCCGTTTGGTGTTGTGTTGTGTTAAAGAGTATCTCGGTAATTCACCTTTATTTGCCCCATAGTTGTCTACTGACTGTGAAATGGTTTTGTAGTCGTATCCTGTTGCCATTGCCGCCGCCGCCGCCGCTGTGGTCATTTGTGCTTGAAATTGAATTGGCAAACGCAAATACACCAATAAAAAATAAAAAAGTGTACGAATTCAAGTTGGTTACTTTTTTATGTTTGGGCTTAACGCTATTGAGCTTGAGGAAATAATTGAATGCATGTGTAAAGACCGAATTGTGGAAGGTACAACAGTTGGGAACAATAGTAACAAGTAATAAAAAAGGGTTGCTTAGCGCATGGCAACAAATGAGAAGTTTCATTAAATTCGGGCACAAAATAAAGTTGATGGTGAACAGTAAAGCATGTTCTATACATTACTTTAAAGCTTGAGTTACAATTTTGTGAGTGAAACAGGAAATTCAATTGAGAGCGAAAATTTTAGGCAATTTTAATAAAAATTGAAAAAAAAAATTTCAATTTCTTATGTTACTTATAGTCACCAAGCACATGCATCAGTTAATCATTGAAATCAAAGTAAGCGTGTGTGATTTGTATGACTTATGTCTCGTATTCCGCCATGTAACATAGGAGCATATGATGTACTTTCCTAAATACAGCAATAAAATCATATTTTTTTATTGAGTAAAAGTAAAGTTGTATCCAGAAATTCAAGAAATATTTGTACCTTTCGTTATCGAACAGAACATTATAGAAAAACAACTGAAATAGAAAACCATAATGTGTTTGCCGATGTTACAACTGGTCACGCAGTACATACGCTAGTCAAGCATTAAATTCAAAGACAAAGTGCGTGGTTATGACATGTGTGTCCTATGTGACGTGTTGCGCTGTGTAACATAGGAGTATATCGTAAATCGCATTTTTTCATTGGCTGAAAGCAAAGTTGAGTCTTAAAATTCAGGAAAAGTGTGTAACTTTTGTTATAGAAAAGAATTTTATAAAAAATGAAGCAGGAAATAGAAAACCATAATGTGTACTCCTATGTTACATGTGTTAATGCAGTACATACGCCAGTGAAGCATTTAATTAAAAGACGATTTGCGTGGTTATGACATGTGTGCTCTATGTGACGTATTGCACTTTGTAACATAAGAGTATGTGAAGTATTTTTGTAATTTTACCACTAATGCATACATATATTTTGTGGCTTATAAGATTTTTATTCTAACTAAAATTGGAAACTTTGGTAGCTAATGTCTTCCTTCATACACTTTTCTTAGCTATTTATTTAATTTTATTTCAATATGAAGTGTTTTAATTAACTGAACAACTAATAAGTTTCATGTTTAACTATAATAATAACTCAAGAGCATTACATCTTTATTGTTGTGTGCGCTGCTATGCAAGCATTCAAGCTTGACTGACTTCACACATGCACACAAATAAATAAGTATATTTCTAGCGAACTTTTGCATTTTGCTTGCCAAAATTTCACACTTAACACGCTTCATTGTCTAAATTAGTCAAGCTAAGCATTATTTAGTCTGAAAAACTAATTGAAAGACATAATTAAGAGAATAATTTCGAATATTGCGCACTTTGCCAAGACTAATTTCATCTTGAGTCTGGAGACTTGAGACTTCAATCAAGTTGTCTTGGTTAAAGTGTTTTCTTGACGCCCTTTTGCACACACACACACACACACACAAGCACAGTGTGGGAATAAGAAGCAGAAAACAAATGTACAACTCAATTAACGCACAAGACGACAAGAACAAAAGATTCAACGTAAGAGTCAAATAAAATATGGCAAAAGAAATAACCAATATAAATAATGACAACTCAAATACAAGCGCAAACATAATTCACTTGCGGCGACTCACTGAGACTGAGACTGAGACTGGCAAGCGCCGTCACACATACATATGTATGTACAAACATACGCACAGATACAAGATACAAGCGACAAAGCTACGCATACAGCAGCTGCTGAGGCAACACAGAAGTAAATAACGTGTGCATAACTCAACTGAGCTTCAGTTCAACTTATGTCTGACACGGCGTCTGTGTATACGTGTGTGTGTGTGTGTGTGCGTGTGTGTGTGGCAGACATTTTGCAAAGGGTCGTAAAGTAAGAACGAAGACAAAGCATAATATGCAACGACGAGCTTTTTACTCGCTTGTTGGTAATTGTTCAAAAGTCGAAAACTTCAAAATTATGATGATGACATATTGCTGTGTGTGTGTGTGTGTGTGAGGTGCACATGTGTGTGTCAACTGGACCAATGACGCCAGCATCAAGCAGCGTACACATTGTTGTACTTATGCATTTGTAGCTGCCAAGCAAAAGCCGCAAAAACCAACAACAACAACAGCAACAACAATGAAGAACAAATGTCGAACGCGCTTTGGCATCCTCATCTTCATCGTCGTCGTTGCAGTCACGCTCGTATTTCAGTTGAATGCGTGCTCATTTATTATTGAAAAGTCCGGGGTCTTAATAAGGCGTTGTTTAGCTTGCTTGCTTGCTTACTTGCCACATGTCTCATGCCACCAATGTTGCTGCCGCCGCCGCTGCTGCTGCTGCCACCCACGCTTCATGTTGCGCTTTGTTGCGCACTAATTTTTCCTGCATGCCAAACGCGACTTTGCCAATGTCTTTACTGCCAGCGTTGTTTGTTGTTTTGCTTGTTGTTGTTGTTTTGCTAGATGTTGTTGTTGTTTTCTTTATTGCACTAGACATTTGCCATTTTTGGCTTTTCTTTGCATTTAATTTTATCGTTCGTCGCTCATTCGTTGCATGTTATTAACCTCAGATGACAATGCATTTATTCTAAGCAGCGCCATCTTGCGGCTGTTTTCTAGAAATTGCCATAAAGCAGCAGGGAATAGTTGGTGGAAGGGTAGTGAGCCACCGAATGAGTTGAAGTAAAGTTTCTGACAAGATTTATTTAAGCGAAAAACAGTCAAGAGTTGAAGGATAATAAAAGCAATAAGTTGAAGAAGAAATCCTTATTTTTCGCCATTTGCTTTGAAGTTTTTATGACTTATATTTATTTATTTTTTAGTAGTTTGTTTTTTTTTTATCTATAACAATTCATTGATTTGCAATTCAGCGGAAACTTGTTTGAATGTTTTTTTACTTTAGCAAAACCTTTTGCTTTCTGCAACTTCAAACATTTTTCACTATTTTTGCCAAGTGTACTTCAAAGTGTATGCTCTTCAAAACGTTGCGCCGCCTCAAGTGCCGCAACTCGTTTCAGTTTTTTGTTTTTATTTAATATTATATTTTTGTTTGTTTGCTATGCGACTTGAGGCAAAGACGACGAGACACAAGACACAAAACAAGACAAGACAAGACAACAAAATTGTTTATGCCGAGCATTTTATTTACTGAGATTTGCTTTTATAAACTCTTCGACGAGTTGTGCTTTCGCTTGTTGTCGCCAATCCAATCAGCAAGCAGCACGAAAATACAAAAAAACAACGTAGCAGCAACGAAATAAAAATCTATTATTCAAGACGCCCTCATTGTTTATGCAGCGGTAGCATGAGTAAAGTCCAGGACACGGCAAAAAAAAAAAAAAAAGAAATGGCAGAAAAAAATGCGAAATAACTCAAGCTGAAATTTGAAAGAAAGTACGAGTAAATAAATATACGAAAGACAAAAAAAATGGAGAGGAGTCTACGGCATCAAAGTCAGCTAGAGCCAAGTGTTAGGCAGGGCGACGGGTAGGCAGGAAGACGAAAAGGAAGGAAGGAAGTAGCGCCTTCGCTTTGCGCAAATACTACTCAAAGTGTCAAATGTTGGAGTCAAGGATTCTATTTTTACTTTCTTTTTTTTTTTCGTCGTCCTTTTTGTCATTTTGTCTCTTTTTTTTGACAACATCGACAGCAGGCAAGAAGAAGCACGTCGTTGTTTTTGATGATGATGATGACGCTTTGACTTGACGCAAAAAAATGGCGGCGGTATTAAGTCATGGCAGCAAAATAACGGTGAAATTGTGGATGAGTTGGCGGACGGCGGGCGAATATGAAGAAATAAATAAATAAATATGCGCGAAATGTGTCAACGTCTCGTGTGAAAAACAACGTAAATTAACACTTGAAAAATAACTAAAAAATGACTGAAATTTCAGTAAAAAAAAATACAAATAAAAGTAAGAAAAAGCAACAAATAAAAAAAAAAGTATAAAAAAAATTAAAAAAAAAGTAAAAATAAAATAAACATTTTCGACTAAAAACTAATATAAAAACATGTAAGAAAAAAACATGAAAGTAATAAAATAAGTAGGAAAAATTATTAGCAAAATATTCAAGTAAAATGCAATAAGACTAGAAACTAGGGGGGTATTCTTTTCTATAAACCTAAATTTTAATCGTTTTTCCGCGTACGATAAAAAAAAGAAACATTTTTGGTATTCAGTTTTTTATAAAATATTTATTGATATTTAAAAAATCTAAGATTATTTTTCCAGAAGAAAACATGTTGTAAAGTAGAGGTCACGAATAAAAGATGGGATCATGATTGACAAGTTTAAAGTCAAAAACTGCTAAACCTCCAAAAATACTTTGAGTTTGTGAAAACCCTTTTAGGCACACGTACTTAAGGGCTTGGACTTTAAAAATATGTAAATTTGCTTTAAAATTCTAGACCAGAATCGCCTCTTAAAGAGGTTAAATGCAACAAACTCAGTGATTTAACTAAAGCGACTTCAGTGCTTTAATGAGACAATTTGTCTTTATCTATTTCCTTGTCTCTCGCTCTCGATTACACTACCCGACTTACTCAGCCACGCTGTACATGATTTGATTGAGAAGTCAAATCTGTAAATGCTATTAACAAGTCAATCATGTTTAAGCCTACAAATACATGCCATATACATATCTTTTATCATTTACACTCATATACATATATGTATGTGTGTATGAATATATGAAGTCATTTGAACAACAGCAAAAGGCACAACTTTGCGTTCATGTTTGATTTCGTTTAGACGCTTAACCAAAAACCAAAGCGTGTAATTGAAATTAGTTTATTTCTTATCTTGCTTTTTTGTTTTGTTTTTTTTTTTTTGTTGTTGTTTATGCTTGTTTGTGCTTTGAATAACAAACTCACACAGACAGAAGCTGAGATCATTGCCTCCATTGATTTGACAGCCTAATTTGGGTTTGCACTCAATTCAATTTGAACTTTTTTGCGTGTCTTTGGCACAGTTGAGCTTAATTCAAATTATCTTATTTTCATGGCATGCCAGGCAAACCCAACTCAACTCAACTGAACTGAACTCAACTTATTTCTCAAACGCGCAACTTCATTTAATCTTAAAAATACTTTACACACACACAAACACACACACAAACACGACATGACACACATATATAAGCTCAATAAGATTAATGCTTCAAAGTGCTGGAATTCAACTCGATTATGGCTTGCAGAAACCCTTCTTTACCTTCTTATTGCTGCTGCTTCTTTCACTTCTTTTACTGACACTCAGTTTGATTCATTCTTTCATGTGTGCGTTCGTTCGTTCGTTCGTTCGCTCCTTCATTCATTCATTTAGTCATACACTCAATGGCGGCGCCTCTGCTCATATTTTATCAGCATACAAAATGTAACTGCCACACGTTTGATGCCTTTGAACGAATGAAAGAACGTATGAATAAATGAAGTAAGGTTGGCAGGATGGCAGCAAGGCAAATGAACGTTTGCACGATTTGTCTTCTTCTGCTTTTTCCAATTTCTTGAGACGTAATCATTTAAATTGATTTTTCTTGTCTTTGTCGTCGTCGTCGTTGTTGTGTCATTTGTTGCCGCTATAACTTTGCAGTACTGCGCTTGTGTGTGTGTGTGTGTGCGTGTGAACCTTTGTATCTATTATGGTCTGCCTGTCAGTCATTGCGTCAGTCAGTCGTCTGTTATATGCATGGCCTGCCTGTTTTTTTTTTAATTGATGAATTTCTGACAACAAACGGGCGGCAGCTTATTTTATCTAAAGCTTCAACTTGTAGCAGATACTTATGTATCTTCGTGTGTGTGTGTGTCTTATTTTTGTGCGAAAGTTGGTCAGTTCTTGTTGTTGTTGGTTTTTTATGCGCAAAATGTCCTTGTTGTCTTTTGGCGTCTTCAATTTTTTGATGACCATGTGCGTAGAGTACATGACATTTCGGCTTGGCCAATGAACTTTGACTTTTCCCCTGTTGTTGTTGTTGTTGTTGTTGTTGCTGCTGCTCTATTATGCTCTTTGTTGTTACAATAACAACACACACATGTGCCTAATACTGATTGATGTAGATGATTAAAAATTAATACCAAGTCTATGCTTAAGAGCCGTGGTAAAGTCGAGTCGTGTCATGACGTGTCGTGTCGTGTTGTGTCGTGTCGTGAGTATGGTAGCAATTTAGCAATTAGCATACAAGTGACTTCCTGCTTTGTTATTTTGCAGCTGTGCAAAGTCCTCGTCATCGTCGTCGTTGTCGTTGTTGTTGTTGTTGTTGTTGTTGTTGCTTATTGTCGTTGAGTTCAGAACAATTACTTAAATATACAAAACTGTTCAATTATTAAACTTGTCGTCCAACGAGTCTTTACAACAACAGCAACAACAACAATAACAACGACTTCAGTTTAAATTGCGTTGACGCGACTCCAATGTGTTTGTGCGTGCAGCTACAATGGAGATACGCACAAACACACACACGTGCACATGCTTATAAGCAATCATAGATACTTGGCAGCAGTAAACTTCAACAGCAACAGCAACAACAACAATAACAACAACATCAAAGGCAACACAAAGCATATCAGCATGACTGCAGAGTCAACTGCGGTTATCTCTTGTTGCAAGCGCCTTACGTCTTGCCGCATTTGTCGCTCTGTTATTTTTTGTCTCTTTCTCCTTTATTATTATTATTTATTTTTCTATACAGTCTTCTTTCGATCTTTCTCCCTCGCCCTCTCACTCCTGAGGCTTGTTTGTCCCCCGTCTGACGACTGCAACGTTCCAATTGGGAATCAGCGCTGCAAACAAAGCAGGCACTTGTTTTATTAATAGTTATTGTTGTTGTTGCTGCTGCCGATTGCAGTCGTTGTTGTTGTTGTTGCTGTTATTGGTGTATAGCGCGCAAAACGTGTGATAAACATGACCATGAATCACACATAAGCCTCGCACTCACACACATACTTTTAAAAAGAGAGACGCACGAGAGGCGTTGAAGGCGTCGTACTCAACTGCACGCTCTCTTTTCAAACGTATGCGTCTGGCTGGCGGCGACTGTTGCTGCTGTTGTTCTCCCTCGATTTGCATATGTATGCTTGTATGCACCAACAACTGTATATTTCGTTTTCTTTCTTGCTGCTTGCCTTCTTGCACTTGTGCTCGCTCGCTCTTTGCTTACGTTATGTTTGCATATACGCCATGTCTGTGTTACTCATCGTCATCAACAGCGCTGTTGCTGCGGCAGTTGTTGTTTTTATGATTTGTTTTTAGCTTTAGCTTCATTGCACACGCTCAGTTAGCTTATCTATACAGCATTCCTACTGCCGTTGCCGCTGCTGCTGCTACTGCAGTTCGTGCTACTATTTGCATCGTTGTCGTTGTTGGTTTTGTGCTGCGCGTTGGTCTTTATAATCTCCTTGACATGCCTGCATATATACACGCATATAGTTTTCGCTATAATTCTTTGTCTGTCCCACACTCCGTCCGTCTGTCCGTCTGACTGCTTGTCGTGTCTGATAATAGAAAAGTTCACTACTTGTGTAGTTTGCGCGACGCTCATATGCTTGAACTTGTACGCGAACTGGCGACAAACTTAAATGGTCTTTTTTGTCGTGGAGTAGCATGACTTGCTTGAAATATTGAAATGCATTAAATTTGTATTAAGCAAGTTTGAAGTTGTGTGCTTTGTCTTCTAATGTATGTGTGAGTTTTAAAGAGGAAATGTTAAAAGTTTTTTTAAATGAAAATAATTTTAATTAAGCTCAACTGACGGTGACAAGTACCAGAGTACAGAGGATGGAACACTTCCTGTTTTAATTTATAGAATTTTCTAAGAATTGTGTGCTAATTTTGCTTAGAAGTCTTCACAACGCTTTTGTTACCGAATCAACCTTCCAAAGCGTACTTTCTCGAAAGTGGTGTTTCAAACACTCAGTCGACTAAATGGCAACCTGTTTGAAACACTTCTCTAAGCAAATTGGCTGGAATTAATAACAGAATAAACTTCTGCTTAAGCAGATAATAAGTCACAACTTGAGTCAATGAGGCAGGGATTCGATGGGACGACTGAAAAAACTGTCTCAATCCGCATGTACGAGTCATTGAATGAATAGAAACATTTTTTCTAAAACATCATACCGCTGTGGACGCCGAATTCGTTGAGCTTCTATTGAGGAACTTATTTTGAATGGCTCAAGGTTTTGTTGAATGGTTTCAAACATTATTCATATGCCTATCCATAGTTTTTACTTATCCAATATCAACTATTTCTTTAATCTGTTTATTGTTTCATGAATTCAAGATCTTTAAAGGTTTTCTTTAAACGTTTTCTAAACATTATTCTTATGCCTATCCATAGATTTTTACTTATCCATCGTAAACTTTTTTTTTGCTGTCTTTTATTTTATTATTTAAAGCCATTTTCCTTTGATCTACACTTATATTGTTCTTAAACTTCATTAAGTTTTTTCTATTAAAAAGTTTTCTACCGTGTCATCGCGTTTTCTTCTATGACTAATCCCAAATGTAATCCCTGCAATTTATATGCCAAGGCAGTTCTTTAAAAAAAAGAAAACTGAACCTTTTTGTTTTGATTTTGTTGGCAATTTTTCTTATATTTAGCGTCAGCTTGCCAACACGAGCGCCACCCCGCTGACACCTTTGTTAATTAGGCTTGTAGGCATGCTTTTCAACCAAAAATGCTTTGCCCTGCCTTAAAACTTTGAAGTCAGCCAATTAGGCCATTACAGGCGGCTGTCTTTTAGCACGTTGCTAAGCCAAGATTACAACATTTAATTTATGCAGCGCACAACTTAATCTATGCGCGGCAGCTAATTTGTTTATAATTTTCATAATTTAGCTTAGTTTTCGCTTATACAACGGCCAACGGCCAACAGCGACCAACATGTAGCATGAAGCTTGAGCAAAGGCGGCAATGATGAGCCACCAACAACAATGAAATCCTTTATGTCAAGTTCTGGGCAATGCAATTACTTTAAACGTGCTGCGCGTAACACACACAAAAATGGCACACAGCGCACGGCACGGCACGGCACGGCACGGTATGGCATGGCACGGCGTGCTGAGCATCCAACCGGACCGGTAGTAATGCAAAAGCACAAGCTCAACATCAACATGAACAGCTTGACAGGCTTGCGGTATGTAGTGGGCATGAGTGGGCTTGGCTGTTGAGCGCCATGCTTAGGCGACAGTTGATGCATGTGCTTCTAAAAGGAGTGGTTGGGCGTTGGGTGGTTGAGTGGTTGAGTCTTTTTTTGACGATTGTGTATGCTGTTGGCTTGTAGCATTTGCTGCGTGACTGACCATTATGCGTGGTATGCTTGCGCGCTTGCAGTAATTAAAGGTGCTCTCGGTCTCTCTCTCCGGCACATTTATGGCACGACGACAATTGCTGCTGTTGCCACTACACGGTCCTACTGTGCACTGCGCATATCCTGACTGTCAGCTTGTAATGTGCATGATGTGCTTTTGTTACTGCAATCCCGGTGTGTGCGTGTGTGTGTGTATGTGTGTGAGTGTGCGTGGTTTTTGTTGTTAATATTTCTGTCGCTAGTGTTGGCTTGCCTGCCTGCCTGCCTGCCGTTGCAGCTGTTGATTGCCATATTCGCATTTTGTGCACACATTACGTGGCCAGCCATAACAGCAATCATGACGTCGTCTTCGTCGTTGTCGTCGTCGTCACCGTCGCCGTCGGCAACGTGAACATTGCAAGTGTGCTGTGCTACGCCATGCATTCTTAACCATTTGAGTTAAACTCGCCATGCGTTTTACACCACAGAACTCCTCAACCTCGTTTTGCAAAGGCATCACTGCGTTCGTGACAATTCCGGCTAACATTTCGTCCAACTGTATTGTCGTATTTATGGTTTGGGTGCGACTGTATGCTGTCTGCCCTCACATGACCAACATGACCACTGCATGGTGCGTACATGCAATGCAATGCAAGACATGGCATGAGCTCAACATGTTAATGTGTTGCTTGCGTAGTATGAAAAAAGAAGAAGAACAAGAAGTAGAATAGGAAGAGAGCGAAAGAGCGCACCGTTTTTCGTTGGTCTCATGTGACTTGCCTTTTTTTTAGCTGATTAGTGCTTCTTCTTCTTTGCTCACACCGTTTGATATTATCTTTTTTGAACACAGTGCGTTTTTGAGTTGGTGTGTTTGTGTGTTTGGGTGGGTGTGTTTGGTCATGCTGTTTTTATGGTCTTGCTTTTACGCTCCTACGCTTTTCACTAAGTACATGCCTGCCTGACTGACTGTCTTCGTACGTGCGTAAATTTACGGTTTTTCTGGCCGTTGTTGTTTTTTCTTTCACAGCAGCAACAACTTTCATCATTTATGTTTACTTATGCTTTGCTAAATTTTCCTAACATCCTCTCGCTCACGCACACGCTTATGTTTGTGCTCAACGTTTATCGGACTTTGTTGTTGCTTAGCAGAGTATTTAAATTTTGTGTCTTGCTAAGATTTATGCGTAAATTGCCTTTGTTTGTTTTGTTTTTCTAGTTGCTTCTTAAAAATATATTTTTGTTTTATATTTTTAATGTATTTCCTAAATTGTTGTTTAAATTGCTAAGAAATATTTATGAATCAATTGAAATATTTTTATTATTTTTTATTTGGAAAAATATTTGAACCCTGTTGAGTCAAGGTTGGTCAATAAAATCTGTTTCTTATCAGCTAAAAAGTGTTTTTTGCCTTGTTTTGATTTCGTATTAAATACTTGTTCGCGCAATAAATTCTTATCACACGCCATTAATCGCAATTGTTGTACGATTGCATTTGCTGCAATATGTGTGTGTGCTCTGCTTCTTTCTTTGCCGTATGTATGTATGTTAGTCATAGCGCACATGTGCTTGTGTACCTTGCGGGGTGCACGTTATTTTTATCAGATCAGTTGGCAGCGCCAATAAAGGCGTCATTGACACCACACACACACACATGTAAACATCGACCTGTGTCGTGGCCCTCTCACTTAGCACAAAGAGACGCTTGGTTAGCTGGCAAGAGAGCAAGAGCCTTAAACAGTTATTTGAATGCTTCTGTCACTGAGCGCACATTAAAATTTGTACGTTGTACGTTTTTTTGTTTTTGTTGTGCTGCTTTTGACTTTTCTTCTTCTTGTTGCTAGCATTTACACAACACCCTCGCTCATGTGGCTGTCAGACATGTTCAAATTGTAACAAATGTGCAAAAAGGCAAACGAGGAAACAGGGAAAAATGAAAATCACACTTAAATGGCAAAAAAAAAAAAAAACAGCAACAACATGTAAAGTGTATGAGTTAAATGACACAAAAAAAATAGGGGGAGCAATTTTTTTCAACGACGACAACGCCGTCACATACATCATCAAATTACATGTAAAGCAAAAATTGTTGCTTCTGTTTTATTTTTTTTCTGTCTCTCTCTGTTTTTGGGGTTTTACTCTTTGTGCGCTTCTTACGAAAAATGAATCATTTTTATGTAGAGGTCAATTACCTGTTAAGTGCTTGTGGCTTTGTTAGTGTTGTAATTGGGCGGGGGAGGGACTTGGGGTATTTGTCACTGTCGGTTGGTTTATTGGTTGTATTAGTTGTGATAATTGTTGTTGGTGTCGTTGGTGCTTTTGCTTATGTCGCTGGCTGAGTGATTCTGCAAATGGCTGTCATGGTCGATTGGACATGCTCATATGGGTCGTTTAAAATTAAACTTATATAAAATATACAAATATGAATGACCATAATGAAAGTCGTTAACGAAAGTGTATTTTGGGGAGATAACTTTATGATTGCGCAAATTACACGTTTTTATTGTTAAAAAGAAACTTAGATTTACGCAACACAGTAATATTTAAAACGTTTAGCGCTAAACTGACGTTTGTGATTAGTAGCATACATGTAACATAGGTTAAAAAATTATAATTCAATGGCTTGTAATCTCTGTCTTAAATGTTGTTTCGAGAGATTTCTTGTAATTTCAATGAGTTTTACTTAAGTTTAAATAGTCTACCACTATAACTGTAGAGCTCTAGCGCTACTAAAACGCTCTACAGTTCAGATTTGTTTTATAAGTAGCGTTGTAGCGCGCTTTCTTTGTTATTCTCTGCCCAACTGTAGAGCTCTAACGCTACAAGCTGTGTTGCAGCGCGCATTCAATAAGTGTTTTCACTTTTAAATTTTTAACTACCAGCGTTGTAGAGCTCTAACTCTAACACAAATACGCTAGCGTGCAAAAATCTCCGAAAAATCACAATAAATAAGTATTCTCATTTTTAAATTGTTTATTTATTGGAGTTGTCGAGCTCTAACTCTATACAAAGAAACTTTAACATGCATATATCTTCCGAAATAATGTGCTTATTAATTGTTCTCTTGTGCATGTTTACATAAGCTTAAAAGCTTAACGTTCTGTGCAAATTGAAAACCATGTTTTTTAAGCTCATTAAAATTTTTCATTAATATAATTAAAAACATTTCATTGAACATTAAAATGAAAAGGCAAGCAAAAGGCATTAAAGTTGCTTACTGCTTACTGCTTCTTCTTCTTCAGTGAAATTCACAAATTTTCTTTTGACACTAATCCGCACGAAAAAAAAGAGCAAAGGACATAAGAACGAAATACTCATCATTGTCTGTGCTCCTCCACTCACTCAACCGCCCAACAACAAAGTCAGTCCCACAGCGCCTTTACAGTTCGCATACAACGTGAAATATTTAAATAATTTATGTTCTTTAATTGCCACTTTGGCGTTGCCAAATGCCCTGCCGCGCCCCGCAGCCATTTCGAGCAAGCTGCCGCTGCCGCTGCCTTTTGTTTTAAAGTCATATTTCACTACAAATATTTCATGGTATTTTTACTTATTTCGCTTTTTTGCTTTTCGCTTTATTAATGTTCTTTGTCTCTATCTATTTTTTTGCAGGTATGTATGCTGACATTATCCTTAAACTATATAGACATGCATTGCCACATATCGCACAATTGCAAACCAGTTAGGATGCTGTGTGGCAGAAGGACGTATAAGAAAAAAAAAGAAGGTAGAAAAAAACAGGCGCCTTTATGGCTTTTATTTCGCTTACTATTTTTTGGTGGCAACCACTTTGTATTTTTTTTTCTGTGTTTTTTTTTGCTGCTGCATTTAAGCAACGTTTTTATTATCTAAGCGACGTGAGTCCTTTGGCAAGGACAGAAAAAAATTGCACAAGCATGCAGCTTAGAGGCAACGCGAGCGCATAAAAAACTGGAAACATTAGTAAACTAAGTAGAGAAAAGCATGGCATGAAAAAAAGGCTCATGTCGTATGAGTGCGAAGGCGTTTTAGTTACCGCTCATCATTGGCGTTATCCTGCTTACTGGCTTGGGTGTGTGTGTGTGTGTGTGTGTGTTCTGTGACAATCTTCTATGCTTTGCTGTGCTATTCTATATAGAAATAATCGCTTTTGTGTTTTGTGCCGCACTTTGGTTTACACTCTAATTCAAGTAGAAGCCGACGTTGCTTTGGCTCCTTCAACTCCTGCTCCTTGCTTTTTGTGTCTCTGAGCATGTTTTGTAAGCTGCCTGCCAACTCAGTTTGCCTTCAGTGTTGTTGTATTAAGCAAACAAATGAGTTGCTGCGAGTCGAGTCGACTCATCGTCATCCTGCGTCTTATCCTTCTGCACATCAGCAGCAGCATACGCTGTTGTCCTGTTGTAGTTTTGTCTTCTACAGCTTCCAGCAGCTACTTCTTCTTCTTCGCCATCTTATCTCATACTTGCGCTCGTTTGTCGTATTTTCTTTTATAATTTCAAATTAAATGATGCATTTTGTATTTAATGATGTAAAATTGTTGGGTTTTCCTTTTATGTTCTTGTTCTGCTTTTATTCTCTCATGGCATTTGCATTTATTTTTGCTTAAGATTTTATATTTTTTTGTCTTTATTTTGCTTCGCGTAAATATGTTAATGGTTGGCGCTTTGGCGCTGCGGTATTTTTTTTTCGCTACCCTGCTTAATAGATGAAGAAGCGTCATTTCTTTTTTTCTAAATCTTTTTTTTTCTTTTTTTTAAATAATGGCTTGACCTTTGTTAATAGCTTTTTTGTTAACTC
Organism: Phortica magna; assembly: GCA_037044515.1. Classification (NCBI taxonomy): domain Eukaryota; kingdom Metazoa; phylum Arthropoda; class Insecta; order Diptera; family Drosophilidae; genus Phortica; species Phortica magna. The sequence continues at coordinate 147,901 of JBAMBP010001193.1, forward strand.
GGCGCAGTCTGCCTGCCTTCATTGCTTTTATGCTCTGCTCAGGCTCGACTCGGCTCATCATCGTCTCGACCGTTAAATGGTTAATTGAAATGATTTTATTTTTAACTGCATTGTTATGTGCGCCTTTTTTTTAAGTGATTATAATGAGCTTATAAAGTGCTGCCAAATATATTTTCAGTTTTTTTTTTGTTTTTCATCAATTTTTTTACTATTTTGATTTTAACATTTTGTAATACATTTGTTTAAAATTTTTCTGAATGATCTTCATATTATAATTGTGTTTTTAAACTTTTTTATATTTTTGTATGATTTATTATTATTATTATTTTTTATTTTTTATCATTTATTTTTATAATTTTATTTTTCTTAATTTTTTTTTCATCCATTTTTTTTTTATAATTTTTTTTTCATCATGTTTTTTTCATTTATATTTTTTTTTATAATTTTTTCATCATTTGTCTCAACATTTCTTCTCTTTTATGCATTAAATATTATTACTCACACGGTTTATAGACGTGCCCTCTAAATTCTGACTTGATTTTTCGCTACACGACTCAATGTTCTTTGCAGATTTGACATTTTTTCATTTTTTAGGCAAATTTACTATGCTTGAGTGCACCGTTTTCTTCTTCTTCTTTTTTGGTTTTTCAGAGCTCTTTACAATATTCATTTCGCTTTTGTTGTTTTGATACATTTTGCTGCTTGATTTTTTTGCTGTACAAGTTCTTCGTGCCCCCTTTGGAAATACAAAACAAAATTTTTTCGTTGTTGTGTAAACGCTCAAGGCACAAAAATATAAACCAACAATTGCTTCCCATGTGTACGTGTGGTTCTTGTTTTTTTCCCATGCAGACATACATGTGTAGTTGAGCCTTGTGCTTATCCTGTCAGGATGTGAGTGCATGAGTTGGCATTTTGTATGCTCGCATTGTTGTATGAATAAAGGCGGAGGATGGAGAAGGTAAAAGTTGCCGGCATTTTGCTTGGCAGTAATTTGGCAACGAAGCGCTAAAATATGCTTAAAAGCATTTTACTTGATCGAAGTGAATTTTTACTCTAGGGCAGGGGTACAAAAAGAGGGTGGAGTGGCACGCAACATTTTAAAGTGAAGTTATCAAAGTATTTTGTTGTAATAATGCACATGTTTTCGTAACAAAAACAATTTCAATTTGAAAATGACTTAAAAGTTTTTCAAATCAGCTTCTTCATTTTTTTTGTTTCTGTTTTTTTTTAAGTGTATTAAAGTGCTTCTGGCTAAGCTTGTTTGTTGCTTGTTTATTTCTTTGAGTCTTATGTCAAATTAATATGTTTAACTAACCTTTTTTTCAATCTGTTTAGTTGCATAATTGTTATCCTTAAAGGATAACAAGGCCAATTATTTAACTCAAAAGTTTTTTGCTCGTTTTCTATCATTGATTTCCAATTATAATTTACAATTTGTGCTCAATTTTTTTCACTCTGCATAATTGTTAAATGATAAACATAATGAGTTTACCGTTAATTGTATTAAAGTTGTCTGTCCGTTTGATTTTACTGTCTGTCTCTCTTTCGCTTCGTGCGATTGATGGCTTCTTTGTGCTTAATAAATTTGCATAATCGATAAACGACTATAACTGATTGAGTAAGCGATACAATTTGTGCTCTTGATTCGATAATTATTTAATCGGTCTGTATTCTACATGAAATGTATTGTTTGTAACAAGAGATTTGATGATATATTTTTCGAATTCGTGTACTAATAAGAACTTTGCAATATGTCATCATAAGGTAAATATGTTTTATCGATAAATTTTGAAGATTTAAATCGATAGTTATGCTTTATTTATTCATAACCATGCATATTTTTATGAAAAGTCTTTGTTTTTTTTTATGTACTTTTTTCCAATTGCATTTAAATTTTCTTTTTTTTTTATTTTCTAAATCATTTAATATTTCTTTCGGTGTATTTTAACACTGCAATAAAAGTTTATGTCATTGCTTCGTATGCTGTGCGCATTCTTATTAAAATGAAATAATATTTGCAGCGACACGCCATGCAAGGAGCTTTCACTACTCAAAATACAGCACATGTACTTGTCGCTATGCCATGCCCCCAGCTCCCCTCATCGTGTTGCTGCACCGCACCGAGCATTATAGTGTAGCATTGCGCTAAAACAAATGCCGAAGCGTGCAAAATCAAAAGGATAAACTGAGCTTTGGTTGGCGCTGTTTGAGCTTGTGCTTCTTTTTTATGCACTCCTTTTTTTTGTGTTTATTTCATTTTATTTCTAGTTTAATAACAACGAGTTGAACATGATTATGAATTCGCTATGGCGAATGTAAACTTCCGTCATTGAATCGCGTTGAGTTGAAGTGAATTGAAGTTGCATTCGGTTGGGTTTGACTGTTTGACTCTCTGACTGAAAGACATGGCAATGTTTTGCGCTTGCCGTGTATCAGCATGTCTAATGCCATGAGTGTACACTACACTGAGCTACAAAACACATGTTTGTATGTGGAGGAACATCGAGTTGTTGTTGAATGCGTTGAACTTTTGTGTAAAGTGCAATTGCATTTTTAAACCAATTCGTTCGTTTCGTATTTTGCCATTTGAAAACTTGTGCTGCCTTTGCCTTTGCCTCGTCGACTCGACGACTCTTTGCTCTTTATGCTTGTACATACAACATGGCATACAACATACAACATACAACTCATATAACATATAACTTCAAAATGGCGTTGCCTTCTGTCTGTCTGTCTCTCTGTCTGTCCCACCTGCGCCTGCAAAGAGTTTTTGTATTTTTTGCTAATGAAAAGGACGTACAGCTCGTTTAGAATTTTAAGCAAATAGAACGTGAACTGTTGTTGTATTCTGCCTCAGCTTGGCTTGGCTTGGTTCGTGGCTCGTTGGCAAAGTGCGGACGACTGATGCAACATGATGTTGCTGCTGCAATTTTACTTTTTATTAAAAAAAAAAACAAAAAAAAAATCAGAAAAAAAAGTAAAGACTAAAATGTTGAAAAGGGAAATTGACTGAGTGAGTGAGTGAGTGAGTGAACAAGTGAGCCAAGTTGAGGCGGCGTGTGTAGGGTATTTTCATTATGCTATTGTGCAGCGCTGTGTGTTGCAACAAGCGGTCGTGTGAGGCTTCACCAACGAATCGCCTCGCCTCCTACTACACGCGCATTTTGCATAATTCTGTGCGCCGCATTTGCCAAGCCAAAGCCATGCCACATTTGCTATGCTTGAATATATTTTTTTTTTTTTGTTTTTAATTTACTATTTTTTATACCCTGCACATACAGTGTGTCGGGGTATATTAGGTATAAAACGCACAGAAGAAGAGGAGTAAAGAGCCCATTAAGTATATTTTATATATTCCTGATCTGGACGACAAGCGAAATCGATTGAGCATTGTTCGTCCGTATTCACCCATGGATATCGGAAACTATTAGAGCTAGAGCCTCAAAATTTGGAGGATAGACTCGTGATGCTCGGCGGAAAACAAATTTGAATAGTCTTGTGCCATGCCACCTCTTTTTAAAAGCTATAGCTCAAAACCGGTAGACTCAGACCCTACAAAATGACATACCACACTTTTTGCCCATTCCCCTCATTTCCCCCAATTAAGTGGCTGTTTTAAAATTGCTATAACTTCGAAAATATAAAAGGTACGAACTTACAATTTCGTTTACAGGCTCTGTAAATAAAGTTCTTTCAAACCGCAAACCATTAATTACTCCATCCCCTTTTTGCTGCCCCTCAAAGTCAATCAAACTGAAATTTGTAATAAATTCATCATCATTTTTAGACCAATTTTCTTGAAACAAAATTTCAATATTTAAATGGGATATGTGAAATATACATTATATTACTTTTTCTAAGTTGGGCGTGGCAGCGCCCAACGTGTTTATAGGATATTATATTGTCGACATACTTGACTTTAACATCCTCATTATGTTTTTTTTACAAAATTTTTTCCAGTTTAAAATTGCAACTTTTTTTGTTGTTTATATTTTTTCTGCGCACGTTCCATTCATTATTATAAAATGTGTGTGTGTGTGTGTGTGTGTGTGTGTGTGTGTGTGTGTGCGCTCGCAATTTTTATTATAGACTTTTGTTTATTATTTACTATTAAATAATTTGTATGCAATTAATTAAACTTAATTTTCACCGCGTGTCGTCTCACAGCGCCGCATCGCCCAGCCACGCCTACTCTTCACACGCTCTATGTGTGTGTGTGTGTGTGTGTGTGTACCGTGCCTGGCACTTGTTCTGTTTAATACAAGTTTGCGCTTCCTCTTGACGCTTTCATGGCTTTTGCTCTTCGTTAGCCTTCATTTCATATTTTGCACAATTTTTATGTTTGTGCGAATTATGCCGCCACGCATGTGTGTATGTGTGTATCTGTGTGTGTGTTTTTGTTTTTGTTTGTTTGTTTTCGTCGATACAATTTTCAATTTTTGAAATTAATTATTAACTTGGCGTTGTAATAAAAGCTTTTTAGCGCCAATCTGCATGGACTTCGCTGTCTGTCGGTCTGTCTGTTGATCTGTCTGTCTGACTATCTGCTCAGCCATTTGGCAAACTATCTGTATAGACTCAATGTGGCTCGTCTCTTCTCGTTCTCCACTCCCTTCACAATATGTCTTTTCGTCTCGACTCTACTACTCTACTCCACTACACTCTTCTCTACACAGTTCTTCTCATCGCTCCTCAACTCTTTATACCTCGTCATTCTTTCCACAACTCGTCTCATTTTGTATTTGTTTATGGTTTTTGATAATGGTTCATGTTGTTGTTACTCTTCTTTTTGTTGTTGTTGTTGCTGTTGATTATCTGTCGATGTGTTGTTTATGTGTCTGTCTGTCTGTTGTGTCCAGTTTTTGTCGGTTTAATGCACTTTTCACCAACTTGTCGGTTATCTATGCAAACAAACGTTGCTCCGTTGTTGTTTTATTTGCATGTGAAGTATTTTAATTAAACTTTGATTGTTGGTTTTTGTGCGCTCTTCATTTTTTATTTCGTATTATTAAAAGCTTCAATGATTTTTGAGTGTTGGTATCCGTTTATGCTTGCTAAACGTAACGTTTGTGTGTGGAAAAGAGACCTAAAGTGAGGAGTATTCGATGATAAAAAGAGTAAACCATGAGTTATTTTTATTGAAAATTTCTTTATTTTCTTTTTTATAATGGAAATTCTTCAAGAAAATCAAATTTCGTTATAAAAAAGAGGGTTTTTGGTAAAACAACTTTAGCACTGAGCATTAGACTGCTGTATGTGCAGTGTATCGGCAAGTAACATGCGTTACATTGCGAGAAGCTTATTCATAAAAATTACTTCACTTCCAATTCAGTGGTCATATGGCCTAATATAGGTTTTCCTCGAAAAATAATAAAAGAAAAATATATAAAAACTTGAATTTTTATACATGTCAATAATTTGCTAAGGCAACCAAAAGAAGGTAAGAAGAAGAAAAAATGCACTCAAATGAAAATAAATTCAATTTGCTTGCTTTGAAGTAACTTACAATCGCACAACGAATGAATAAATATGACACTTCAAAGTGTTGTACGTTTGTCTGTCTGTCTGTCTGTCTGTCACTCTGCATAACTTACAACGTTGAGTGACCTTATTTATGAGACAAGACATATTATTGTTACCATTAGTTAACAAAGTAATAATAAATAAATAATAAAATAAAAAAAAACATAATAAATAATAAAAAAATCATTATAATTTGTAGGGTGCTGAAGCAGCTTCAGCTTAAGTTGAGTTTTACTGACAGCAGAAGGCGTTGAGTTGAAACAGTATGGGTACGTGACATGAAAGGCTCAAGACCGCAACAACAACAACAACAACAAAGCAATAACAATAGCAAGAGTAACAACAATGACACGCAAACATATCCTTTTGAATGTTACGCATTGTCATACAACATTCTCAGCGCCTGTTGTTATGCTACAGTTTATATAATCAAATCTCATGCTTCGTTAATTCGAAATGTCGTTACGTGTTAGCTGTGCTTGTTGTTGTTGTTGTTGCTACTGTTGTTGTGGCAGTGGTAGACGTCGCATTCCAGCAGCATTGTTGTAACACAACGCCACTCTACCGCCCCTCCCCCTCTACTATTACTCACTTGCCATTGCCGCTGCCAATGTTCTACGCTCGCTTTGATGACAACGACATGACAAGTATGATAGGCGGCGTGGGATGAACGAAGACGCATGTGTGGTTATATCATACTGACAAGCAATCCTTTCTCTTTTTGAAAAATATGCCATACACTAATGTCCTTTGAAAATAACATGCCACACACACACACACAATCACAAACACAATGCCAAGTGTTGCCTGCATAAGGCATAGAGATAGATATGCATTGAAGAGTGTCAGAGTTGTGTTCATGGCCGAAGGGAGGGTGGTTCGGACTCACTGGCTCACTGACTGACTGTATGACTAACTGAAAATAACTGAGTCGTGAATAATAGCTGAGAAAAAGGCGCTCGTTCGTACGCTTGACTGCTTGAATGGTTGGTCCTTTGGTTGGTCGGCCTAAACTTGTCTATGTCGCATCGGTTCGGGCCATCATCATCATAGTCATCATCAAATCATGTGTTGTGTTCTTTTTGCTGGCTTCTTCGTCGTCATCATTGTCGTCAACATTGTCATTGTCGACGTTGTCGTTGTCGATGTCGTTGTCGGCAACGACGTCTTATCGTTGTGTTGCATGTGTATCGACCCGCATTTATTGGCGGCAAAAAGAAAACGTCGACGATGACGATGACAAAGTCTCAAAAGCACAGAAGCAGCGACAGCTCATTGTCACACACACACACACACACACAGTTACATAGAGACATGTCCACTATGGCGCACTCTTTCAATAGCCTGCAGTGTTTTCATCTTGTCAAAAGCAATATAACAACAACAACAACAAATACTATAATGCTGCGGCTGCCACATTGTTGTTGCTGCTGTTGTTGCTGCTGTGCTAACCAACGAAACACAAAAAAGAAAGGGGGAGAAAATCAACTCAACTCGTTTGAAATGAAATACTTGTCCGGCGGCTAAGCACAAACTCACTCTCAGGTTGCAGCTCAGCTTCAGTCTCTGCTCGTGACCAAAACTTGCGTGAGTGTGAGCGAAAGCGTAAAAAAGAAGTAATAGAAAAAAAAAAAGACCAACAAACAAAAACAAACGATGGTTTCATAGTTAACGCCAACGCACATGCTTTGTTGTTGTATGTTAGATACTTTTGCTTGGCGCTCTCCCCACTCACGCTCACGCACGCACTCTTTTGTGGTTCATAAAGTTCATTTTCTTTATTGTTATATGCACTTATAGCAAACAATTTTTGTGCTTTGTGCTTTGATAAACTGGAATTTCGCTAGACAATTTAAGTAATTTGTTGTTAATACAACGGGAAGAAGGTGTTAAAAGCTTTTACGTACTTTACGTTTACGTTGACGTTGACGTCGTCAATGTGTAACGTCATAAAAGTGTTGGCATTAAAGGCATAATGACGATTGGTTAAGTAGTTGAACTATAAAAACAGACATAAATTCATGATTAAAACCAAGTTTTAGTTTAGTTTGCTAGTCACATACATAATGGCAGTGGTGAATGCTTTAAGTAATTAGAATTTCATTATATTGAGCGTTGTTCTGCTTAATGAGCAATGCACTGAAAGACATTTAAGCTAAGGTTTTTGTCAAATTGCTATAAATTAGTTGTGTTATGTTATTCTGCTTGTTGTTAATTAATTAAATTCTATATGGAGAGAAAATACTTCTTTTCGAATGCAATCATTTTTTTATTTGCGTAAAAAAGTTAACTGAGTCTTTGTGAATTGAAAATTTTTATGTTCGAATGCAAAATTTGGATCTTCGAATTGAAAATTCTTCTCTTCGAATGTCAGAATACTTTTATTTAAGTTCAACATTTTTTTTTTGGGTAAAAAATTAAGTTCGAATGTAAAATACTTATGTTCGAATGCGAAATTTCGTTCTTCGAATTGAAAATTCTTCTTTTCGAATGTTTCTTTTCAACTGCAAAACTCTCTTCCATTTAAAAACTGATGTTCAAGTTGAAAAGACTTTTGTTCAAAATGAAATTTTCTTTGGCTCGGGTTGAAAATTCATCTTTTCGATGAAGCTTGCTTAAAGAGCTCAATTGGAATTTTTTCATACTCCTTTCAAATCAAAGACTCCGAACTCTCCTTACTGACTGCTCAATAAACAAATACAAATGACATAAGATTATTCACGCTGAAAACTCATAAAAAATGAGAAATAATTACGCCCAACGCTTCTAACAAATACTTTCTTTACGCAACTCAGCATTTAGCATACGCCCAAGTAATCATTTATAGCCCCAAGCAATACAACAAAGCATTATTCTGTTCTGTTATCTGCTTCTTCGACTTCTTCTTGTTGAACTTCCGACGTAATAGACAAGCATAAAAAAGAAGCCAACGTCGAAGCAAACAAATTGTCAACTGATTGCCATAATTTAGCAAATAGTCAATGAATAAAAAAGTATCACACACACACACAATGACAGTGACAGTGATGGTGATGGTGAAATTTACTTTCGAATGCAGCAATTTCGGCAGTCGAATTGTCTGTCTGTCTGTCATTGAGTTGGTAAGAAAATATATGTACATGTACTTTTCGCTTTCCGCTGGCAAGTTCAAGGTAACAAATTATACAATATATTGTACGATCTGCAATAAAGCAAGACGCAAAGACGACAAAGTCACAGTTAACAAGGTGCCGGTGCAGAAGAGAGCGCGGGGATTGAAAGAAGCGGCGTCTGTTTCAGCAATAAAATTAAGAAAACAAACATGATGCTCTGCTCTTTGAAACTTAAACTTGCTTTGGCCATAAAAAAATCCACAGAAAAAAAAAGAATCTTGTAACAAAAATATTTTTTTTTCTTGCTCATGTTGTTGCCTTTGTTATTGTTGTCTGTTCGTGCGTTTCTTTAGAAGTAAAGTAAACAATTTCATGCAATTTTCTTATTTATTTTTTGTTTTATTTTTTGCTTGGTTTGCCGCTGTTGGCAAAATATAAGAAAAACTTGGCCTAAAAGTACAAAGTCACTCTTAAAGACATAAATTGCTGCATGTATGTGTGTATGTATCTGTGTTGGTCTTTGCTTTATGGGGCATACAATGTCATGAATCACTGGCAGTAACAATTACTGAGCGCAAATAAAGCATATAATGTGCTCAAGGCATGCGGCATGGTTGTGCTTTTTTTTATTTAGCGGAAGTGGCAGACAGCGGAAGTTGTGCTAAGATGCAGAAACGTGTGTGCGGGCAAGGAGATGCTGAAAGGGGAGGCAAGCAGTAGAAAAAAAAAAAAAAATACTTGTCAACTAACTTTGGTCATTAGTTGTTCGCGTTGGTTATACTCGGTTTATTTTTTTCCCTTTCATAGTCTTCTCATCTTTGGACAAGTAAATGCCGCCATAAAAATTGAATTTTGCAATGTCAGCAAAGAATTGTGAAGAAAAATGGTTTTTATTATATATTTTTGGCTTTTTTTTTTGCGCTTAGATTTTAGGCTTTAACATGACTTTTGGTGAGATTAAAAGCTGTGCGAAAAGTTAGATTTATTATACATTTTTCAATGAGAAATTTTTTTGATAAATTATTAAAACGGTTTTAAATGCAAAAGCGTCTTGTAAAAGATGTTTAGATTAAAATGTAAAAGTCGTCTTTGTGATAGGCATGAATTGAATGCTTGTAAACAAATAATCCTCATTCGAATTTAAAATTCTTTTGTTCGAATGTAAAATTCTTTTGTTCGAATGCAAAATTCTTCGCTTCGAATGTAAAAATTTTAAAGTTTGGCTATAAAAATTTCTATTGTAATGTAAAATTCGGCTCGATTTGAAAGTTTTTTTGTTCGAAACACAAAATCTTCTGCTCGAATGCAAATTTTACATGCGAACAGAAAAATTGTTTACTTTGTATCATAAGTTCTCATATTCGAATACAAAAATTCGTTTGTTCGAATGCAGTGTATTTCTATTCGTCTATCATAAGCTTTATTTCGAATTTGTTTGGCTTGTTCAAATGCAGAAACTTTATTTATTTCTATTTCTTTTTTTCAAGTTCATGCTCATTAAAAATCACTTCAACAAATACACTTGTCGTCAACTCCAACTCTAACTCAACGCTTAAATTAAAAATTGAATTCAATGAAAAGCCGAAAATAAATTTCAACAACTCGAGCTTGTCTTGGCCACCCCTATTTTGTTGCTGTTCTGTTTGTGCTCAAATTCGAAATCAAATCAAATGAAAAGCGCTGCCAATAAGTCACAATGAATGAAGTATTAAATTTAAAAATAAAATATTCTAATTGCGCACTCTCGAGTGCCGACACGTGTTAATCAATCAACATCAACTTGGCGTGCCTTGTCTCACTGCCTCCCTCAACACTCGCTTTCGACGCCACTGTGCTGTCCTGCGCGCAATTCAATTGAAGAATACCTTAAATAAAAAATAACTTATACAAAATGCTTGACATTTCTTTTCATTATTATTTTTCAATTTTACTTTTTTTTTTTGCTTTTCTCTTATTATTTTTTTTTTTTTTTGAACTGTCGTGTTAATTTCTCTAGCATCTAAAAACGAATTCAACGCTGAATTTTTAATGAAGGCAACGGCGCGGCATTTAACGCATTTCCCAGCGCGCTGCTGCTGATGCTGAAATGGGGACCAATTCCTCACACCCAAGCCAAGGTCTATGCAAAATTTAGTCATACATAAATAAAGAACCCATTATCAAATGATGGCGTCAGGCATAACAAGAAGAAAAAAGCGTCAAGCAATACAAGAATAGCGAACATTAAAAAAGCAAAAAAAAAAAAAAAAAAACAACTGCGACAGTAGACACATTAAGCGGGTTGTGGTGAGGGGCGTAAGAAATGTAGATTTTTTTTTATTTATTTATTTTTTACATTTTTTTTTTTTAAATTACTTCTTTTTTGTATTTACTACGTTTGACTGCCTTCGAAAATGTTGTTGCACATTGTTAAACATAAACATGAAGTTGTATGCGTACTTTTTTGTACGTTGTTAGTGATGACTGTAGTGCGAAAGTGACAACAACAACAACGATAATAATAACAACAGCGCCGCACTTGCTAAAATGTTGTGAGATATTGTTTTGTTTTGGTCGGTTTTGTCTTGCGTTGCGTTACTTGTATTTCGAAACTTTTCATTATGTTGATTACTCTGGTGCTTCAGTTGCCGGCGCCACCGCCGCCGCAGCCACTGTCACCAACGCTGCTGTTGCTGATGATAATCATGAAGATGATGACGTTGGCGATGGCGTGGGTAATGATGAGTTGTACAGGTGGTAAAGCCAAGTTGAGTTTGAATCACAGTTTCGCGTCGTCGTCGTCGTTGTTGTTGTTGATAAAGCTTAAAGATACACGCAATTAAATAACAACTTTTCAAACTTAATATGGAGCGGCGGTTGGGGCAAAAGTAAAAAGTAACAGAGTTGCCAACGTACCGCAAACTTATTAATTTCGTAATTATGAGTAATATTTTTGTTTGCCTGACTGTGGCACGGGTTTTGTTGGAGGGTATATGTATGTGTGTGTGTGTGTGTGTGTGTGAGTATATAAATTTGAATCGTAGCCCAATTAATTTGCGGTTATACACTCTTAAGGTAAAAGATACACAGAAACTACAACAAACGGACAGCCTGCCGAGCCATGCCTTGCCTGTCTGACAGCAGCAATAAAATTGGGCAATGTCTGTTTGGGTGTATGTTGGTGGGGTCTTGAAAATGTTACAACCTGCTAATGAGGGTGTTAGCTAGCACGTGAAGTAAGCGCAAAATTGACTTGGCAGTCATGATGATGATGATGATGATGTTGTTGATGATGCTAATGATGATGAAGAAGGCAGTTGTCTGAGAGAGAGAGAGAGAGATGGGTAAAGCGGCCAGGAGCTAAATAAATGGGTAGGAGCAACCTTTTACTCATCTACATCATCAACAAGAACAACAAAGACAACAACAACAGTCTGGTACTCATCGTCATTAAGAACGCTTGTGTTTCGTTAATTGGAAAGTTACCAAAGCGGTGCAGACAAACAGACCGACAAACAGACAGACAGACAGACAGACAAAGTCAGAGAGTCCCTAGAATAGAATTTAGCGAGAGAGAGAGATAGCATGAGTGGATAAAGGGAACGAGTCACTCATTGAGTTGGCCGCTGTCGTACTGAAAGAGCTTCGTAATTGCTTCTGATTGTTTGCCAAGCCAAAAGTACAAAAAAAAAAAAAAACCTAAAAGAAAATTCAAACTTGAAGTCTTTTGGTTCGTTTTCATTCGCTTGTGTTAAAAATCGTGTTGGCTTCGTGTTGCCAAAATAAAGCGAATAAAACGTAAAACGAAAAAGAAATATTTTTTTCTTAATTTGAAATTGAAATTGAGACACGAAAATAACGTAATAAATTATATTTCATTTCGTTGGAATTTGCAGGGCGCACGTCATTTGGGCGGTGCGAGCGTGGAGTGCTTTTTATATCATTATTTTTTTTTTTGGCAAGCTTTGCTTTAATTAGGTGAATTTTATTAGAATAGGGTTGTCGTGTCGACGGCAACGGCAATGACGAAGACAAAGACAAAAGCCGAAACTTGGTTTGGTCTGGCGGTGGGCGTGTGTACTCACGTATATAAAGAGTGCTTTGAACTGAAAAATGTTGCTTGAAATTGTCTGTCACATGACTTGTCATCAATTATAATTAAGATAACAGTGGCAAAAGAAATGAGTATGGATTATATGTGACTTAAGTGTTGGAAAATTCAGTGATAAATAATTGAAAATACTGAAACGTTGAGTGGCATATGATAGATTAGCTAGGCTGTTTTAAAAAGTGAAGTTTTTAGAAATCGTGATGCAAATTGTGACGCATGTGAATTTTTTTGTGGTTTCGCAGCTTGACTTGCTTTTAATCTTCTGAAATATAATAGTTGTTTTTCGTATTTTTTTTTATGAAACATATCTTAAGAAATGTTATTGTTTCGAGTGAAACACGTGTTGTGCAAAACTTTTATCTTTTTATAAAAATACAAAACGAAAAAGTATATTTTTTGTTTTTATTGTATGTACATGTTTAATGCAATATTTGTAATACATAACAAGGCAGTAAGCAATTTTTGCATGCACTGCTAACCCATTTTCGAAAAAAAAAATAGCAAAAAAGTTTTGTTCTGCGCACAGATACACACACACACACATACAAACAGTTATACAAATAACCAACAAAAATGCAAATCAGGCCGTGTGCTTAGTTGAAATACTTGCTTGTTTTGTATCTAAGCCTTTGCTGCGCTATAAAATGTATAACACCTCCAGCCCGCCGCCATTTTGTATAGGCTATGTGCATTGCAGTTGTCGTTCGACTAACTGTTTTTGTGCCTATGTTATGCAAATTCCAAAAATATCAATAAACAGCATAAAAAAATACAAATACAAATAAAAAATACAAAAAAATGAAAAAAAAAGAATTCAAAAACATTTCTAGTTTCTTTTAGTGTATTTCTCTGAGCAAATATTTTGGCAACGTTTAGCATATTTTTGCTTTTTGGTGCATATTTCCTTTATTGCTTTGTGTGTTGGTGTATCTGTGTGCATGTGCGTGTGTGTGTGTGTGTGGGCGTAACAACGCGTTGCGTTCTATGCGAAAAATTATTTATCAAAAAACCGCATGAAATATGCCAAGTCGAAGGTAAATTCCGTTTGAAATTCATAAATTGTTCGCTCGCTCAAAAATGTTTCTATTTTTTATTCCATTCCATTTTTTGTTTGGCATAAATATTTCTTTATTTGTTTTTGTTGTTGTTGTTGTTGTTATTCTTATTGTGATAAGCTATCGTTTTGCTAAAATAGGTCGTTGTCGTTGTTGCCTTTTAAATGCATGTACCGACCGACTATGCATGTAGTTGAGTGTATCTTTTAACCCAAAATGCAATTGAAAGTTAGAAAAGCAGAAAATTTATGCAAAAGAAACTTGACTCTTATAGCATAAATTTTTGTATATTTTATTTAAAATATATTTCATTCTTTATTCATATTTCGTTTGAAGTTTTGTTTTACTTACCAAGAAAAAAGTATCTTATACAAAAACTGTGTCAAATAGCAGACAAGTCAAACAATATTCAAACACACATAAAAATGAGTCAGTCGGTGATGAGTCATGATGCATGTTGTCTTATTTACATATGAACATATGTTAAAAATACAACAACAACGACAACAACAACAACAACTGCAAATCGTCTTTTAAAATGTGTGGCAAAGAAACAATGAACTTTACTTAACTCAACTTTTCCTTTAATGTATTTTACTTTTGCTTGACTTGAAGTCATAAACATGCATGCACTCATAGCTTGTTTACGCCCAACGCGCAGAGGCGTGGCTTTGCATATGCTGCAATGTTTTATATTTTTTGCATAATCCACTAAGATAAGTAAGTAAGTTAAACTAAGACAGTTGAAATAAACTAAGACTGAAGCTGAAGGCGCCCCAACAACAGCAGCAGCAACTATAACAACTTGTGCGAATAAGTTGAAAAATGTAAATAAATACTTAAGTTTGTTTGCGTACAACGATGACGACGATGATGATGATGATGTTGTTATCGTTGGATGAAAGAGTTGCTAAAAGGGTGAGTGCATGAGTCATGTGCTGATGTTGATGGCGTTGACTTTTGTAGTGGCCGACAAAAGTAAGCATGCTCTAGCACATGCATAGAACATGTGTCAATGAGGGGCTGCAGTGCGGTGGTGAGCGATGTGTAATGATAAAGAGTGAGCGAGAGATACTAGTTGCAGAAAGTGACGATTGCCGAAGCAAAATGCTTCATTTCTGACGACAGTAAGTTGTCTGTCTCGCTGACTGTCATCGTCATCGTCTGTCGTTCTTGGTGCAGTTGCGAATGTCCATTAGAATTTAATACGATTGACATATACACATCGTCGTTCAGTCATTAGCAACCAAACTGGGTTGGTTTGGGTGCGGAACTTGATGCACTTTGCGTTCTAAAATAGCTTCTTCTCGTAACACGATAATGGGCCAAGTGTATTTAGCATAAAGTACTTTTCATCCTCTGACGCTTCTGCACCATCGATTTAGTTGAAAGCTGACGATTTAGTTTGTCAAGGAAATTGTCTGAAAGCGAATTTGTCGCAATAAGCTGCTTAGGCATTGCGAAAGGCCATTAATGGTCATTGGCTTGGCAGAGCGCATGCAACTTGTGCATGATGTAACAAATAATTTCAAGTATGATATGCAAAATAGTATAGAAAAATTGTTTAAACAGAAATTAGTACAAAAAAATAATAAAATTAAATTTTAAAAAAATATTATATAAAAAATAATAACAATAAAAAATTTCCGAAAATATTCTAAAAAAAAATTGAGAAAAATATAAATTTTAAAAATTATTATAATCTATAAAAAAGTTATCTAGTAAAAAAGTAATATAGAAAATAATTTAAAAAATATATAAAAAATAATATAAAAACAATATAAAATAAAATATACCACAAAATTTAATACAAAAAAATATAATATAAAATATAACATAAACAAAAAAAATATTTTAAAATATAATATAAAAAATAAAAATAACTCACAATCAAAATTGAACTATAATATTTACAAATAAAATAAATATTAATTTTATTTAATATATTAATTAAATAAAAAATCATATATATTATTATAATTAATAGGCAAAAATTATGTATAAAAAGAAATACGATGAAAAATATTAACAAAAAAGATTCTGTTAAATACATTAAGTCGAACTGATTCGTTCACTTCACTTTTATTATTTGTGTTTTTCATAAATATAATGAAACTTTTTGTTTCTTGTACTTCAACTATCATCATTTCTGCATAATGTATTTTGCGCTTTTAATTAAGTAAAATTTCGCG
The DNA here is from genome assembly GCA_037044515.1 of Phortica magna. Taxonomy (NCBI): domain Eukaryota; kingdom Metazoa; phylum Arthropoda; class Insecta; order Diptera; family Drosophilidae; genus Phortica; species Phortica magna. The sequence goes on from JBAMBP010001193.1 coordinate 163,856, forward strand.
CGCTCTTAGCACTTGCAAACATATTTTTCAATTAAGAGAAAAGAGAAAAAAAAAATAACGATAAACTTTTGTTTTGCTTGAATACATGACTTTTCGCTCAGAACAAAACAGCGTAGAAAAAAGTAGCGAACAAAACTTGAACATTTAATTTTCTTGAGTGAAATTCATTTTGCCTTCGCTTGTTGTTGTCATACCCTGTAATTTATGGTAAAGGGTATATTAGTTTTGTGCGCATCGAAAATGAATGTAACACTAAATTCTTTATTAGTATCGAAAGAGGAATTAATTTAGCCATGTCCGGCTGACTGTCCGTCGGTATGAACGCGTCAATCAAAATTCCTTGCCTTTTGAGGTAAGAACATTAAGTTGGGAGTGTGTGAAGCTGAGTTAAGAATCCCAACAAGATAGAATAGAAAAGTGTGCAGGGGGCCCATATAGTAAAACTTTAAAACGCTTATTTCTCTTGAACCATAAAACCTACAATCATGAAAATTTGCATGTGTGTTATTGAGATGGCGTTTAATAAGATTCAATTACAAATTGGGCGTGGCCAAAAGTTATATCTCTGGAACCAATTAAACTGGAAGAGTAAAAATTGTCATTTATGGAAATGAAATCTGTTTCGATTAAAAAGTGGGCGGTGAATGCCCTATAACTGCCGTTACAAATAGAAAGTACAGGGTATTTCGAAGTCGCGTACTCTCGACTACAATTCTCTACTATTGTTGTGCACTTTTCATAAAATATTATTAACATATTAGTAAGTCAAGCGCGTTTGCTAACTATTGTTTATGGCATGTACACACACACACACATAGACACACGCTCATACATACATATATATCCTTCGAAATGTATCTTTCAAAATGTTACTTGCTAACTCGCATATTGTTGCTGAATACATGTATGCATGACGACATGCTGAAGAGCTGAAAGTGAAGCTGATGTTGGTTGTTGTGAAAGTAGTAGTTGAAGCTGAAGTTGAAGTCATTACCACCTTTGTTGTAGAGTCGTTGTAAAGCACGACGAAACTTTGTCCTTACATTTTCAGTTGAGTTCGCTTTTTGCACTTGGGGCATTTACACAAACTATGCTTGCTTAGAACAACATCAGTGGGTGGGAAAGAGTGAGCCGAATAGTTGAATATGATGCTTCCACAACGACTAATAATAAGCTACAGTTTGTGTAGGTGAGCTGCATTGTTGTTGCTTGTTTAAATAACTCAAGTTATATAATTCACAGCAGCCATGTGACATGACACACACGTTGAGGCGAGTTGTGTGAGACTACAAAAATACGATAGATGACAATGGCAATAATAGTCGAAATAAAACTTCTTTTTTCTTGTTTTTTAGCCTTGAGCCAAAACTAACTTTGACTGAGACTGAGACTTCTACTTTGTTTGGTTTTGTGTGTGTGCTTCTGCTTTTTTTTTTTTCAGTGAGCTTAAGCGTATCTGTGTGCGTATTTCGTGTTTGTATTTGTGTTTTTGGTAGCATTATAAGTTCATGAATTTGATTATTGTTGTTGTTGAAATTACAGTTTGGTTATACTTTCTTATTAGTTTACTTTGCTTATGAAATTTTCTTAGAAGATTAAACAAGTAAAAGGGTTAAGCATCTACAGAAACTTCTGTCATTTTGCTTGTAAACTGAATTGATTAGTTATTCATAGCATTTCTATTTGTATAAACAAAGTTTTGTGTAGTCTTATATCATTTACAGTTAGCTTTGGCCAGAAAACATGACTTATATTTCATTATTGGCTTAGATACTTTATCGGTAATTGACTTTTGTTTATTACTTTTACAAATAAAGTAGCAAACAGACACGGTCTTACACTGCTCTCAAGCACAACAAAGTCACAAGTTGGATTTTGTAACTCTTTTGTAAAGTCTTTTAGTCTTCTGGTTCAAGTTAGAGAGAGAAATCTAATTGGAGTTACTGATCAATCGCATTCATTATTTTCCAGTCTTCTTACTACTACGGTCTTCGGATAGACATCGCTATGAATGATAGAGACTGTAAAATTTTTTAAATATTGAGACTAGAAATTTACGGTTCAAGTTACAGAGACAAATCATCTTTAGTTCAAGTTATAGAGTGTTGAATATTACAAAAGAGGTTATTGCTTCATTTCTTTATCTTAAAGAGTATTTCAAGTTGTTGCTTTTATCGATGCTTAACACTAAGAACTCGTCACAACTGGTCACAAAATAGTGACGTATTTATTTGGTGCTCACAACAGAATTCCCTGATTTTGTCATTTCAACGTGGAATTCATTAAAAATATGAATTGTTAGGAAAAAAATATATATTTTAAGAAGTCTTTAGTCAGATAATCAAGCCTTTAGTATTAAAGTGCTGCATATCACAGCTTAAAGTTAGCTAACATACAACCCTTGTGCCAGCGCTGCTTTAAGCTCTTCTGTTTGTTGGTTATGAAAGTGATTGATGGTCAGAGTGTTTCTTATTTATTTTATGTTGTAAAGAAATTTTCATAAAATTATGTAAGTTTTTTATTGTTCTCACTTTCTTATCATGCCTCATAGTTTTGCACTTAAGCTACTTTGAAGCTCATCTCAGTTATTCTGTCCAGTTTTATTTTTATTTATTTTTTCTGTTTCGTTTTCTACAAGTCTTTTTCACTCGACATAAATGCGTTGCTGCTTGTATAATGTGAAAAATGCGTTGATGTGCTCATTATCAAGTTATTTTTTCATGCTACTTGTGCAAAGAAAATGAGAGGGCGAAAAAAAACAAAAAAAAAAAAATAATAAATAAAAGTAAATAGCAAAAAAGGGTCAAAGCTTTTGAACTAGAAACTTTAGCTTAGCTTAGTCATAGTAGACACTTGCCACAACAAGCTGCTTGTGTAGCAACATTACTATCATCATCATAATCATCATCACAATCGTGATCATCAACGTCATTATCATACGCTGATGCTAATGACTAATTTCAAAGTTGGCAGTTGCTCTGACTTGCAGTCGATACTTGTATCTGTGTATCTGTGTTAAGCTGCAATCTGTATATGCTTTGCTACCTTTTGCTATCGCACCACTTTAACGTAAATTAGTTTTTAATTAATTTCAAAGTGCAAACCTTTACTGTATAAGATGAAAATCAGTAACCAAGAGTGACACAGCAACAAAAACAACAACATCAATAATGGCAACATTAGCATACAACTCAAGTGAACTATAGCAGAGTTGCCATCAAACTTGTATTTTTCTTTTTAGCTACGCAACTCAACTCAATTCGAACTTGTCGTTGAAGCTTATTTTGTATACAATTTTTTTTTTATTTTCTTACTTTTTTTTTTTTAATATTATTTGTGCCATCTTTGCCAACATTCAGTGTCGTGAGACTGTTGAAAAAAAAAAAAAATGGTTGTACAAAATTTATGTAGAAAATATGTAAGAGTATCGCTTTACAACTTATAATTGGATTTATGTAGTCGCCATTGCCATGCTGCCATGCCATGCCATGCCATGCTTTAGACAAGGACAAAGTAAGGTTATGCGCCGTTGCCTTGCCTTTGGCCAATGCTTTGAGTATTGTGGCTGTTGTTGTTGCTGTGGAACATAGTTGTGCAACAGCTGCTGCAACGGAAGCAACATAAATGTCAAAGCGACCAAGCCGAAAGCAAAGCGGAAGTGGCCAAGTGTTTGTTTGTTCGTGCGGTCGGTGAGGGGTTTTCAATGTTTGACGCTTGCTCACCTCGTTGTGCGCTTTAGATTTATGTTCGTATTGCAAATTAATCAATTGGGATTGCTGCCGCTACTGTACTGCAATGTAAGAAAGAAAGAGAATTTCAAATTAAGTATACAACTTGTTAGCCAATATTCAAATCGGGGTTTGTTTTTATAACAAGTGAGTAATAGTATTATAGCTTGTTGCCATAAATAAGCAAAGGTTAAGAAAGATTTAAATTTTCTGCATAAAAGTTATGTTTAAGCTGATGATTGAAAATAAAACACAAAATGTACGCTTATGTTTCATAGGAATACACCGCACATACGTCAATTTAACATTGAGCTTGAAGGTAGTGTCGTATGGCGTATGTGCGGTGTTGTTCTATGTAACATAGGCGTTATGTTTTGTAATTTTTTATATTTTATATATTATAAATGAAACAAAAATTCAAATTTGCAGTAAAATTTTATATGAATTCATAAGGCGGTGGAACGTCGGTTATCCTCGTGCAAATTTTCTGAAACCGTTTGACTTGCCATTATGCGTTTTATGTTTAGAACGAAATACAAGTTCTTTTGTTAAAGTTTTATGTGATTTGTTTATCTCAAAACCATCACCATAAATCACCGACTTTACTTTGCTTTCTCAACTCAAAATTTCGATAATTTCGAATTGCATTGAATGCATTTTGTTATGACTTACGCTCAATCACGCTTATCGTTAAAAACATTTGCCGGAAAAGCACCACAAAAACTTAAAGCAGAGCAGTTTTATCAGTATTTATGTTTATTCCTCTGCTCGTGCGTGCGTGCGTGCGTGCGTGAGTGCTCAAAATGCTTTTATATGATTTTATCTAATTTTCATTATTTTATGAAATAATGTTTTTTCATAAAGTTTATTTCATTTTGTTTGTTGCCTAAGTCGGTTTTGTGTTGTATTCTCTTTGAAGTTTATGTGCGCCATCAAATATGTTGCAACTTGATAAAAGAACCTCTAACCGATTACAGTTCAGTTGCTTTTTGTTATGCATTGTTCTTGTTTTTGTTCTACTTCGTTTTTTGCTGAGTTGAAAGCATTTTCCTTTCCGTTGCATGGCTGACAACAGCTGCCAATATGTTGTTGTTGTTCAAGTGCTGTAAAAAGCAACGAATACGAAATTCAATATACAGTGAAGTCTTTTTAACACGAATTTTAAGCGAAATGTTACAATCTGCATCTGATTTATCGAAAACATTGATATGAGTAGTCAAATTCGACTTCTAGAGTCGTCTTTGGTATGTTTAAGTCATGAGAAAACAAAAATTTATACTAAATAGATTTATTTAAATGAAAAAGATGAACGATTCAAATGTCGTTACACTGAAATGCAGAAGCTGCAATACTTACACACCGATGCTTTGAGCTAAAGTGTTCGTTAGTCTTCTGGTTCAAGTTAGAAAGAGAAATCATGTTGGAGTTACTGATCAATCGTATTATTATTTTTCAGTCTTCTTACTACTACGGTCTTCGGATAGACATCGCTTTGAATGATAGAGACTGTAAAATTTTTTAAATATAGAGATTCGTAATCTGCAGTTCAAGTTACAGAGACAAATCAACTCTCGTTCAAGTTATAGAGCGTTTTGTATAACAAATCAAGTTAATGCTTCCTTTCTTTAACTTAAAGAGTATTTACAGTTAATGGTGTTCTACTTAAAGAGGTGTGACTGTAAATGCATGTGCTGCTGTGTGTGCAAAATAAGTGCATTGCTTGTACGTTAGTAAAGTACTTAAAATCTTGCTCGCTTCATTGAGTTTCTGTTTGATTTTTATTTATTTTTATTTCGTTGGCGTATTTTTTTTTTTTTTTCTTTTAACAAATATTGATTATACGCGCTGCACGTACATGATCAGCAGATTTCGTGGCATACAAAAGCAAAGTAAAGCAAAGCGAAATAAAAAGCGAAGCTAAAACGAAAAACGCTTAAAGTAAAAGTTTGAGTCAATTTGAGCTCCTTGCATTTACTTCACTCCACTCCAGTGCGGTTCGGTTCGGTACGGTTCGAAGGCTTTACGACACGTCCTTGTGCCAGTTTGGTTGATTCTCGGTTGTGGTGTGGCATGTGTGCCTGAAAATGGAAAGTGTTTTCTGTGTGCATGTGCATGTGTGTGTGTGCATTGTGTTGTAGCACAAGCGAACGCCTTAACGACCTCAAAAAATGCCTCACACTCACACTCTCTCTCTCCACTCACATGCCTTCGTCGTCAACGCCCTCACTTCACTTCATTGAATGTATGCGTTTAAAGAAAAGTGCTTATTTTCGCTTTTAAACTTTTGGTAAATAGAATTCGTCGAAGCGGCAGACACAGGCACACACACACACACACACATCCATACACACAAACACAAATACCTTTTGTGTTTTTGCCGCAACCGTTCAAGTCGACTCGTATCGAATCGAGTCGAGTCAAGTCTTGAAGCATTTTTGGCGTCTTGTTTGTTGCAAAAGTGCTAATTGGGTTAGTAGCTACTTGACGTACACTTCATCTCAGCCTCTAAGACTATGTCAGACCGTCAGTCAGTCAGTCAGCCAGTGAGTCCGTTAGTTAGTCGTCTCACGTTCCAACCGTTCATATTGGCCCAAGTAAGTATGTAAGTAAGTAAGTAAGCTGCTTTTGGAGCTTGCATTGTGTCCTCATTTTCAAAGTCTTTACTTTCTTTACTTTACTTACATCTTCTGCTTCTTCTTCTCATGCTTTTTACTTCACTTGTTTCGCTGTTTTCTTGAAATAAGAAAAATACAAATAAAATCGAAAATCTTTGAAAAAAATTCTTGTTAGTTAAACTTGTGCATAGTTTTGTCTTCTTCTTTTTCTCTTCATACACACAACGTCATTATAAATTTTCTGTCTCCCTCATGCCAATGTTCAATACTAATTAGTTGTTGTTGTTGTTGTGATAGTGATTAATTTTTCGAAAATTACTTAATGACAGCGCCAAAGCTAATTGAGTGTGTCGAACAAGTCAGCAGCCTGAGCACCAGTTACAGATACTTATACCGATACCGCGATACAGATACAGATACACAGGTGTGCTATATTGGGTTTGTGTTGGCTTTGCTTGGGCACTTCATGTTCGTTCAAGTTTTTTTTTTATAACTCAATAACAAAAAATACGCTTGACTGATTTTTAGATTTATTGAGATGACGCTCTCTAGATTACTTTGAGTATGTAATTACTTTCGAGTCATATTAAAAGCTACTGTGCGCGCGATAGCAACAACAACAAGACCAATAAATGTTCAAGTGGCTCATTGAAAGGAATACTTCGGTTTTCAATTAACAAACAGTTTGTTAGACAAGTTTTAGTTAAGTTTTGATGAGGTTAACTATTGATTGACAACTTTGTGGTGCTGTGCTGGCAACTCTTTTGGGAACTCTGTTCTACTAAGAGGTAATTAATAGAAGTTTAACAGGTTTTCGTATTTTTGACAGTTTTCTTGTTTCTATCAACTCAATTAGTTGAGGCTTAACGTAATATGAGGAAATAGAACTGGTGGGAACATTCAAATTTTATAAGTATTTAATTTTAAAGTGACAGCTGTGGCTCCAATATAAAACCTATTAATTTTTCTTTTATTAAAACTGTTAAAAACAAACTATACATTTTTTTTTTAACAGAACTGTTGGAAGAGTGTTTTTTTAGTATCTCGCTTAAGTATCTTTGGTAGTATCTTTTGCTTGTTTTTAGTACCGATTTAGGCAAAAGTTAATAGATAGTATCTGTAAGTAACTTTGATTGTATCTATGGAAAATGAAGCGAATTATTTCAAACAAAAGGTACAAAAATTCAATACTTTTGCTTCTCAAAAGTATTAAGCCTAAATCTCGGCCAAAAATTTAAGGCTTAAGCGTAAATGTATTTAATAACCCGCAGCTGTTTTTGTATGCGCACAGTTAGTTGGTCATGTATATATGTGTGTGTGTGTGTGTGTGTGGGATGCATGTGCAACGGCTGCAAATATAATCAAATCAAATGTTTGCCATACGCAAGAAGCTGCCAACGACAGCGGCAGCAACAACAACATTAACAACTGTTTAGGCCATTCGGCGTCACTTTACAACAACAACAATTACAACACCAACAACATGCCTTTGCTGCTGTCGCCAACATTATCGTTGTCGTTGTCGTAAGCGTCATCATCATAATCAGGACAAGTGTTCTGTTTGTATCTATGCATCTGTGTGTGTGTGCGCGCGAGTTTTCGGTTACACACACACACACACACACACACTGACACAGAGAGACACATCTTTGCATATAAATATGTATTATTATTTGATATGTGTATTTGTGCATTTGCATACAAAACGAAATATGGCATGTTGTGTGCTGAGCGGCATGTGGCGTGCAGCATGCAACTGCTGCTGCTGCTGCTGGCAAATAGCAAACGGCAGCCTGACGGTTATTTGTGCCACACACACACACACACTTACACATGTATTATGACTATAAGTGTAATGCACTTAAGCATAAGTGTGTGTATTTGTTTGAGTGTGTGTGTGAGTGTGCTAAATGTGCATGTGCAACATTTAAGAAGAATGACAACAAGCCGCGTTATGTTACATACATGCACATGCACAGATACAAATATAGATGCATATGCTGAGTTGGCTGGCAGGCAATGCAGGTGACATTCGTTTCCCTTTTGCTGCACAAATATAGAAAAACAACAAAAAAAACCAAAGGAAAAAAAATTTGCAAAAAAAAAAAACAAATTTATATAAATGAAAAAGAAAGAATAAAAGCATGAAAGAAAGAAATCTGTTGCCAGGAACTTAGCCTTGAGCTGAAGTTGTTTTGCTTGTTGTTGTTGCTGTTGTTGTTGTCGTCGTTGACGTTGCCACCTCATGTTGCACACTCATGATTTATGCAAGTATTTAGTGTGAACATTTTTCAACATTAAAAGCAAGAGTGCATGAGTCTGTGTGTGTGTGTGTGCGTGTGTGTGTAACGTTGGCAAATGTACAGGAAACTGTAGCAGAAGGTTAGGCGTTCGCACGTGCATACAACAAAAGCGACAACCCAAATGAAAACAAAAACAAAATCCAACAAGAGTGAAAAACAAATAAGCAAAAAAAAATCTTGTTGCATTACGAAATGGGAGCATTTGTTGTACTTGTTGTTGTTGCACAGCCTGAAGTGCAAATTTTGAAAATGTGTTGTGAAAATATGTTCATTTCTCTCACTGCATGACGACGATGATGATGGAAGACTGCCAGTTTTGAGTGCAGCATGTCATTTTAATGTTGAATTGGCTTGATTTGACTTGACTTTTGGCATTTCGCATTTCGCATTTGGCTCTGACTTAGCACACATGCCATACAACAACAACAACAAAATGAGGTCACTGGTCATTATTGATACAAGAAGTTGTTGAAGAAAATAACAACCGAGCAATTCACTGAGCAGAAGAAACACCAAACGTGTCTCAGCTCTTTTTGTTGGCAAGAATTTTTTTTGACATGAAAGAAACATGCAAACGAATGCAGTCAAATGCGCAAATTGACGTTAATTGAGTGCAGTTTGCATGCCCTTCTGCAGAAGGCGTGTGATTTGCATGATTTCATATGAAATGAGGCAGAGTTATTCATGTTTGTGCCTTTTGCAAAATGTAATGATGTATGTAATGGGTGGCGCTTTGGAACATAGGAAAATATTTTGTGTATTTCTTTCTTATTAAATTAAAAAAAAAACAACTGAAAAGATTTAAATATTTTTAACGATTTACAAAAAGTGTAATGGACAGTACTGTGTTGCATATGATATTTGTTTTTTTTTTTTTTTTAAATTTCTTAAAAACATGTGAAATAAGGACATAAATATGCATTTCTATTGATTTGAATGCAGTAGTGACGCATGTAATGGGCGGCGCTTTGTCACATAAGATAATATTGGTATTTTTAAATTTTGTTTAAAATAGTTTACACGATTTTTTTTTAAAGCGTTTTTTTTTTTCAGTTGAATAGCGCTGAGCTTGTGAAAGTCTTTACTTTTATTTACTTTTCCTAATTTAAATGCAATAGTGACGCATGTAATAAGCAGTGCTATGTTACATAAGATGATGTTTATTTATTTCGATTTTTATTTCCAAAAAAAAAAATTGAGAAGAATACTTTAAAGCATAAATCATTAAAAACTCAAATCTTTTACGAATTTTAAAGTGCAAATGAGTTGTTAGAAAAATTAATTACATGTTTTTAAGCTGCAAACACAAATCAATGAATTACCTGCGCTTCTGCTTGAGTAGTCTAATAAGAGAGACCACTTTCATTTTCTTAGGGACAAGCTAAATTGCGTTTAGAGACACACTCACAAACACACATAATGACTTTGGCCACAAACATCAAGTTGAATGTCTTCTTACACATAATTCAGGCGTCGTCTCGCTTTACTGTTTGTAGCATCCGGCAGAGGCAGACGGCGCATGCACTTGATTTGCAACCAACTAAGTTGATGCTTGTTCTTCTGCTGCTGCTGTTCTAACATTTTCTTACTCATTTCTATTTGTGTGCATTTTTATGTGTCTAGTGCAGGACACACAACTACAAAAAGGTCTAAGGAAAGAAAGAAAAAGGAAAAAAAAAAACAAGTAATAATAATAAGAAGAAAAAGGCAAAAGCAGCAAAGCAAAGCAATGAAATGAGTAACGGCACTTGGCAGTAATGAGTAAGCTCGAGTGGCAGCTGGCATCGCCGTTGACGGCACAGCTTCCTCAATTGCTCTTCACTATTGCCATCTTGCTCTATGTAATTTTCTTAAAATTTGCCGTCGTTTTTTTTTTTTTTGTTTTTCTTTAGTTGGTTTTGCCTTTTTTTGTTGCCTGCTTTTCGGCGTCTTCTTGTTTGGTTTTCTAGGCAATGCAATTGTTCTTTCTCACTCCTTCCCAGCCTGCGCTTAGTTTCTTTGTGCTTGTCTCTGTGTCTGTCCGTCCGTCTGCCTGTCTGTCTTTCATTCTTTTTGCATGCCTCTAAGGCACATTTTGCACATTTTAAATTACCGTTACTTGCTGCTGCCGCACGTCTCTTGCTCTTACTTTCGCCGTGATGAGCTTCACGCTGCTGCAATTTACACTCACTACATTTCTTTAGTCGGCTTTTTCTTTCTCTACTTTTTTTTTGCATATATTTGTTGTATGTGTGTGTGTGTGTGTGTGTTGCTTTGTGTGCATGTTCATACATTTCCGAACGTCTTTGTCTGCACAAAAGAAAATGGCAGCGGCGTAGACTTGTAAAAAAACAAGAACAACAACAACAACAAGAAATAACTGTAAAGAAAATACGCCTTGAGGCTGTCGTGAGTTTTTTCCCTACACCCATCCCTCACCAGCGCCCCTCACGTTCGTCATTTACTTTGTGATAGTGAAATTTTCACTTTTTCTTTTACATCTTCTCTGCAGTGTTGCTCAAACCATGCGCTCGCCCATTGTTCGCTGAGGGGCAATGTGGAGGGGCGCTGTGGCGGCGGCGGCGGCGGCGTTGAGGGTTCGGCCAAACAGGTGCCCGTTGGCTGAGGTGGCATTCGTTGTAAACAAATTGCATAAACATTTGTTATTTGCTAAAGCGCTTTTTACATATTTCTCTTCTTTTTTTCAGCCGTCATGTTTTTTTTTTTTTTTTGCCTCCTTTTTTAAACTTTTCTTTTTGCACGCGCATTTTTCTTTTGGCGTTTACATAAAACAGCCGCGCGCTACTTGCTAATGTCTGTGTGTGTATGTGTTTATGTGTGTGTGTGTATTTATGTACAAGTATTTTGCTACTCCTCATTTTCTACGCCCCCTTTTCTACTACAAGCCGGAAAATTGCATTTTTATATGTTATATCCTTTTTTAAGTCCTTTTATATTTATAGCTCTTCTTTTTCTTCATTCTGCTCCTATGCTATTCGTCGCTTTTGGCTTGTTTTCTTCATTGCTTGCTCTGCTTCTCCTACTTCTACTTCTTCATTTTGCCAAATGAAAAACGCACAAATTAATTTTGAAATTGCCTTAGGCGGTAATGCCAAAAAAAAAGGGAAAAAAATATTTATAATAAAAAAAAAGTTGTCTGTGGGCGTGTCAGTGGGCGTGCCGCTTATTGGCATTTGCCAATAATGTTTATTTCATTTATAACTTCTTCTCCACACAATTTTTGTGCTTCTTCTTTAAGTCATTCTTACGATTTGATGAAGTCAACCAATTTTTAATGCATTTTTTTCCATCTTATTTTCATTTCAGGTGAGTTACGCTGTGAGTCAGTAAGTAAGTGAGTGAGTGAGTAAGGGAATGAGTGATTGGCAGGATGTAAGAAAAACTTTGCAAAGTTATTGGTCTGGTTTCGTGTAAGTATAAGAAAAGTTGTTGTTTTTGCCAGCAGGAGGAAAGTTTATACAACTCGAATGGAAAATAAATCTTTGAAAAGTTATTAAAAAAAAAGGTAGAAAAAAATAAAGCTCAAATTGTTAACGAAATTTCGCCGTAATCTTGAGCATCAAATTTATTGCTTGATTGGCGCGTGTTAAAAAATGTTTATCCTAAAATTATGCAACAATTTTTTTTAATTTCCTCTTGTAATAAGTTTTATTTTTGCAATTTTATGCCTTGATCTTCCTTATATGAAATAATTTCAATAAACAGCATTAATAACTGTAAATTTGTCGCCTAAAATTATGCAATATTTTTTTATTGAATCTATAAAATTGCTTGTTTTCCTCTATTTTGTTTTAATTTGACTTTTCTTTTATAATTCCTATGTTTGCAATACATTTTTAGACTTAAACATATGTCTTACTACGTTTACGCCGCGAAGTATGCAACATTTTTAAGAAAACGCATTAATTTAAATGAATTTTAAAGTTGTTTAGCCTCTTATTTTGCTTTCATGCTTCTCGTTTTGTACGCCATCTACCTTTCTAATATGCTAAAGTTTGGCCAAAGGGGTTTTTATTTTCCTTGCTTTGTAATGAAAGCTGTGCTACTGGCTTATGAAGGCTTTTCATCAAACTTAAGACAATGTTATACTAAAGGGTTTTCTATGGCAAACAAATGGCAAAAACCAAAAGAAAAAACAACAACAACAACAACTTACTTGAACAATTGTGTTTATTCAAAATGAAGCAATGAAAGCACGAAAAGAAAGTTTATAGAGCGCAAAACGTAAGAAACCAAGTTGAGTTTAATACACACAAACACACACACACATATAAATATATATAGAATAAAAACAACAACAACAATGGGTCGTTGCGTAGGCGTGGTAAGCGTTCGGTTTGGTTTTGGGGTTTATAACAAGGTTTAAGTTACCTGCATTGTGCTGACCTGCATTCATGTTCATTCGTCGTTTTCGACTTGTTTCGACTCGACAAAATGAAGAACGGAAATGAATGGTAGCAACAACAACAACAACTGCAACAACAACAAGTTGCCACCACCACCAGCGCCACATCGATAAAGTGGCTAAGGTAAAAAACTTTTGCGTATGGCAAAAACCAACTTAGACATAACAAAAAGACAAACTATAAAAGAAGATATGGTAGATAGATGGATGGATGAATGGATGGTTGCCTAAGTAGATAGCTGGTTGCTTGAGGTTGCGGAGGGGCGGGTATGTTTGTGTATTTGTATTGTTGGCTTTGGCGATCAAACGAAACGCAACGCAACTCAACTCAACTCAACACAAGTCAAAACGAGTTGAGCTGAGTACTGTTCTATTCTATTCTGTTCAGTTCAGTTGAATTGTGTCTACCCGAGGCAAAGGTAAATACAAAAGCTCTTTCCGGTGCGGGCTGAGCACAGAACAAGTAAGAGAAAAGTCATCATCAGGAAGAACTAAGCAACTCTTCAACTAAGTGAATTTTCACATACGTATAAAGTTAGATAAAAGGAAATACAGTAGGATGGTTAATAGTGAGTGAGTGAGTGAGTGAGTGAGTGAAGTCAAGTTGAGTTGAGTTGAGGTTGAGTTTGTGTTAAGTTAAATTGTATAGCATACTAGCAGGAGCACGAAGAAAACTGAAGTTGACTGGCGACGACTTCATTTCATGATTAAGTTGCCATATCGATTTCCTTTCAACATACTTTTTCAGCATTGCATTGTTGTTGTTGTTGTTGTTGCTGCTGTTGTTACTGCTGTTGTTGTCATTGCGACTGCCTGCTGCTTCTGCTGCTACTGTGCGCCAAGTTGAAGATGTTGATGACAATGAATGTGTATTGTTGTTGCTGTTGGCTTGAGCTGAGCTGCGCTGAGCAGAGTTCGGTTGGGGCATGTTTAACGCCGCAGGTTGGCATAAAACTTTTCTTTTTCCTGCTTTTGCTTCTGCTATTTTTATTTTACTTGCGGTTGACGACAACGACGACATGCATTTCTATGTCATATGGCATCAAAACAAAAGTGAAAGACATGTTTGTATGAGAAGACATGTCATGAAAGAAAGGAGCCAACAGATTCAGATACATACTTACATACATACATACTGAATGAAATTCCCTTTTTAATATTTCTATCCCTGTTTTTTCTTTTTTTCGCTTGCCATGAGTGAAGTGATGTTTTATTATTTGTGGCAACAAACAAACAAACAAACAAAAAAAAAAGTAAGGCAGAAGGAAGCGTAGGAAAAAAAAAACATGCATAGATAAATTTTACTTCAATGTCTGTCTGTCTGCTGTCTTTGTATCTCTTTTCTGTCACACATAAAAACAACATAAATTCATAATGTCAAGTATGTCTATGTGTGTGAGTGTGTGTGTGTTTGTGGTCTCTGGTCTTCGGCCTGTTTGACAGACTGTTGTGTGAGGCATGCGTTTGTGGCATGGCAGTAAAGTGTATTTTATGCGTTTGTGTGTGTGTGTGTGTGCGTTGTAATTGCAGTAAAATGTGTTAACATATGAGCTCGAAAAAGGTTTTATGAGCGGACGCAAAATAAGATAATAATATACGAGCATACGTTTGGCATTCCTGGCATATTAAATTATTAAGCCGAATCGTTTAATACACACGAAAAAAAGACCGACAATTGTTGAAGAGCGTTGGGAAATGTTGAGATAAAAACAATAAATTAACAGAAATTTGAAATTAAGTGGTTGCGTAATAAATCATTAAGATTTGTTAATTAAGTAGCTGAGGTCCAAGTTCTTGGACACGTAGGCATGACCATATGTTTATATAAACACCGAATTTACACAACAAAAGTTTGAGAAGCTTAGATTTGCACAGGGAACGCAGAATATAGGTAAAAAAAATATTAAAATATTAATTTTCTTAAATTGACACGTAGACATGACCACTCTTTGTATGAAGCAAACAAGTTAAGATTAGACTTGGCTTAGAAGTTCTTAAAAAAAGATGATTTTTGTTAGAGATAATATTTGCACTAAGAATACTGTTCACTCAAATAAATCATATGCATTTTAATTTATTTATTTATTTTTCAAATTAAAAATAAATAGTACACGTAGACATGACCATTTGTGGTCTTGAGTGACACAATGAATATATCAATATTGGCTCATTAAAAATACATGCATTGCAGAAATACAACAAAGAAAATTATAATAAAAAAATATAAGATAATATTTTCATTAATCACCGCTTAGACATGACCACTTTGGTTCTTTTTTGTATGCAAAGATGTTAGAACAAATGAAATCTGTCAATAAAATGAAAATCCATAATTCATATTCATCTATTGGTGTATACATACATATATGTAAATACATTTACGCATAAAAAAATGGCACACACACACGCACAAGTATTTATCCATTTAGCCATTCAGGCCAACGAACAATTGCATTTCATTTAAATTTTATTAGCTTGAATAAAGTTATTTTATTAAATAAATTATGGCTGTCAGAGAAATGACAAGCCGCTTTTTGTGTCTCGCGCTCTGCTCTGCTTAAATGGATAGATACTGTCCATTACAGTTGAGTGTAAAGACACACGGTCACACACACACATCAATATATTTCAATTAGTGAGCTTTGTTGGGTTTTTTTTGTTGTCCATGATTTGTTTCAACTTTACTCGTTGTGTTTATTTAATTATGGCAAAAAAGGATTTGATTGTTCTGCTTCTACTTTTAACTCGAGTGATTTAACAATTACGAATTTTTTTATAACTTTTTGTTGTTGTTGTTGTTGTTTTGTTGTCTTGTCTGTTTTTTGTGCATTTTTTAACTTTAGTTTTTTTTTTGTTTTCCTTGTAACAAAAGCCAATCGCCAATTGCCAATGACAATCAGTATGAACTCCACCTTGTCTGTGTGTGTGTGTGTGTGTGTGCAATTTCCTGTCAAATATTTTCATTTCCGAAATTGCCATTAGATCGACAAGAACGAAATGAACAGAACGGAGCAGATTAGTATAGAATAGTGTAGAATAGAATAGAGTAACACAAAAAGCATGTCAGTTCAGTTCAGTTGAGTTGAGTTGCGTTCGCACTGAAATTGACGTTAAGGCGAGCATCCTAACTAACAATCAATATTTGCGCCAAATTTTTTGTTATTTCCTTTGTTGTTTTTGTATTACTATGAACTGTATTGTTGGCGCTAACACGAACACTGCACAGGACATCGCTCATCGTTCATTGGCGCCACCGCCATCGTCGTCGTTGGTGTTTTTCATTGACGCAACTTGACTAACATTGTTACCAATGACCCAACCCGACCCCAGACACTGTTTGATGTCTTGCATACCACCCAGACTTGATTTGTTTTTACTTCTTTTCCATTTATCATTTTTATTTTTATTTTGCTGCCATTCACACAGCAAAACACAATTAAATCGCTCGAAATGCCAACGAAATGTCAGTTAGTTGTGCGATAAAGTGAGAGAATGTCAAATGCGTGGATTTTTCATTTAAAATACTTCTTTGTTTTGTGACTTCCCCAAGCGGAACAGCTTATTTTATGTTTGGTTTGGTCAGCGCGCGTTAAAATGTCCAACAAATTAGGTTCGGTGAAAGGACAGTGGTATTTTAATGGCAATTCAGTGAGTTCAGTTCAATTATGTCAAGTCTTGGGTAAATATCGCGGTATTTCGGAAATAAGTTGTGCGCTAAATGTTAGTCAAGAAACAAGCAGAGTTCTTTTTGTCAGTCAAGATAAAGAATTTCACGCAACGCTTGGCTATACGCTGCCCAAATGCAAAGAAGCAAAAGATCGGAGGAGTCATACTAGCGAGAAAGTTGAATATTGCACAAATTGCAAGATATTTAACAATTTGAAGGTTCCTGAAACCAATTACACCAACTGAGTAAGTTTTATTCCACTAAGATAACCATAAAGTACGCCGAGATACATGCGGTCAAATGCTAGAAGAGATAATGTAGCATTTACTCTCAAGAACCGAATGTCAACGCTAGACTAACGTATGTAGCTCTTTGACTCCTAGTGACATAAGTGTCAAGACTTGCAAAATTATGCTTTCGTTACATTTTTTTTCTCCCTTTACAACATACATAATTTCGTTTTCATTAGATAAACATTACTCTTCATTTAGTCGTTAAACACACGCACACATATTTAATTTGTCATCAAGCTAACTGCCTCACTGACCTAAATTGCAATTATAAACTTGATTTTTTCAAAAGCAACAAAAAAAGTGTCTTTTTGCCACTTGTAGCGCAATTAAAAAACAATTATGCCGCAACAATTTCTCAACATACAACAATATGACCCAAATTTTTGCAACAAAAGCAACATTTTTGTTTTTTGTCCGCCAAAAAATGTCCTTCAAATCTTTTTTGCTTGTGTTTTGCTAGTGCTTGTGTCGAGGACAACAGCATGTGGCAGCAACGGTTCATGAGGCTGTCACACGTTGACAAGGTGAAAAATTTGTTTTTGTCAAAAATGTCATTGCTTTTTTTTTTCCTTTTACGCTTCTCACACCAAATTCGCATTTTGCATTTTGCATTCGTGCAAATTTGAGTTCTCTTATAATTGAGTTGGCATATGATAAAAGTAATGTAAATATTTAATGCTCCCGTTTTTTGCCTACGCACTTTATTATTTTTTTTTGGTTTGCTTATTTATTCATTTACTTTTGCTTTGCTTAACGTCAAACATGGCAGAGCACAAAAAACTAATTAACAAAGTTTTGCCAAATGCCACAAAAATTTGTTTTAAAATTTCGTACCTCAAACAAAAGTGTCCAGAAGTGGAAGAATTATATGCTTATTTATAAATACATACTTATATTTACTTGCTTTACATATATTTTATGTCTGATATTTATGTATATTTGTGTATTTGTTTTTATAATAAAAAAAAAGCAAGGAAATTTGCATAAATTTGTGCCAACACCAAAAAAAAAAAGCATGTAGTGAGTGGGCAGCATATTGCTTCAATGAACTAAACTGTTGGCAGGTCTGTTTTGCCGCCGCTTCGGCAGCCTCTCGCTCACACACGTTTGAACGAAGGGCCGTCGTTGTGTTTGCACAGCTGTTGATACTTTTTGATTGCTATCATTGCAAAACAACAAACATTTATGTGCATGTTGGCAACACTGACTTGGCTTGGCTGGCTACGACGCGCACCAATGTAACACGCTGCCAACAACTTTTCTAATTTTGCATACTTGTTTCGTTTTATTTTATTCTACTTTATTTTTCTGTGATATGCGAAATTCTTGTTTATTTTTTTTCTTCTTCGTATACTCTTCCTCTTTGATGTAAAAGTTTAGTTCATTTTTATATTTTTAAACATGGCAATAACTTTTGTGCGTGTTACTTATAGAGAAGAACTCATTCATTCACTCAACTATACTACAATAGCTTCATCTCCTTTGTAACTTAACCACAAAGTAGCAGAAAAATAAAAAAAAAAATAATAAAGAAAAATAAGAAAAAAAATTAGTTAGTTTTGAAATGTTAGAAAAGTTTTGTATGAAGTGCTCTGCCTTGCAATTTGTTTCTGCTTCTGTTTTCTTTTTTGTTTATTTGTGTGTATTTGTTGTGCTCTGTGTGTGTGTGTGTATTAGTTGTATGCCTCGCAGCTTATCTTTCTTACTTAAAAAATAAAATGAAAACTATTTTATTTTACAGTTTTAGTTTTTCTTTATTTTTATTATTTTTATTTTTCATTTTCTTTTATTTTATTTTTATTTTTATAACTCTGCCAATTTGTAGAGCTTTGTGCAATAGTTTACATTGTTGCCTTGTTGCCAACCCCACGACTTGTTCTGTGATTGCGTGCGCCGCGCCTGGCATTGCCGTCAGATGGCAGTGCTGTGCCATGTTGATATGCTGCTGTGGGACGCATTTGGTTGTTTTTATATTACATTTGTTGCATGTCACATTGTTGCACATACTTTGTTGCACTCAACTGAATGTTGCTGCAACTATTTAAATAGTTTTTCCCTTTGGCTTTGCTTTTGCACATTATTTTTTCAAATGTAACTATCTTTTTGTGACATTTTGTTTCCAACTATTTGTTCTATACAGTTCCAGTTCATTGAAATTTTCTAATATTGTGGCATGTGTTGCTGCTTCTTCTAAATCTGGCATGCCTTCGTTCCACGCGCCAACACTTTCGCACTCGTATTCTTTATTAAACTTTGAGTTATTTTCGTGCATGTACGCACTTGTATGCCATTGTCTGTCCTAACGTCTGTCTATTGTTTGAAGTTTATAGCTTGTATAGCATGCAATTTCTTTTGATTGAACTTTTGCTTGATAACAATTTGTGGCTTGAGGTTATACAAAAGGCAGTTTTGTGCTATGATACTCATTTGAGTTGTACATACTTTTGCTTTGCAAATTGCAGTTCAAGCAGCAGAAATCGTATAAAAGAAAAAAGGATACAAGTGTTTGCTGTTTTGAAAGCATGTCTGCTAAATGCTATTTTTGCTAAGCGGTTTTCTATCAGCAACAGATTTAAACCAAGCATGCCACAACGACCAAAGCACACATTACGTAAATTAATTAAATTATAACAAACTAACACATACAACTTAAAATGGAAAAAAAAAACGAATGTACGACGACGACGACGCAAGCAATCAGCGTGTGTAATTAATGTGCACGCGTACTCTTTAAAAATTGCGACGAAATTAAAACTAATGAGTTACAAGCATGAAACGTCATGTGCAGATAGCAGACAAAGCAAACAAAAAAGCAAAAAAGCAATGAAATTGAAAATGAAATAGAAGTAGAGAGAGTGAAGTGGAAGAAGGAGTAAGCAACGAAAAAAAGTTTGGCTTGAACAAATAACTGCGTAAATGAAGCAGCTATAAAGTAATTTAGCTGCTGACCAAGAAGCACAACAACAACGATGACGAAGAGGACGACGCAGACGCCAGTAAAGCACGACAGGCTGCGGTTATAGTAACCGTAACGATGTCGATGGCCACAGCTATGGTCGCAGCAGGCAGCAGGTTCTTCTATCTATGCTGCTGCCCACCTACGCATTTAATGAGTGAACATTGGCATAGAAGCAGCAGCAGTGCACGAAAAAAAAAGAAATGTACAAAAAAATACCAAGCAAACCGAAAACCAACTGAAAAAGCATCGAAAGGGTGTGGGAGTGAGAGAGAGAAACAAACTGCATGGCTAAAGCGTTGAATGAACGACAAACTTGTTAAGCGCATAGTTGCTTGCATAAATGAGGAAATGCAAATAAAAAAAAAAAAGGAAAAAAGGACGTAGCATGAAATGAATGAAAGAATATAACACGGTTTTTTTTTTTTTCTTTTTTGCTACCTTGTATTTTGCGCCTTTTCATTGCGAGTTGGCATTGTCTGCGTTGCACATACATTTGCCGGCAGTTGGCAACGCCAATCACACAAATGATTAGTTTGATACTAACGATGGCAAACGGCGAACAAAGGACACAAAAAAAAAGAAGAAAAAAAAATTGCAAATAATCAGAGAGTTTTACAGGCGAAAAGTGTATAAAGTACAATGAAAAAAAAAAAGGACACAATTATAATACGACGAAGGACTAATTGCTTCGCATGACGTAGCAATGAAATATTGATTACTTGATTGAATGCTGTATTATTGATGATTGGAAACAAAGGTAGCGCAGTAGAAAAAAAAAATTATAACAAAAAAATTCACTTAATTGGTTCAAAGTGTGCTGCAAAGAACGCATTAGCACATGCGCTGCTTCGCCATCTTGTTCAATGCCGCCGTATAAAAGACACTAATTTAATAAAATACAAGTAAGGCAGCTGGTCAGTGTACTTATTACACCTAATGAGCAAAAGCGACGCTGCAGGTGTGTGTGTGTGTGCTTAAAGCTTTGATTTGATTTCGCACACACACATGCAGATTTCACCTGGCATGCAGAGAAATACAAATATAATGCCTTTGAAGCCGAAGCCGCTGTGCTTCTCCACCTCTGCATATCTACTCTGCATTTTACTTGTATCGATGGCATTGTTGTAGCATTAGTCTGAGCCTTTGAGCTTGTTATTTGTGCGCTTGCCTGCAGAACTGTTACTCGCTATCTGTCTGCCTCTCAACGAATATCAAATTCTTGGTCTAAGTAGCGCTTCTTAGTATTTCGCTAACAAATTCAATGCAATTACCAATTAATAATCAATACATACGTTATTTGCTTGTAAATTAAAGCCGTAAATGGTTGGCTTGGCATTTGGCAAACAAAAGCTTTTCATACTCGTGCCTGCGCAGAGATTTGACAACGTTGCGTATACGTAACGTTGTACAGGTTGTAGTCAAATTTCGGGTCTTAACTGCTGACTGTTGTTTGCCAGCTGAGGCATGCTTTGCTGTTGCTTTGTTATATATTTAAGCCTTGAGATTTGCGTAAAAGCAACAAAATCTAAATATTTGTGTAACTGTTAGTGTAAATTGTTAAGCTTTGAATGCCAAGACTTGAGCTCTTGTTTGAATTGAGACTCTAGTTTATTGAAATTGCAGATTGACGAAATTGAACAATTTTGATTTAAAGAAATATACTTTTAGGTAGGAAATAAGTGCCTATAAGAAAGCAAGCGTCAAATGCAACAAATTACTTAATTCACAGCGAACAGTTTCTTGTCACTTAACTTATATTGAGATCTTATTTGAGTTGAGTTCCTTTATTATTGTATTGGAGGATGTGTTAATTATTTTGGCAGATAATAAATCTATTTTGTAGTAAGAAACAAGTCCAGTTTCTATAAAATTCCTTATTGAAGCAAGTGCTTAACAATTAGCTTTTTGACGCTTAACTAAATCAACATTCATAGCAATGAGCTTTTTTTTATCGCCAATAGCTCATGTTTGTTGCTTTTTAGGCACTAATTGAACTAATTTGATTTTGAGAATTTGTTTATTTTTTATTTTCTATTCATTTGGTAAAGTCAATTAACCCATGTCTTGCTCAGTGTCATTCAGTCAGGCCAGTTGACTTGCCCAAGCAATTAGCTTACTGTCAGCAACAGCAGTCTTACAATTTTTAAATGCATACTTAAGTGCTTTGATTTTATAATCCTCTAACGACACACACACACACACACAGACACACTCAAAATGAAAAGCAATTTAAGTCTCAGTTTTTACTCAAA
This sequence comes from Phortica magna, assembly GCA_037044515.1. NCBI lineage: Eukaryota > Metazoa > Arthropoda > Insecta > Diptera > Drosophilidae > Phortica > Phortica magna. The sequence goes on from JBAMBP010001193.1 coordinate 186,078, forward strand.
CAATTTTTAAGCAAACAAAGTTGCTGACATTCATGTCAAACTTCTTGCATATGAAAAACTATTTTAATTGCAAAAATAACTCGAATTGCAATTTAGGGCATTCATTCATTTATTTCGATTGAAAATGACATTATTCAAGTAATTGACACTGCAAGCAAGAAAAGCAAGCAAGCAAGTAAGTAAGTGTAAAATGCCGAGCAAATCAAGCTGAAGGCGCAAAAGAAAATATCAACGACTTTGCATACATACACACACACATACAAACAGACGAAGACTTCAAACATGAAATAATCATCATTATCATGAACATGATTGAGTTTGTATGCACATGTGTGAAATGCATACAAGTGCAAAAATAAATACGCACTGATTGCATAACAAACAAACAAAAAGCATTTCACCTCTCTGTCTCACTGTCTCCCCCGCTCTCGCTGTGTCACTTCAACAAAACAACATTGAAATTGCATACAAGGCAAATAATGCCGAGGCTAAAATTGCAATTAACATGAGCTTCGGATTGCTACACTAAGTCGTCATAGTATTAAATTCAAAATTGAGATACTTTTTGACAACAAGTGCAATTCGACAGTTCTGTGCGTGTGTCGCACTCTCTCTCTCTCCCTTTTGCCCTGTGTGTATTTGCTTGGCGTCGGTTGTACGTTTATTTTTCCCTTGGCATATAAGTTTTATTATGTGCTTCATACTAATCAATATTTAATGAATTTTGCTGCAAGGCCTAAAGAAACCAACAACTACAACTACAACAATGACGACGTCGATGTGTGCATTTGCTGATTGTTTGTTAGCAAAGTCAACGACACTAAAGATTAGACATCAAGTAAAGTAATATTATAAATGCAATGCAAATGCTTAAGAAAATTTAATTAAAATATGACAAAATTCTCTTTTATTCCGACTCTTGCGCCTCTCTCTCTCTCCCTCTCTTATTTATTCGTCGCTTCACAAATTCATTGATTGTCGTATTTTGTAATAACAAATTTGATATTTCGAATTTAATATGCAATTAGTGATTGTTTCATATTTTTGTTCAATTGTTATTTGTTTGTGAGCATTGTCGTTGTCGTTGTCGTTGATGTTGACGTCGTCATTCATACTTGTGTGCTGCCAATTGACATTTTCTGATTTGTTTCAATTAAAATGCAAATTATTTGTGTGTCAAGCAGCGTTGCCATGCTTAATGGCATACATAAAGCATACTTAAATGTTTATTAGCACACATAACAAATTAAATTAAATCAGTTAATTTATAACATAAAAATATTATTGTGCAAAGCTGCTTCATGTATTGTAGAACTTTGATTATTTAGACAATTAATAATACGGTCGTCTGTGTAATTGAAATGGTAATATTGACATCATTCAATATACTTGTGTATAATTTAAAACAAATAAAGAAGAATTCAATATGCTGTCAGCTCGTTAATTCGGACATTTTCGTTTTCTGATAATCCGGATTATAGCAAAGCCTCTGTATATAAAACGCCAGTGTATCTGAATGCGCAATTCTTCTTTTGCTAAACAGTTTTGCCTATTGAGTTGCATTTTCTGTGTTTAAAACATGTCAGTTAGTTTCTACTTTCCTATGCTGTAGTTTGCACCGTTAGATGGCGCTGTTCTGGAGTACTAGAGCCTTTATGTAGGTTTATTTTTCGAACAAATAATAGTTTCTTATATATTTGTTATTAATTCTTACAAAAAACCTATGATCCAAAAATGTTCGCTCTCTTTTTTTTAAAAATAAATTTATTTAAAAAGCAACATTCCATATAAGTCAGCGTCCTCGAACATATCTTATAATACAAGTCACTTCAATAACTTTAACTAAAATGTTGCTTATTTTGAAAACCTCATGTTGCCCAAATATTTTGCCACTTAAAAACTCAATTTCCCTTTTATCTGACAATCTAAATCGAAAAAAGGAAAAGAAAAAAATTGGTTGGGCTGAGAAATTCAAGCATGCACAACACGACGTATACGCGTTGCTAAAGCGAAAATGTGCCAAGCCACGATTAACACATTGCAAGCGGTTAAACAACAAAAACAACAACAAGTAGCATGATAAAAAAAAATATATGTATACATAAAAAGGCACCCACGGTCAACGCCATTAAGTAAATAGCGCAAATTCGGTTTATATGAAATATTTTTCATTATTTTTCGTTAAATAAAATGATGGCAATTTTTTTTTCTTCTAATTTTTTCGCCATATTTTTATGCAACCCTTGCTGGCAAATTCGGGTCACTAGTTTAGCATGGCGTAAGGCAAATGTTTGAAAAAAAAACCCAAGTATTTTTGGGTGTAAGAAAGAAGCGCAGTAAAATTTATAGAAAATAAAATAAGCATAAATTGTTAACAAAGGCAGTCATGTAGGAAGGCGCGTTGTAAGCCCCGCAGTTTAACCTCAGTTGTCGACCCAAAGACCTCAATGACACACCCAAAACCAAACCCAAACCCAAACTCTTCCACCCCAAAAAAAATAAACATACAGTTGGCCTTTTTGAACTCACTTTGCTTTTTGCATATGAAGTTTGTAGTGAAGTGAGTGAGTATGAAGTGAGGCTAAAAAGCGTTGTTGATGTGAAGTAGCAAATTGTGGGCGTTTTGTATAAAAATTGTTTCGTCCTTGTTGGTGTTGTTGTTCTTACACGATTGTGGTTAGCCACAATCAACGTTAGTGTTAAACCACAAACGAAGAGTACAAAAAATAAATAAAAATCAAAAGGAATGAAAAAAAAAAAGGAAAGGATTTTAACTATTGGATTATGTGTTTGCCCTCGAAACAAAAGTGTGTGCGTTCGTTTGGCAATAAAGGACTGTAAAGGACACTTACACAAACGCACACACACACACAGAGATACATGTCGTAATCGTCGCGACGCTGGCGACGTACGACCGCATAACTACTCTGACATAATCAGCGTCATGCAGACATGCTGCTGCATGACATGCCCTGTCATGCGTAATGAAGTGTGGGCGGCCGAGTTTGGTTTGCTGTTAGGCCGTTTGTGGTTTCAATTCGACAGTTGGTTTTGTGTGTGTAGATAAGCAACCCATACCTTGTATCGTACATCGTACATTATCCTACTTAACACACAACCAGTTAAAAATTCATAAAGGTTTTTTGACCATGAGTTGAGATTTTTTTCCGGTTTGTTTGTGGTTCATTATTTAGGTTATGTTCCTTTTTTTTGTGAGTAATTGGAGTGAGAAAGTTATTTGAAATGATGTCGCTTCAGGAGCAGTAAAAGGGGTGAATGTGTGAAGTAAGAGTTGAAGTTGTGATTAAAAAACATGAAAAGGTTGTAGGAGACAAACTTTAAATAAATAATTTTTTAATGAATGTAATTTAAAACTTTAATTATAAAATATAATTAAAAATCGGAAATTAAATTTATAAAATTAATGGTTAAAAAATATCAGAAAATATAAAAAAAAATGTTGTTTAATTATAAAACTTAACCCATATAAATAAAAGAATCGGTAAAATTAAATAAATAATAACTAAATTATTTAAAAAGGGCTGACAGTGCTGTTGTTACCACTAGCTAACAGTGGTGTCGGTTTATATAAAAAGCACGCCTACTTACAAAGTACTGCTTTAGTTACAAAGCATTGCTGTTGTTGTATAAAATAGGATAAAGAAGTGCGCACTTTATGAAAAAAATTGAGTTTTTTTTCGGATTTTCGGAACACAAATCGGTGAAAATGGTTTTGTGGTTTGTAGTTTAAAGAGCTTGCATACAAAATCTCAGCTTCGTACCTTTAACAGACAAATAAAAATATTCTTAAAATAAAACAGTATATAAAATATGTAAACAGTAAATATATAATATAATAATATAATAAAAAATATATATGGCATATTCAAAAATAAATAAAATACATAAAAAATTATAATTTATAAAAATAATAAATTATCCTTTTGAAAGATTCAATAATTTAAAATATAAAAAAATAGAACACTTTTTAAGCAAATATTTTCTATTCTTACTTATTTCATAAATTAAGTTGTTAATATTGAAAAGCCTTGAAGATCATCTTATACACCATCTCACTTTACTGGCATAATCAAATATTAATCAAAAATTTGCGCGCTAGACAAAATTTGGCGGGCATAATGTCGCGATTGCTTTAAACTAAAAACAAACAAAGTTTATTGAAAGTTGTCTAAGTCGGCCGCCAACTGAACTTGTAATGATAAACCACAGACAGAAGCTCATCTGGCTGTGGGGCTGTGGCAAGCACACGTTAGTGTCTGCCACCGCTGACGTTGACGTGAGCGACACAGTGTAAAATATCGATTTACTCAACCTTGAAAAATGTGTGAAATTTTCTAACACGGCGACATATGAACGAACGGCAAATGCTGACGATGCTGAGGCCTGAAGCCACGCACCTTTGCTAGGCTAAATAAATAAAACTGTAAAACAAAAAAAATAATAATAATAATAATAAAATAAATCCACAAAATAAAAACAAAAATATATAAGAAAAGTTGAAATGAAAAAGTTTTTCTCCTTTTTTTTTTATTTGCTAACCGCAGCTAAATTAAAGCTTAAATATTTGTGTGAGCTGCAACTTATTTTCGGTGGTTAAGTTCGTACGGCGTTGGCTTGTGACTCAACATCATGTATACAGCACATACAGACTTTGTTTGTAAGTCTTTGTTTATACACATGTGTGTGGGGGGAGTGTAACTAAAGTCTGTGGCAAAAACATATTTTTCGTTTGCTTGGCTTGTTTGTCGAATTGTTGCCATCATTGGCAAGCGACTTTTCGCACTGCCGCTGCCCTTCTGCCCTTCTGCCATGCCTGCTTTCGTTTGTCTGTCTGTCTGCTCGTATTTTGTAGTATTTATGGCATGTGAAACGTTTGCGTATTCTGTGCGTTGTCGTTGCTACTTTTGCTGACAAGCTGGATAAGACTTGTTTATGGCTGACATATAGTCAGCTAAAAACTGCCACGCCTACACTACACAACGTCCAACACACACACACACACACATAAGCAGAGAAAAACAAAGTCAAAATGCTAACAAAAGCAGCTGAGTACGCTTGCCATTTACATTAATGTATGAAGCTATATCAGCTCATCATCAGCCATGTTGTTGTTGTTGTTGTTGTTGTTGTTGTTGTTGTTGTGCTTGTCGCAGTTGCAGATTAAAATTTAATTTGAAAAAGTTCATACTCGTTTGAAAAATCGTGAAATCAATTCAGACGCACACAAACACACACACACGCACACTTATAAATATATAGATGATGCTACATGCATATAGACAAGCCGACAACAGTGCGTATGCGTAATTGGTTGGCTTAAATACGCGTCGTATACGTTATTTGCGTATGAAAGCGTTGTGTGTTGCGCGCTCAGCACACTCATCGTCATCGTTGTCGATAACCATTAAAAAGTTGAAATAAATGCGCGCACTCATAGCACACTCACACACACACACACACACCAACACACACACACACACAACAAATGAGGCCAATTGTGTGCGCCATAAACTTTTGTGTGCATAAAAAGCACAAAATCGTTTAACATTTTATTTGTATTTCGATTATATTTTCTTTTTTTTTTAACGTTTTATTCCTTTGCAATCATTTTTGTTAAGCTTGCAACTTGTATAAAAAATAACCAACAATAAAAGTAGCAAAACTTTAAACGAGCAACGAAATAATAATAATAATAATAATAATAATAATAATAATAATCCGAAAGCGCACTCTGGCGGCTTGCATGCACAACTCCTGACTCTATTGTGGTTTTCGGTTGCAGTGCCCATAGCGAATCTCTCTAGCTCTTTCACACGCGTAAGATATAATGTACTAAGCCAAGGCAAGTTGAGTCGAATCGACCACAATGCAGAACATTTTTACATTTGTTTAAAATAAACTAAAATCATTTATAAAGAAAATTCTTCTACTTATTCTTCTTGTTGGATATTTTTGTTGGCATTGTATTTAAGTTAGTTTTGTTGTTGTGGGTCTAATGCATAAATGCCGAATTGCTAGGCAAATGTAATGAAAAGCTGAGTTAAAGAAAACAGCATTAAGAAGTATGCGTTGCCACAACAAAGCTGAAGGAAGGCGCACATAGGAAGGACAAACCAAAGTAGGTCACCTTAAGTAGCATATGAACATAACTTGTACGCGCTCACATATACCCACGCCCATAACGACGCCTTCTCCACCCATGCCACCATCAAACCCAAAACCCCAAACCCAAAACGGCCAAACGAATTGTTTGAAGACGACATGGAAATGCTGCGACAACATAATCAGTTGACGAGTGGGCGTTAGTCTTTGTTATAGGCGTGCCAGCGCCCAACGCCCCGCCGTCTGTACATGTTTTATGCTTTGGAAAACGCAATCTTTGATGTTGTCAGTTACTGAGCTCACTCGCTCGCTTAAGCCAAGTTGAGCGTGTGCTGAAAGTGAAAGCAGCTCAAAAAATATAACCAAAGTTGTCATGGGTGTGTGTATGTGTGTATGTGTGTGTGTGTTGTTTAAGTAGTGGGTGGTTCGATGGTTGGTGATGTTGGTGGCAGGACATGAGTTGAAGTAGAGCGTCAGATGAGGCCATCGGAAGTACGCTCGCAATAATGAAATTGCAATTGTGCTTTGTTGTCATCGTCATTGCTCTTGTTCTTGTTCTTGTTGTTGTCGTCGTCGTTATTGTAGCAGAAATAAACGTTAGGAAATGATGATAGTACTTGGCACATTTTCTACATCTTCTTCTTCTTTTTCTGCTTGTTCTTTGGTTTTGTCGCATATTTGTTTATGCGTAACGCATTTGAATTTCGTTTGTTATTGTTAGCTAATGAAATGCTTTGCTTGTGACTTTCAAGGCTTAACATAAAATGCTGAATGTATACATGTGTTGTGCCAAAAGCATGTACAAAATTTAGTTAAGGGGTCATTTGAGAATATATTACACAATTTTGACAAACTCTTTTTTATATAAAAAATTGATTTCTTAGTTAATTTTTTTTTTTAAATACATATTTAATTAACATGTTGTATATTTTTCGTTTTATAGGTAATACCTATACCTAGAAAGTGGATGAAGCAAAAAAAAAAAATAGTGAAATTTGAATTTTTGTCATAATTTTTTCCAAAAGTTACTAACTTTTCTCAACATTTCGATTTTTTTTTTAAAAATTGTGTTTAACAAAAAATGAAGACCTTCTTTCAGAAACATGCTAATAGTATCTCAAAGTCATGTAAAAATATTCATTAAGATCTGTTCAGTAGTTTTCGAGAAATCTTGACAATCGACTTTGAAAATAATGTTTCGAGAAAAACGCTAAACCCAACTGGCCTGAATGTTCTGAATTTTTACGCCGTTTGACTTGAAAGTTTTGGCCAACATTCTAGACATGTTTTGGAATGAAATCAGACAAAAAACAATTTTGATTTTTGAGAATCCAAAACCCTCTTAATTTCTTATAAAATTTTACTTCAAATATTGCTTTCGGTTAAGTCTTCCTTCCTTGTCTCTTTTGTCTAATCTGCTTAAAGCTTCATTGTTCGTATACCTTTGCAGCTTGTGTGTGCCATGATTGATTTAAATCGCTTTGATCTTTGCTTGTACAAAATGCTTAACCAGAACTTTCAACTTGACTTTGTGCTCAAAGACCGAATTGCCGAAATTTTGCATTAAAACTTCAACTTCAGCTTCAGCTTAAGTCATCTGTCAACAACAAACACAACAAAGTTATTAAGACGCTGACGCTTGATTTTAAATCGCAGTTATAATCATTCAAAAGAAATGAGCTCAAGGCTGTGCAGCTTAAGCTCACTGGCGCTGATTAAACTTGTCTCACTCTAGAAATCGTTTTTTGAAGTACAAAAGGCGACTAAGACTACTAATGCCAACGCTAAGCTTACAGTGTAACAAGCAACTAAGCAAACAAATAACTATAACGCGTATACGCCGCATGTGCCACAGACATGTGCCATCAGCATGCAAAACCGACGACTGATGGTGACGACTGAAGATGCTGATGCCTCAGTTAGTGATGATGGTGATGCTGATGCTCATGCTGATGAGTGCTTTGCTGTTATTGTTAGTGTCCTTTTGTTATTTTCTCTTTTTTTACGTACAACATGTGTCAAGCCAAAACATATTTGCTTATGTATTATTGTGCAATGTTTGTTTGGGCATCAACGACATGCGCATTTGTTAGACAGCTCAGCTTCCTACACGCAGCACCTGACCCTTCCAGACATCCTTAACTATCTGACTGACAAATCAAAACGTTTGAGCTTCTTTCTTTTTGTTGTTTTCCTTAATGGTTTTTCTTTTATTTCCTTATGTATTTATTGTTATTGTTGTTGTTGTAATTGTTGCTATTACAGTTGCCTTTAAGCTAAAGACTTAATGCGCTTTCCACGTGCTGCCTTTTGACATCTTTACGACTTTCCACATTGCTCTTGTTGCCACCTGCAAGACAACAAATATATGCGCTTGTACAATAGTTGTTGCAGAATTATGCAAAGCAGAAATCAACAAAGTTGCCTCAAAACGGCAACAAAGTGTTGCAAGACCATATAAAGTGCGATAGAAGGAGCACAAGGGTGAGAAGTATTAAAAAACAAGAAAAGTGAAAATTGCATACAAACCCTTCGGCGGCACTTCGGTGCATTCTCTGCCGCTCTGCGAGTGTATATGTGTGTATGTGTCAAGTCCACACGGAAATGCTGCCATTTTGTGTTGCTTGTTTTCGCATTTGAACGCATCGTTTTTCAAATTATGCACTTGAGCGTTGCCGCCTAAACATGTGCAACACATTTCTTTTACATTTTTATTTTTTCTACTTTCATTCGTTTGTTCTTTTTTTTATTACTAGACATTTTTACTTCAACTTGATTTTTTTTATAATTATTTTCTATTTTTTTTCATCACACTTCACATTGACTTCTTTCTCAGCGCCTCACGCTTCTTGCGCTTTCCTTTGGCACTTGTATGCCTCTTCGCGTCGCTTTTCTTGACGCTTTATTTTTGTTGCGCCTTTTGACAATTTACATATGAATAAAAAATATTTGCTTCAATTTATATGAATTTCATATTCAAATGCTTCACTTTTCCTCTGCATATTTCTGTATTTTTTGAGCCTTTGCTTTCAAAAGCAAGCAAGAAAGCTAAAAAATAAAATAAGTTGCTCAGAAATAAACCAAAAATTCCGCAATGAAGCACCAAAGCATTGAGCAGCATTCAATAAAAGAAGCGAGAAAAGCAGAAATGTTGTTTTGTTTTGTGTATAAACCACAGAAGCGTTTCGCATTCAAATTCGAATTGAAAATGCTTTGCTGGAAGTGCTTTGAATTTGTGATAACTTTTGTATTTATTTCTTATTTGCTTTTTGTTGGCATAAAGTTATGCCAAGATTTTGTGGTTTTTGTTTGCAAGCAAGCGAAGAATAAATATTCTTTATTCATTACGTGTAAAAAATTATGAAATCATGGCTTTGGTTTAAACAACTTATTGTAAAAAAATGAAAAAATTAAAAAAAAAAAACAACAAAAATTATTGAAAGTAAAAAAAAAAAAAGAAGGATTATTAATTGATCTTAATTTTTTTAATCATTAATTAATTTATAAAAGATATTAATTTATCGAAAACTTTTAATAAATCTGTCATGTCAAATATTTATGTTTGAATTATTTTATTCCACTGTTGTTTTTGATTTTTTATGTTTACAAATAACTTTTTCTAATATAAAAATTGTTATTTATTTAAATTCTATCACATTTTACATATTTTTTATTTATATATATTTTTTTAAATTCTCATATTATTTTTATAAAGTTGTTATTATTTTTTTTATTTTTGTTTATTTTATTTATACATTTTTTAAGCTTTTTTTTATAAGTAATTCACTTATTTATTTATTTTTTGCTTGCCTTGTACTATCTAATTTATTTTTATTTTGAATATTTTATTATGTTTTTATACCTTTTCTAAGCTACCCCTTTTACCTCCATTTTCTTCGCCTTTTATAAACTTTATTGACTTCACAAAGTTGGCTCCGTTCTTTTAACCCCCTCACATCGCTCCCTCTTGTACTAACACTCACAAAAATTATGCTCTGAAAAATAAATTACTTCTACATTTCAAATAGTTTGCATAACTATTGTTCTGCAGCCCGCAAAGTAAAAACTAAAAACTCATGAAATGAAGTGAACAAAAAACAATTAATTAAATTGTCCGCATTATGTTTTCACCCTTCCCCCTTGTTTTTTTTGGTTTTACAGTGCCATAAATTTTTGCCCCTCGATCATTTTGTTAGTCAGCTTTTTATGCTTTGCGCCTTCACACAGACTTTTCCTGCCCTCTCGCCATCAATGTCCTTTTGCTCGCCTGTTTCACATCATTAAACCACAAAGTGAAAATCGCGGTTTTGACTTGACGTATTTTTACCCGCAGCCCCCCATGCACCATCTTGCCACTCGCACACCTTTTGCAGTTGTCAAGCGCTCTTTAGAGCCGTCACTGTCCTACACCTGCTGAGCTGAGCTGAGCTAAGCGCTAAGAGTTGAGTTGAAGGACTTTGCAGCTCGCCAATAAAAATGATTGCAACGAAACGTGATTTATTGCACTTTGCAGGGATTTCGACTTTATACGTTTTATTTGTGTCCTTTATTTTTGTTCTTTTTGGTTTATTTTCTGCTTGTGTGTTAGTTGACATGCTTAATAAAATATACAAAAATATGAAGTATATAAAAAATGGAAAATTGCACTTCTTGACTTGAGTTGAGTTGAGTTTTCAAAGTATTTCTTCGCCCTCCCGCTTTCCGACACTTTGTCGCTGCGTACGTCTTGCTGACTTTGCCTCACTCACCGCCAATCAAGCGCTTTATGCGCTCTCAAATTTTTTGACATCAACCAAACGGCAAAAAAGCAATTCACAACTTTCTCGTTATAATTTTCCTGTTGTGTGTGCCAGCAAAGAAAGGGGGAGGGTTGGTGGCAGGCAGGAGCGGAACTTAACTTTCAAGCTCGTTACACGCCTCAAGTTGTCGCCTGCTGTGCTGTGCTGCAAAATGCATTAAACTCTGCTGCGCTTTTCATTTTTCCAGTCCATCTGTCAAAATAAATATGAACGCGCCTTTTTTTTTTCTTGTTCTTAACTCCATAACAGTCTTGACGGCTTCTACATTATTGCTTATGTGTGTTTGTGTTTGTGTGTGTGTGAGTTTCTGCTCTTAATAGCAATTTACGCCAAACCACTTCACGACAATTCACTTGCCTCCAACTCAAAAGCGACAAAAGCGACGCTACTCAACTCAATTTGTGTCGATACAAGTAGAAGACGGCCTCGGTCTCTGCTTCGGCTTAGGCATGACCAGCATGTGTGTGTAGAATTTATTCATACTCATGCACAATTTAAACTTGAAAGTCGTCGCAGAACTTGTGTGACTCATGTGTGTTTGTTTGTTGCATGCAATGACTCAGGCTCAGTTGCAGCGTGCAGCGTGCAAGAGGCGACACCAAAAAACAAGCAGCAACAACTCAACTGCAGATCCACAAAAATACATTATTGCTAAAAGTAAAGTGCACACACACACACAGACATACGCCCACAAACACATAGCAAAAGTAACGCCCACACACACACACACACACACACACATACGCACAAGTGCATACAGTCACTCAAACAAGTCATGGCACATACACTTGAATACTTCAAGCAAGCAAAGTCGGAGCGTAGTTGAATGCAATCAAACGTTAAAAGTATTAAGAAGTGATTTGCTTTTCTTTCTCTCTCTCTCTCTCTCTCTCTCTCTCTCTCTTTCTTTCTCACACTCTTTCTGGCCCTTTTTTGTGTCCTTTTTTTTGGCTGACTTGCGATTTTTGTATTGCTTTTGAAGCGAACCCTTTCATTTAATTTTTTGTTTTTAAGTGTGGGCGTTTGCTGCAAATAAAGTTTGCTGTAAATATTTCAAGTGTTTTGTGCCAAAAAAGAAAGTAAAGAAGAAGCTGAAACTGAAACTGAGAGAGAAAAGTTGTGGGCAGTTCATGCCTAATACTTCAATTAGGGTTAAGCGCTTGAAAAATCCCCAAAAAGTAGAAAGCAACGTAGCAAATAATGCTGATAAGTAAGCACACAAACTCTGTCAGTATAAAATAAGTTATAGCATGACATTTGTTCATGTCATGCAGCATTAGAAGTACTGCAGAAGTACTGTTAGTGCATGCCATGCAAAAGGAGAAGTACTTCACGCAGTTGATTACTTCAAAAGCATGTCTCTCTGCACATTAAATAATCACTTAACAATGCATGACAAGCATTAATTAAATAAAAATAAAAAGAAATATTTAATTTTAATATCAAAAAGGGCCAAAGTGACCAACTTTTCAATACAATGCTGTATGTGTTCATATGCTGCTATGTAACATATGCGTATACATTATTGAACAGTAGTTCTTGAACACATTTATTGAGAAATCTTTAGAAATGAAGATCACTACATCAGTTTTGCAGCCACTGGCAGCTTAACACATCAAACCCTCAACATGCCTCTTGTTGTGTCATGGTATCTCCCCCTCTTACAAATGTATATATATACACATGCATAGCTCATTAGTCGCTCATGCCAATAACCTTAAGTATGCCGTAAAACGCTTAAGATATCTACGCCGTCGCTTTCGACAAGTACTTATGCATGGTCGTCGTATATATTTTATCTGTAAATGTATCTAGTAGATAGAGCACCTATTAAACAACACTAAAATAACACTACAAGTGTTAATTTCTCTGGCAATCATTACATTTATTAGAATAGACCAAGAGGAGACAGACAGACAGACAGTCAGTTAGGCTGGCAGGCAAGAAAGTAAAACAGAGCGTTGTTGAAGTTGACTGCGATGACGACGTTGAGCTGTGTCGAGGACTATTAACCAAGAAGACACCCACACATGCATACATGGTGATACACACAGACACACAGAGATATAGCGACAGGCAGCACACAATCATGAAAGATTTATCGCAATAGCACCAAATTCAAGCACAAGCAGTCGCAATTCATGCGCTTGCCAAACAAATTTCAACATCAACACACAGACTTATTGAAGGACCGACGTACAGACAGACGGAGAGACGGACGGAGAGACATTTAAAGTGTTTGAAGCTGTGATGTGTTGAAAGGATGTTGGCGATTGAGAGTATGCCGACTTGAGTTAAGTTCAGTTGATGATGATGGTGATGATGATGATTGTAGGCGACTCAGCAGCGGTAGCGGTAGCGGCAGAAGAAGGTTAATTGCACTCAAAAAGAACCACAAAATCGATAGTAAAATGAAAATTAAAGACAAAATAACAACGTAAGCCGCAAAAGCAGAAACAAGAGTAAACAAAATGTTCTATAGTCTGTAAAGTTACCAAATCAGTGTGAGCGAGACCGCAGAACGCTTTCTCTCACTTGCGCTCCCGCTGTGTGTCTTTTGCGTAAAATATCATAGGACAGAACAGAATATCTTTGATTTGCGTAGGAAATGAGTATTTTAATTACTTAAAATGCTTAAATAATGAAAATACACAACAACAACAACAAGAACAACAACAATAGTAACAACAAAACGTATCTCATAGTAAAGTTGTAAGATTGCAGAAAGAAAAAAGATAAATTGTTGGGTGACGACGACGTAGAAAATGAAATGTACTCAAGAGTGTTGGTGTTGGAGTTCAAGTTGAGTTTTAATCGTAGCAAAAGGACCGTACGCAAAAGGATAATTAAACTGTGCACACACACACACACACACACACACACACACACACACACACACACATAAACACACACATTGGCATACCAAATTGTGGGCGAGCACAATTTGAATGATGAAATGCAATGCCAGAGAGTTGTGGCAGTGTCTGTGTAAATGTGTGTATGTGTGTGTGTGTGTGTGTGTAGCATGTCTGTGTGTTTATGCAGCAAGTTGTTTGTCGATGAATTTAAGTGAAAAATTTACTTTCTTGTGGTTTGCAAAGCACTTTTTCATTGAGGGTAATTAAATGAGCTTATGTCTATCACGCCGACTGTCTGCCCCTTTCTCACTCGCTCTCTCTTACTCGTGTCACTGCATGGCATTGCATTATTGTATAGCAGAGTTAAATTGGTGGTTGTTGTTGTTAGTTGATTTTGATTTGATGCAAAAATAGCAAAAGTGCTTTAAAATTTCACTTGATACATGCCTCATCTGCTTCGCTTGCTTCGCTCCACTCTCACTCTTGCTTTATCTGTTGCTCGCTGCCGCAAAAGTCTTATCTGCAATACAACAATTTCCGTTGGAAAATGGCAGTAAACTATTGGCCGAGTTAACATTAAAAATTTTTCACAACAACTTTTCTTTTTCAGCGCTTTTCTTGATTTTAGTTTCTTCTTGCCAAGCGTTGAAAACAAGTTTTTTTTCACTTATTCTGCTGCTTCTTGTCGGCTACGATTTCAAGCATTATTGAAAACCAAAAGTTGTCTTAATGGTGCAACATGCGGCATGTTGCTGCAGGGCGGCAACATTTGCGGCAAACTGGTCAAACAAGTGGCGCTTAACAATGAAGATAATGTTGATGTTGCTGCTGCTGATGATGATGATGATGACGTTGTCGGCACTTGGTAAAAAGCAGCAACAGACATGAACTCAAACTTGATTGAATAATGCGCCGCGCATAAAGAGTTTTCACATGCAACATAAGGCAAAGTCTGCTTTAAAGAAACAGCAAAGAAAATCCAAAAACAAGTCCAAGTCTCTCTTGCTTATATGCCATTAACCCAAATTTTCTTGTCGATATTTTTTTGCCATTATTATTTATTTATTTTTTTTCGATTTCGCTTTTTTTTTTTTATTACAGTTTTTTTTTTTTTTTTTTGCTTGCGTCTCAGTTTCATTTCATTTTTACAACATTTTGTACAACGAACGAACCAGCGATCGATCGATTGTGCTTGTCGTACAAACGAGCATTTAATATGCTGGCCAATATCTCATACTCAACTACCTTACAGCTCAGTGCCATTTCACAGCCGCAAAGCCAATTCACACACGCACACACACACACAAGCATGAGGGGTGCGGCAAGCCAGCCTTGCTGCCAGTGCCGGCCTCTTTTATCGTCATGTCTGTCTGTATCTGTCTGTGTGTCCTGTTTCCACCTACGCTTGCTTGCTTGCCAATGATGATTCAATTTACTTGCAACGCAACGGCACAACAAAAAAAAAAAGAAGTTAAAAAAGTCGCTCAAGTTGCATATTTTAAGCTTTGGCTTTGCTCACACGCTTGCTTGCTTGCCTGGGCAGGCCTGCCTGAGCCTTGACTCACTTGGCGGCACATGAGCCAGTGTTGCTCATCATCGTCATCGTCCTCGTCATCATCAACTGTGCCATCATCATACTTGGTCACTGTTTTTGATTGATAGGCTTTGGCTTTGGCTTTGTGTCTGTCTGTCTGTATGTCTCTCCCTCTCTCTATATCCTGTACGTACTTTAAGCTGTTTCAATTCGCTCTCTTTCAATTCTTGTGCAAGGGATTTCTTTGTTGTTGGCATTTTGGCTTTGGCTTCGTCTGGGCTGGACTGGCCTGTCCTGCTTATTGCGCTTATTGCCGCTAGCTTAGTTAAGTGAAATATGCTTTTTTTTTTCTCTTTTGCCAAAGTGCTCTGCTCTGCTCTGCCGACTGGCTAAGCCGGTTTACTGTGCATTGCTTCAAGCTTCTAATTAAGATTGTAACATGTTACTATGACGATTAATGCAAACGAGTGTTTGAGAGTTTGATTAAGTATTATTGCCATAAAGGCCAAGTGCTTGTACAAAGCAAAATGACATGAATGCTTTTATTAATCACCTTTTTTTCTCTCTTTTTGTCTTTGCAGATCACAAACGCCTCAACGAATACATATCCCACTATGAAACACTTAACTATGATCAAGAGCACATTGTAGCTAGTCACAATAGAGCAAGACGATCAGTGACCAAAGATCATTATGTACATTTAAAGTTTTCAGCGCATGGAAGAGACTTCCAACTTAGATTAAAACGTGATTTAAATACATTTAGTGATAAGTTAGAGGTAAGTTTTCATAACAAAGTGTCTTGAATACCAAGCCGGCGGGAACGCCATTGAACCTGCAGTTTAGAATACGGTACAATAGACACTGTGAGTCTGTAAGCCTTGTGATTCACTGTGACTCTGTAAGCCTTGTGATTCACTGTGACTCTGTAAGCTTTGTGTTGTGACTGACTGTGACACTGGCATTAGAATGGGTTGGTAATTGGAAACTTGTATCGTACTAGTACCTCTAGAAACCAACGTAAAGTAAACCCATAATAAAAAATCATCAACAATTGAGTAGAAACCACCCCAAACCGAAAAAAAGGGTTCTATGTATAAAATCCTGAACTGTCACTCAATTTTTGGCTCATTGAACTATAAGAAATCCTCCTTACTGGTTCAATGGAAGTTTTCATTTAGTTCTCATAATATTCGACACTTCGGGTTCAAGTTTCCCGCTTGCAGTCTTCATAAATAAATTTATTTAACGAATTTTTATTTGCTCTTCTCTTTCGCCTTGTCAATTTAGTTTTATGATAGCAATGGCCCCATCGATGTTTCCACGGATCACATCTACGAGGGCGAAGTGATAGGGGATCGTAATAGTTATGTATTTGGTTCCATACACAATGGGGTATTCGAGGGTAAAATTATAACGGAACGTGATGCCTATTTTGTTGAACATGCCAAACATTATTTTCCCATAAATCGTACAACAACAACAACAACAACGGCACCAACAACAACAACAACAACACGAACCAAGTCAAAGACGAAGACACCAACAACAACAACAGCAAGAACATCATCAGATAACAAACAACATGCATTGCCCGAGACAATGGCATTGCGTTCAAGAACCGCCATCGATAGTAATCAACCGCAGGAGCAGGAGCTGGCGCAGGAAGCGACCGAACAACGTCATGATAATAATACTAATAAAAATTTCGTTGTTGTAACAACAACGACAGCGACAAATACTTTTAATAATGCCACACCCACCACCGCCAACAACAACAAGAGTAGCAGCAGCTCAAACACTTTGTCGAACTCATCTACGACAATGACGACGACAGCAGCGGCAGGAGGAGTAGGAGCAGGAGCAGCAGTCGGTACTGAGGAACAGGACAAAGTTGTCAACAACAACAACAAGAACAACAAGCACAATAAAAAGCATGAAAGCGTAGATGAAGACAGCAACGATGATGAGCACGACGACGGTGACAAAGATGACGACGATGACGACAACGAAAACGATAAACATAAAAATGTTGGTCTCGATTTTCATTCAGTCATCTACAAGGATTCCCATGTTGACGATGCGTACGAGAATGTGCGTGAAGGTGAGTAAAGAAGAAGAACAACAAACAAATATTTTATACCGATACAATACACAAATTGAACTCAACTTTTTCTCATCGTGCTCATCTTATTTATGGCACTTATTTTATTGAGTATTTTTCTTCATTGCCCCTCCCCTTTTCTATTTTTCGTTGCGGCATGGAAATGAAAAATATTGTCATATATACATATATATATATATTTTGTAAAGCAGCTTAAACAAATTTATGATTTATATGCCTTCTCTCTCTTAACCACCTCTACTGTCACACTCGCACGCACGTCAAGATTTGCGAAAACGCATAAAAATGTACTTCAGTCAACCTTGAAATTATTTGATAAATTTTGGCTTTGCTTTTGTTCTCTAACAATTTTTTTGGCTTTCAATGTATATAATAATAATGATGTTGCTGTCATTGTTGATGAACTCTTCTATTTTTTTTGTATCTTTTTTTGCAACTTTCTTGATTGTCTCTTGTGGTGTTTGTTGAGTGTAAAATGTCTTATTTGTATTTTTGCCAAATGTGAGTAACGGTTTTATTATCATGCATAATTTTTGCGTAAATTGCTTTATTTATTTATTGTTCTGGAAGGGGCAGGCAGGTGTAGAAGGATCATTGATGCCATGACACGTGTGTGTACATTCTAATGATTTCAAGTGCAGTGTAAATACAGAGGAAGACAACAAGAAGCTGTTGAAATGCTCAGCAACAATAAAATAGGCGTAAATGAAAGAAAGGTGAAGTGATAAATCGAAAAAGGGAAGAATTGATAGGATGATGGTATGGTTATCTAAGGAGTTGCATAAGCTTATGGCTTGGCATGTGTAATAATAAAGATTTACTGCTGGGCATCATATTCCGTACGATTGTTTCAAGAACTCAGGAAATGATTGGCAGCTCGGTTATGATCCGAGTTGGAATTCGTAAAGAAGTTGTGTGTTGTCCAGTAATCTGGACACCAATATAAGTACAAGTACGCATATTTTGTTGTTAGGACTACTGGAACGTTCGGTTTTTAAATCTATCGGATTGTCTTAAATGTAATGTAGTGCAATACAAGCAAGAACAACAACAGATTGTTAGCTAAGATATAAATGTTAAGACTGTTTCAGTATCTGTTTTAGTTCCGGACTTCATTTTGCGTGTGAAGTGACCGGAAGTTCAAGTTCAAAATAGTTGATTTCGGTTCGAGCTTGAGTGTATAATATTTGAGTATGTTATGAGTCTTTTAATTAAATCATATGCCTGCTAATGGTGCGTGTTTTAATCCGACTTGATTCTCTCTCTCTCTCTCTCTCTCTAATCTTGAGTTGCATTGTTTGCTTGCCGTCCAAGCGCCATTTTATTTTCGATGCCTGTTGTTTTTCGCATTTTTTTTGTTTTTATCAAGTTTTTTGTGTTGTACCTTCAGGCTTAATGTAAGCATTGCACAATTCTATGCAAATAAGCGTCTATTGTCAACAGCAACGAACAACAAAAACAACAAGAGGCGGGTGGCGAAAAATTTAACAACAATTGCAGTGGCAACTGTTAGAATAACAACAAGAACAACATGCACGCACGCACGCACATGCAGAATGGCAACAATGACAGTGACAATGAATGTTCGTTATGCTTGATGCTAAGCTTTTGTTGTTGTTGTTGATGTATTGTTGTTATGTAAACTCAAACAAAGGCTGACAAAAGTTTTTCTTTCTTTCTGTTTTTGCAATTTTACTTGTAGTGCAGTGTGCTTTTTTCTTTTATATATCATCACTTGAAATGACAGTTGCACATGTTGAACCTTTTGGCCAAATCCCACACATACACTGCATGCAAGTAAACATGCTGACAGCTGCAACAACTACAGCAACAACAACAACAATATTCAGCTAATGCATTTCTAAACAAACCAAACAAAATGGAGCTCAACTATTTTTCTGTCCATTTAGTTTTGCATAATACTCGAAACACACCCATTTTTGTACCCTTTTTTTTCTATCTCTCTTTATTTGTAAACAAATACAGAAAACATGTTTTTCATTTGTTTTGCATTTTTGCCCCTCATTTCTCTTGTTTTTGTATATTTTTTTGGTTTTTATTTGATATGCAATTTCATGCAATTGACATTTAAGTGAAATACTTGAAGCTAAAAGGCAACGCACGCATGCACATGTCACACACACGCACACACACACACACATGCATGCATAGAGTGGCAGCAATTGGCCTTCTCTCGCTCTATCTTGCATGCTCAACAGGGAGCGCCCTCTGTGTTTGTGCATTTGCATGCATAATTGTTAATAATGAGCTTACAATGCTTTGATAAACTTATTATGTACTTGCTTAGTTATTGTAACACACACACACACACACACGTACATATTGAATATGATTGATGCGTTTAGCTGAGTGTGTGTGTGTGTGTGTTTATTAAAACGATATTTAACCATAATTAGTTCTATTATGCAAATGACATGCCAACGCGTCACAGTGTTTTGCCAATTTAGATAACAGTGCGCTTACAGTAAGTGAACAGCGATTAGCGATTAGTAGTGTGCGAACGAGAGAGGCGCAGAGTGGCGTCAAGTGCGATAATGAAAGACTGCGCAAGTTGCTGTTAATGAGCATGTCAAGTAGCTTGCGTATCAGTAGCAAGCAAAAAAGTAAAGAAAAGGTTTTTTTCTTATTCTTTGATAGGAAAAATAATTAAATAAAATTGCGTGTTGAGTGCAGTGACGTAGAATGATAAGCGTTAATAATATTGAAAATTTCTGCGAATAGAAAATAAGTAGCGAAGTAAAGCACAGAAGCCTTGGCACATTTACTATATTTTATACATAAATGTGTGTGTAGTGAGTAAGCTAATATTTTAGTCACCATTGTAAAGAACTGAGTAAAAACTAAAGAAGACTACTAGAATCTTTGCACGCTGTCCACGCAACGTGACATAAATAACAAGAAAAAAATAAAAAAAAAACGCATTTGTCAACGCCTTTTGTTCACTTCTATGCACTCAACACACACACACACACACACACACACACACACACGTCAACACATGCACACAACACATCACTTGTTTTTTGTTGTTGCAAGCATTGAACCCTACCGAATGTCCGGTGAATGACCAACATCAACTCAGTTCTAGTTGTCACATGAATAACATTCGCGCGCGTATAACACGCTATCTCTATCGCACGCCCACTCTAACTCACGTCCTATGTTGCACACGCCTCGCTATGCCATGCACGCATACACACACACAGACACATTCAATGCGAATGCGTTGGTTCGTTCATTGGCTTTATTTTTGTTGTTTTTTATCGTTCTCTTCTATGCTGTGCTCAGTGCTCGCGTACAATTTATATTCATTTATTTGCGCGCTGACCAACGTCAACAACAAGCACAGCAACAACAACAACAACAGCGAGAACCACCCCTTGTCAGCACCACCACCACCGCCGGCGCCCACTGCACAGTGTTAGTAGTATAATGCCCTTAGGTTCTTTAGCTCATGGTTCAGTTAAGTTGTACATGGTTTTGCTGTTGTGGTGTTTGTTGTTTTTGTTGCTATTGTTGTTGTTGTTGGCTATTGCCGAGGCCAATTAACATTTTCATTTTCGTTGTCAGCATTTGATTTTGCTTGATGTTCGCTGCGCTTCAAAATCGACTATCGACTCTTTGCTTGAATTGAGGGGAATTTTTTCCTCATTTGTTTTTTTGCTTTTTTTTTTTCTTTTGAAAAACAGTTTCGTGTTTTAATAAAACTTCCGGCTATTTTTCGTGCGCTTCAGTTAGTAACCAAACCAAACCAAATCAGCGTGTTAACCTGCCAGGCATGATTGTTTCCTTCTCCCTTGCCCACTGTCTCTCTCTCTCTCTCTCTCTCTCTCTCTCTCTCTCTGTAGTCAACCGCCCAATCAAGCCACCTTGCTCAATCGCTCGCCCCGATGTTGCGCTTGTGAAGTCAGCCTGGCATGAAATTTATTTCGGCAGTTGTGTTTGTTCTCAATTGGTTTTTGTCAAATACCGGAAATTTTCTGATAGCGCATAATTATTATTTTGTGGCTATGAAATGTTAAAAAGAAAATATAAAAAAAAAAATCAAATTCTGCTTCGAATCATAATTTTTGATTATTTTTTCGTTGGTAATTTAATGGTCTGTTGATTTGGTTTGAACAGTTTTTGGTCAATTGAATGAATCATGCTGAATGCATAAGTCGTGGGTGAATTGAGTGCAGTGTGTATAATATTCGACCTAGAGCTGTGAAATCTAAACACTCATATGCGCCATAGGTAAGCCTAGACAAGCTGTATACCAAGAGGTGCTCTATTTATACTCCTAACCCTCTCGATGAAGGCTCCTAAGGAAGAGAGTACAGATGCATAGGTAAATCTAAACCAGCCTTATACCAAGACGACGTCTTCTTATTACTCTCTACATTATGGATCCACGCCCTGAAGAGTATGTGTTCGCCAGAAAGATTGCCAAAGTAAAATGATCTAATCCGGAAAGCAAACGTTTCCGTTCAAGATGGTTTCTTGACAATTTAGGCGCGCAGTTCCTTGGATCTTCATGTTTCTCTCAAACTTATAAGATGGATCTTAATACTTCTCCTAGTAAAGAATGAACATTTATTCTCTTGTCTCCTTCCATCGCTTTGTTCATTAAAAAGAAGCATATAAAAAAGCTCCTTCCGTTAGACAACTACATAAGAAGTGTATGAGAACATTAAGGAACTTTTGTCTTATGTATCATAAAAAAAACAATATGGAAAAAATAATATTATGGAAAAAAGTGAACAGAATTCAAACAAGTGTCAAAATAGCACTAATTCTCTTTATACAAAAGGCAACAGAAAATCGAAATGCAAGAAACTGACAACTGTCTGCAGAAACTACCCGAAGTCGTTACTCACTTGGCTTTTATACACGTTAATATTATTTTCGAGCTGTGTGAATTTTGATTATTGTGCCGCAAGTGTCTTGCATTTTGATGAGAAACGGCAGCCGATTGCCAATTTCAATCAAATATCAGCATTTGATGTATCCCTACTGAGCAATTTGCAAGATACAAGACGTCAACGTCGACAAGCACCGCCCGATGCCATCAAAATTGCAGGCATACGTGTGGATGATGGTGCAGTTGAGCTCGTGGATGGCGTGCAGCACATACAAAGCAATGTAGAACTGAAAATACGAGTCTTTGGCAGCGGGCTGAGTGACGGCACGGTCATTGCATTTACCACTGTGACAAGTTGGAAGAAGGGTTCTTGCCTGAAACCAGAGACGGCAATTTTCTCACCCGATGACGTTGCGTCGGATGGCACAACTGCGCGCTTTACTGTGAAGTTTCCCAAGCAGACAAACACTTATTTTATATGCGCGAAAAATGATGAGAATCCTGATGCCAAAATTGCCGCAGACACCCGAGCGTTGGTGCACCAGGGCGATGACACATGGACGAAAATTGCAACCACTGAACCGCTCCTGCCCATATGGTTGGCCATAATTATGATAATACTGTTCCTCGTGCTGTCGGCATTATTTTCGGGCTTGAATTTGGGCCTATTGTCGCTCGATCGCACCGAGCTGAAAATACTGCGCAATGCCGGCACGCCAAATGAAAGGAAGTACGCCGAGATTATACAACCGGTGCGTAATCAAGGTAATTATCTCTTGTGCAGCATACTTTTAGGCAACGTGTTGGTTAACGCAACAATCACTATGCTACTGGATAGTTTGACGTCTGGCGTCATCGCCGTTATAGCCTCAACATTGGCCATTGTGTTGTTCGGCGAAATAGCACCGCAGTCGTTGTGCTCGAGGCATGGCCTGGCGGTGGGCGCAAAGACGATTTACATAACAAAAACCGTTATGGCCATCACTGCGCCCTTGTCCTATCCCGTTTCACGTATATTGGATGCGATCTTAGGCGAGGAGATCGGCAACTATTACAATCGTGAGCGCTTGAAGGAGTTGCTGCGCGTGACCACCGATGTTGCTGATCTAGACAAAAATGAGGTGAAGATTATATCGGGCGCTTTGGAGCTGCGTAAGAAAACCGTTGCCGATGTAATGACACGCATAGATGATGTCTTTATGCTGCCATTGGATGCCATACTGGACTTTGAGACTGTGTCGAAGATCATGATGTCGGGTTATTCGCGTGTGCCCGTCTACGATGGCGATCGTCAGCATATTGTCTCCTTGCTGTACATTAAGGACCTGGCGTTTGTCGATACCGATGATGATACGCCGCTGCGCACGTTGTGCGAGTTCTATCAGAATCCCATACACTTTGTATTCGAGGATTATACGTTGGATGTTATGTTCAATATGTTCAAGGATGGCAACATTGGTCATTTGGTATTTGTGCATCGTGTGAACGATGAAGCCGACGCTGAGCCATTCTACGAAATTGTTGGTCTTGTCACATTGGAAGATGTCATTGAGGAGCTCATACAGGCCGAAATTGTCGATGAGTTCGACGTGTTTATTGATAATCGCACCAAAATACGACTCAATCGTCAGAAACAAGACTTTACCGCTTTCACTGAGCGTAGCTTGCAAACGATACGCGTCTCACCGCAGTTATCCTTAGCCGCGCTACAGTACTTGAGCACAACTGTTGATGCCTTCAAGAAGGATGTGATCTCCGAACAAGTGCTGCGTCGTTTGCTTAATCAAGATATTTATCATCATATTAAAACAAAGGGTAAAAACAAGGATGACCCGAGTAATTTTATATACACAAAAGGCAAGCCGGTTGATTTTTTCGTGCTCGTGCTGGAGGGACGCGTTGAAGTGACAATCGGCCAGGAGGGGCTTCTGTTCGATAGTGGTCCCTTTACGTACTTCGGCACACAGTCATTGGTGCCAAATCTTGTGCTTGATGCTTCAACGCAAATGTCGGGTTCGATGCAATCGCTCAATTTGGATGCAAAAATTCGACAAACATTTGTGCCCGACTATTCGGTGCGCGCAGCGACAGATGTCGTTTACATTGCCATCAAGCGTAATCTTTATTTAACTGCCAGAAAGGCAACATTGCTGGAAAATTCACGTAAAACGGGCGCGCTCACAAATGAAGCATTTAATGACGAGGTTGATCGTTTGCTAGACTTGGCCTCGAAAGATAAACAGACACGCTATTCGCCGTCCAACGAAGACATTCAACGGTCTATCAAAGACATGAAGAGCTCAATGAGTCTACGATCAAACGCACCGAGTGAAAACGATGAAACCAATAGCCAAAAAGAATCAACGCCGAAAGCTGACAACGAAGCTGCTCCGGAAGTTGCGCCAGATACAACCGACGAGCCTGCGACGAGTAGAAAATCCTTACAGTTGCCACCAGACCCGGATGAAAAAAAAAATCCCTAAGAACTGAGAACATAACGTTGTACAATAACAATTCACATTAATCAAAGTTTGTTTCAGTTAATTTTGAAGGGTAGGTACGAGTAAGAAATTTGAGAGAGTTTATTTATACTGCAGCTTCGAAAGAGAATCGACTTCTTTGTCATGCGTCGATGGTTGAAGCCCATCAGTCTTTACGAACTCTGTATAAATAAGAGTTTTTGTCAAAGTTCTAACGATTCCTGATTCTCTAATATCCGTTTAAATGACCTAAGTATCTTTTTTGGAGACACCCATCTTGATGATATCAGAATCTTGAATTCTTGTTTATCCCAATCAATAAGCAGCTGCATTGATTACACTCCCTCCTATAATTTGTAGCTAAAGGGCAAATAACTGACGGTACCTCATTCTCTCTCTCTCTCTCTCTCTCTCTCTCTTGGAAAAAAGTTATAGGGGTCTTGACTGTAGTGTTTTTACTAGTACTTTTTTCTTATTTTGAAAACGACCACAAAACTTCATAAATAACTCAACGCAAGTGCATAAAACACTCAAGTATATGTCACTGACATAATGTCGTTTGTGTCGTACGACAATAACAGTAAGCAAAGGGACCCCAAGCAAAGAAAAAACCCAAACAAAAAAAAAAGGGGTTAAAGAAAATATCCGTTTACCATATATGTCAACAAGAAATGTTCATTAACTGCATTGTTTATAAGTTTATTGCTGCATTTCTTATGCTATTAATTTAAATAATCACCCCTCTCGATGCAATGCAATGCAACGAAAAGAAACGAACGTTACCCTAAGCCCGCAACTATGAGGGGTTGCACTCTAATGGGAACAAATGCAACTGCAACACACATATAATAAATACAATAAAGCGAACGTTGTGAAATGAGCAACTGAGCAAGTAAACTGCAACTGTATAGGGTTGCCATATGCTGCAAATTGTGAGGGGTTGTGGGGCAGAATGATGGAACGAATGAGTTTAACAAACAAGCATGAAACTAGCACAAGCTTAAGGCATTTGCGGCTGGCTGAGACGCACGCACGTTCGGCAGGGCACGGTCGCTTGGTCGCGCGCTTGGCTGGTTGGCAACACTTAAATATTATTTACAATAGACGTGGCAGAAACTCATTTTCTTGTTGGGTTGCCCCCCAGGCATTTCTTTTACTATGCTATTTCTTGGGCTGCTTGCTACTTGCTGCTTAAGTCGGCAAGGACCTCAGCTGAAATAAAAAATGAAAAGTAACAAAAAAATGGAAAAAAAAAAAAAAGGTTGATTGCGTTAGGAGCTCGAAGGGTCGCAGCGCTTATAAGTGCTGCCAAAAGGCGCCTGCCACAATAGCGAAACGAGCATAAGACTTTTCAACTTTTTATTTTTGTTGCTACTTTTTTTTTTGTTCGCTTTTTTCATATATAATATTATATATATATAAAAAATGTGATTTTTTCCATTCAAGTGGCTGCGTAAATAACAAATAGCATAAAGTATATATGTGTGTGGGACTGGCACCTCTTGTCTAAATGCGCTGCGCTAAATGAGGGGCAAAATGAGGCAATGAGGCGTCGTAAGCAGTAAGCCAAAGCAAGGCAGCAAACACTGCTGTTGTTGTTGTTGGTATGCAATGAGGGACATTCTTATTAAGTCAGGCAAGTCTATTAACCCCAAAAGTATGGGATAAATACAGTGTTGGTAATACACACTGACTGACTGTATGAGTTAGTGAGTGAGTGAGTGTGTGTGGCATGCTACAAGTAGCATTTAATGCGCGTTCGTCGTATGCTTGGCTACATTGACGCCAACAATGACTCAAGTCGACGCCGCACACACACACGCCCCCCTTGCCACCAGCCGCTGGCTGTCATGTATTGCAGTTGTTGGCAACAAATGCAGTAACTGAACAAACGGAAAGGAACGGAGCCGAACAGCACAGAACTTGTGACTTGACTTGGTTACAAGTTATTTAGCGTGTCTGATTTTGATTGAGAGTCATTGAGCGTTGTGTGCTCAAGATGGCGGTAGGCGGCGAATGGCGCATGGCAAAAGGCGTGCGAAAACGACTGGAAACTGTTTACAATAATGAGTGTTGTAAATGCGCAACGTTACAAAAACAAAGAAGGGTTGTGCGCCTCCATTAAATGGCGGCTGACTGCCTTACAATGTTGTTGGTGTTGTTGTTATTGCTGTTGCACTTGCTTGTTGCATGCAGCTTACTGCACAGAGCCACGATTTTTGCTCGTTTAATAAAAGTTTTAAACTTGTTTTGCTTTTAAAATTAAAACAAATAAAAAAGAGGAAAAAAATCTGTGGAAGAGTAAAGAAAAGCGTAGCGAAAAAAGGCAAACAAGTGTAAGCATGCATGTAAAACACACACACACGCACACAGACACACACACACACCGACGTGTGCATGTGTGTAGGCGCCTGTTTTAAGATGATAAAGCGCTGAGCGCAGTCAAAGTATAGCATACTTTGTGGCGCCAACAAGGCATTAAGTGCCTGCGTTTATATGCGCACGTGTGTGTGTGTGTCTGAGTGTGTGTGTGGGTTGTTTGTGTGTGCGTCTGCTTTTGTTTTTGTACTGTCATTTGAGCGCCACACGCACACACACAGACAGACACACACAAACACAAGCTCAGAACCAAAAGCTGTCAGTAGGTCAACTAACTTAACAAAGTTTGCGGTAGCTCAGCTAACAGCGTAAAATCGTTTCAAACCGAACAGAACAGAAGAGAAGAGCACAGCACAGCACAGAACTGCTAAAAGGCATTAGAAAAGTGCATTTTTGATTAGCACTTCACTTGGACGCTTAGCTTTGACAGCGGCTCAACAAAAAAGCAACACAAACAATTTCAAAGAATTACCTTTTTTTTGCTGCTAGCTTTTGTTTTTGTTTGCTATGCTAAGGCACTCATTTAAATCGCTTGAAAAGCGTTAGAGAAACACAGCGCGAGTGAGAGAGTGAGCAGCAGTGAAACTAAAAGACAACAACGAAACAAGAGTAGGCTTGTTAATTTATGCAGCTGCAGGCAACAAAATGTCGTAAACCATTAATGAAGTAATGCATTCAA
This sequence comes from Phortica magna, assembly GCA_037044515.1. Classification (NCBI taxonomy): domain Eukaryota; kingdom Metazoa; phylum Arthropoda; class Insecta; order Diptera; family Drosophilidae; genus Phortica; species Phortica magna. The sequence goes on from JBAMBP010001193.1 coordinate 213,918, forward strand.
GCGTTGCAAGTTAAGCAAGCCGTGCGGCAAACAGGGCGGCCAAGCAGGCAAATGAAGGCAAGAAAGAAAGCAAGTCAGAAAAAAAAAAATGTTTTTGTCGTCACGCTTGATGGTGTTCAGATAGAAATGGCGAAAGGCATCTGCAACAGCAGCTCAAACTGCTTGATGGCGTAAAGATTAACGTTCGTCGCACTACAAAAGCCAACTGAGCTTGTTTTTTTTTTTTTTGTTGCGGGCTTGAATTGATTCTTTCAAGTGCTCATTAAACAATTTCAAATCAAAATAATGTTTTTATTGTGAAGTACAATTAAGACTGCGAACCGGGCCTTGTCATCGGCGATGTTCCGGCACTACTGTTGATCTGAAAGCAAACTCTCAAGAATCTTATCAGAACCGAGTCCAGAATTACAGATTTTTTCAGTCAAATCTTCCGAAAGTCGCCCTTGACCACGAGTTTTGACTGATTTAATGGCAGACCGGACCAGTAACTTTTGCTTTTCGATTTAAATACCATAAAATTTTACTCAAAAATTAAAAGATTTTGCTGTCAAACATTTCAGTCGCCCTCACAAAAAGTTATATCGAAAAGCTGTCAACATTTTGAAAGAAAAAACTATAAACTTTAATTAAAAATGAAAACATATTTTCAACGCAGTGCACTTATTTCATCGCCCTCACTCACTCACAGCGCAAACATTCAACATTTTAACACTTCAAAAAAGGGGGACAATAAAAAATAATACTGGTGTATTTGTTGGTCCGGTCGCCCCTTTTTAATTCAATGCACATGACTATGAAAAATCTTTGTTTATGTGAAAAATAACATTTAAATAAAATCAAATGCAATAAACAACATCAATTATCAAAGGCAGCCAGACGAGTAGACAGACAAGGCAGCAAAAATGAAATCAAGAACAGACAATAAACAAAAAATGCATTAAAAAACCAAACAAGTGAACGATGGAGGCGGTGAAAGGAGGTTGGAATGGGTGGCGTTGGCACTAAATTGTTTGCATGTCGTTTAATAATTATGCCTTGGTTTTTGTTATGAAAATAGTGCAATGTCTGCGAGGGTCATTTGTAAGTGCTTGGAGCACAAAGTGTTGAAATATTATTAATCTGTCATGGTATATAACAACATTATATGGAACACGAATAATTGTCAAGAACATTCATTCAGAAATAAAATGCCTGCTCTGCGTTAGAAATGATGACAAAGCGCATGGCACATTTTCGGACTGCCCTTACTTTCCGCTACTTTTTGTAGTGTGTGTGTAAGGTGATGCAAAACGCGATTACACCCATGGTGATTGCATATGGGATTGTAAGCAGTTCGGGCCTTGCTTAACCGATTGGGAAGCCTCACATATTTTTTGACATATGTATTTTTTAATATCATTTTTTCAAAGGCATAATTTTTTTTTCCAGAAATTGAGTGTGTTTTGTTGTTGTTGTGCGTTGCATGAACTCGTTATTGATATTTGTATGTCGGCGGTCGCATCGAGTTGAGTTGAGTAGCGACGCGACGCATCGGCGTTGATGTCCAGTCGGATAAGCGGCATTGTTGCTGTATGGAAATTGCGGTTAATTGAATTCAGTGAGCACAGTTTTTGGTCGCTTGTCGGGCTTGTCGGACAACCGGCGCTGGTGACTCTCTGTGCACATGCAACGCAACTTGAATGGTTTGCTTTGCTTTTTGAATGGTTCACTGGTCAGGCAAGTTGAAGGCAGGCATGGTTTTGTGGCATAGGTGGATCGAATGTTTTTGTTTTTTTTTTTTGAAATTGTGCTTGCATGAAAATTAATTGAAGTTTTGCAGTTTAATGGTTTCTTTTTGTTTTCTGTTTGGTGAGTGCGGCTTTCATGATATTGAACTCCTTTTTTTTTGTAGAACATGCTTTTCTACTATTGACATTTTTGCTATAAAAGTTATATTAATGAATGCGTGCACACATAACATTTCATTCATGTTCATTGTCAGTTGGCACAGTGCTGGCTTGAGTGGCCTGCTTTTTGTTGTTGTTGTGTTAAGTTTATCGTATTCGATCTCGCGTATACGACATGTGTCACATGCGTTCTTATTTGGCGTGAGCGTCAGTTACTTTTAACCAACACTCGCACGCACACACACACACACACACACACGCAGATAGACATGAAATGTTAAATTCTAAAACAATTTCGTATGTCAACCGAAAAAAAAAGAAGCAGCAACAAAAACAACAACGGGTATAAGCATGAGAACGACTTCATCAAGACAACATTGCTTGACAGCTGTCAGTTCACGTCGTTGTTTCACTCATTCATTCACGCACGTTGGCACGCACGGACGCACAGTCATTCACATTGTCTATGCATGAATGCGAAAATATCTGTCTGTCTGTCTGTCTGTCAGTCTGTCCGACTGTCGGTCTTTCTGACTGCCGTGCCATTTGCCGATGAAGTTGTTGTCGTTGCTGTTTTCAACAACAACTCCTCAACCATCATCATCATCGTCATCATCATCGTCGTGAACATCGTGTGTTCTGCACCGTCATCGTCGACTGCTCCTCGTCCTTGTCGACGCGTTCGTCGTTGTTGTCGTGTGAAAATTCAAATTAGATTTTAAAATTTCATAAATATTTGTACAAATTAAAATTGCATTGCTCAGCAATTGAGTGCTGTTGGCGCTGTTGTTGTTGTTGTTGTTGTTGTTGGTGTTGTTGCCCAACAAACTTCGCTCTAAGCTTACCGTGTGTTTGGCTCGACTAAGTCGCTTAAAATGTTTCACACACACACACACACACACACACAGCCATACACACAATCAACATCATCAACACATTGGCCAACCATCGACAACGTGCGTTGCTTGTCGACATGGCATTTTGCATTTTGTGGGATTTCATAGTCTGCTTTTAGGCTTAGTTGCGCATGGATTAAATGTTAAATTTTATTGTTTCATGCTGTCGTCGACGTCCTCATACTCATACTCATGCTCAGTCTCATTCGCATTGTCATCAACATCTCATCGTCGATAAAAGCTTATTTCGAAAATTACATATTTTTTGTATGCATGGCATTTCAATTGTATTTATTGTTTTTTATTTTTCTGTTGGAAACTTTAAAGTTTTTCTCTTTTTTTAAATTCCTTTTTTTTTGGTTGACAGCCCACAAAAGCTGCAAAATTAAAAATGAATTATAGATGTGTTTTTGAGTGCAATAAAAAAATAATATTAAATGAGAGAAATTCATTTTTTTAAATGAAAATTAAAAATTAAATAATTTAAAGAAATTACAAATAAAAACTAAAGGAAAATTATAGATTTTAGTCTTAAATCTTCAGCTTTAATACTAGGCTCACCTATATGTAACGTAGGCTTTTATAATAAATAATAGCGTTACAAAAATATATTTAAAAATTTAAATAAAAAAAAATATGGACATATATGTACACATGTAACAATAAAATAAAAAACAAATATTTTAAAAAATAATTCAAAATAAAAATAAATAAATAAAAATTTAAATTGAAGCAAGTTCATCTCAAATTCAACTTTTGAGTGCTAGGCTATCGTATGTGCGTTCTAATGTTACATGAGCATACAAAATTGAAAATAAGATATAAAAAATTTATCTTATGAACTTGGGCTTCGAGTTAGCTATATACGCTCAAATATGATGTTTCTATCTCAAAAGACAACCGAGAAAACATGACATTTTTTTAGCGGAGATAGCTTCAGTTATTTGCCCCTCACCTATAAAGAGAGCATCGGCGGTGAACCATAAAATAAACTTGACCTGCGTATTAAATAGCAGAACAGACCTGCGAAGTAATTTTGGTTCTACATTAAAGTTTTCGAGATCGACGCGTTCATACAGACAGACATGGCTGAATCATATATCTATCGATACTGATCAAGAATACTTTATCCGATCCTGTATACGCCTCCTCCTACTAATAAATCCTTGTACCACAGGATATACAAATTAATTCATACAAAATTTAAATTTTTTAAACTCAAGAACATAATTGTAATGCTGGACTCTCGCATGTGCTGTGTTGTCATATGGAACATAAGCCGTGATTTTTGCGTATTCATTTAATTTCATAAAAACATAAAACAACCTTGAACGTTTTAACAAATTTGTGTTTATTTAAATGTGTTTTCACTTAAAATTTATTAGCTTAAAGTTCTTTGCTTTCATTTACTAATGAACAGAAATAAAAACTGAGGCCAAAGTCTCAATTGGTTTGTTGCGTCATGGTAAAATTTCATTTCATTACACAAAGCCAATGAGCTGCAATTTAACTAGCAAATTTATTTCCTGTTTGTTGAAAGTTAAGTTAAATGAAAGCAAAAAACAAACCAGAAACAAAAATAGATTGACTAATAAACTCGCAACAGGATACTTTTTTTTCCGCCACGCTTTGGCTTCGTGCTAAGCTCAGGACACACTGCCTGCCTGCCTTGTGTGTGAGTATGTTTGCATGCATGCGTATGTGTGTGTGTGTATTGGCCAACCATGTCCTCGCAAGCCAATTGATTTGCCTGCACAGCTCAATAATGGCGCACGTAATCAATGCAGATGAGCATAATAAACCTTCCTTTTTTTCTCATTTCTTTTTTCTTTTGTAGCATATTTTTCATGTAAGTATATATGTGTGTGTGTGTGTGCGTGTTTGATTTTATGCAGCATTTTGTAACAAAAAACGATTTCGTATTTGCTTTGAGTTCAGCGTGGCGCACATACATGTCTTTGGGCAATGAAAGGTCTCTCGCTGCTCTACTAAAACTTCCAACTCCGTTTTGATTTTCGCCTCTTTTCTGTTGTATTTTTTCACACATTTATGCATGTGTCCAGCTCGTTATCCTTGCAGAGCAGCCAAGCAGCGTGGACACATTTGCCTTTGCATAAATTTTAATGTGCAATAGTGACGCTAAGCTTTAAGGTGGTGTGGTGAAAAGAAGAGTGAGGGAGAGGAAGAGGGTGTGAGTCTGCTTGGTTGGTTGGCATTTTTGCAAGCTGTTGCCCAAGCTTGACACGTTTAAATCCATTTAGTAGGTGTGCACATACACATACAGACGGACAGACACATAACAATTCATATTCAAGCAACTAATGTTATATATGCACAGACGGACAGACACGTTATATATATTCGTGTGTTATAATGAATATAAGAGGCGCGTGCGAGAGCAAGAGACAAACGTTAGCAAGGCAGCTGACACAACTGTGGCTTAGTTGAGTGTATTTGTGTGTGTGTGTGTGTGCGTGTGTGTAAGTGCACTTGCCCATCATAACGACAATTATTGGTTATCTGTGACTGTGCTGTGCTGTAAGTGTTCTTGCGTGTGTGTGTGTGTGCCAAGGCATTGTCATATAGCAACATATGAGATACTCTCAATCACTCCTCTTCCTTCACACACAACCACACACACACACACACCCACTCAGGCAGCTCCTTTGCCGCTTCTATGCTGAATCTTTCATTGCACTGCTTCTGCTTCTTCCTCCACTGCTGTTGCTGGTGCGGCCTTAATGGCTTTGCGGTAAATTGAATTGTTGTTGGTCATCTTTTTCGTAACGTTTCGTTCGATTATGTGTTGCTTGCTTGCTTGCTTGCTTGTTGGCCAGTGTTGTTGCTGTTGCTGTTTTGTTGTAGTTGCTCTAGTTGGTTTCAAGCTTTAACAAGTTTTAGCTTTTGCTTGATTGTCTCGTGTATACAAGCAATAGTCGAAGTGTTCTGCTGTGTAACCTCAAACCGAAATAATTGAAGGATTGAAAATTGTTATTGTCAAATTGAGTTTACACGTTATTGGAGTTGATAAGATTTGCTATTGGTTTGGTTTGGTTGGTTCTAAAGCGAAATTTTAAATTTTGGCATGTATCTAGATACTTTGCAAGTTCCACAAATGTATCTAGATACTTTTCGAGTACTAGTATCTGTCAATGCAGTTGATTATTTGTAAGTAACACAAATCGTGGCAATTCTCTAGTTGTTATAGCAACTTGCATGCGCTACAAATGTATCTAGATACTTTTCATGTGTTAGAATTTGACGTTGCAGTTGATTATGGCAAGTAACACTAAAATTTTGGCAAGCTTTGGAAGTAGATACATATAATTGTGTATCTAGATACATTTAATTGTGTATCTAGATACTTTTTGTTTGTAACTAGTTACTTTTAAGTACATAATAATTGACAAGCTGTTGTTTTTTGTACTTTGTTTCACTTCTTTGTTTCTTTTATGTTGTTAGTATTCGAAAGCGCTTTGAGTAACTTATTAGCATAAATTTGATTGGCATCTGTTCATGTATCTGCAAATGATCAAATGACGCGCCGTGCCAAGTAATAATAATATTAAGACTACTTTTCGTTTCGTTTTATTCGAACAACAAATTGCTTTGTTCTCTGTCTTTGACTTGTCTTTTTGGCAGCGCGAAGTGTTCAACAAACAACTTATCGACAGATCTGATAATTTCGTAGCACATTAAATATTTGCTTATCTAAATGAGTATTTCCTCTCCTTGTCTATTTGAGCATACGGCACATATATATTCAAATGTAAGCTACTCACTTAAATTTTATGCGTGCAGTGACGCCTGGGCCGAGTACACGTCGACGTCGTGCCTGGCCAAGTGCTGCTCAACAGGCGTCAAAGCATTGTAAGAAGAAGCAACAAATAAAAACGCGTCGTAAGCCACTCGAAAGCCATTACAGACAGCTTGGACACTGACTGGGCATGGCAGGGCAGGCAATGAGTTGGCAGAGCAACAAAGTCAGGCAAGGCCGGGCATACAAATTAGTTTGCTTTCAAAAAAGCGATGAGAAAAGAAACGAAACGAAACGAAACAAAATAAAAACAAAACGAATGACAGAGATTTCAGTAAAGCTTTTGTTTTACTATAAACGAGCGTAGCTTCAAGTAAGAATAAAAGAAACACATTAATATTAAATATCTGTATGCTTTTTACACGCTCACACAAGCTGTGCATGTATGTATCTGTGTGTGTGTGTGCCCATTTCTCTATACTTCTTGAGCTTTGCGTGTTTAGCGCGCCATTATTAGTATACATTGTTTTTTTTTTCTTTGGTACGCACAACGCCTTTTGTCAAAGCACATGCCAACAGAGCATACGTAATGAGCTCTAACTAAAGTATAGAAAAAAGCTCAAAAAAAAAAGGGAAGTGACAGCCAGTAAATCAAGTTAAAAGATGCTTAACAAAGACGGGTAAATATTGAATGTGTTTATGTTGTTTGTCCTCAATGAGTATTGAAGTATGTGACCAAAGCGCGTAGCACATGAGCAGGGAGTGGCAGAGCGGCAGGGCGGCGTCTGAACACGAATTAGGCGTGACTATGACAGCATAATTGTTGCATGATGAGCACGAATTACTGTGAAGACACTTTCATTCGATAAGGAATCTTCCAGCCAAGAATCTTTGAACTATTGTGGGAGCATAAAGACCCTTCACGCCTTTTGAAACTACAGTTCTAGTGAGTCACACGGATAATAATAACACACAACCGATTCGCTTCAGTGTCTAACTTCGTGTGACTTGTGGCTTCTCACGAGTTCTGTTCATCGCTTGAGCGTGCCGTCCACGATCACGAGAGAGCAAGAGGACATTCTCAGAGTGCGGTGACCCAGAGAGTAGACAAAGAGGATTGTATACATAGAGTGGAAAACGAACTCTTAAAAAACTCAGTTGCAAATTTAAGCATTTTTGTTGTAATTTTGACATTCTTCTTTGTGTGCTGTTCTGTTTTGATTTAAGCATTGGACGAAGCGAGTTGAAAGTGGGTGCCTCGCTTACACTTTTTTGGACGGCTTGAAAACTTTTATCGGATTCTTCTTTGGGTGCTCATAATTTCAACCGAGCTGAAATGTCAAAATTTCGCTAAAACTGTCGGTCCATTTAAGAGTTCGCTTTCCACTCTATAGAAACAGTACTCTATGGAGAGTAGAGGTGTATACAGCCTGCTACACTATGAAGTTCGATCTATAGAGGCATATGTTCTATGTGTGTTTGATAGTTCAAGTTGTAGAGTCTGATTGAGAGATGAAGATTAAAGGTTAAGAAATCCTGCTGATGGACAGAATTGGGATTAAAAGAGACCTGATATGATACTGCTTTATAGAGCGTGTCTAAATGACACTTTAAAGGGAAACCATAAACAGTTCGAATTTGGAGCGTTTTATTGGTTTGAGTTGAAGATTTTTCTGAAAAGATTAATTTCTTTATCTCAGAAAGAATTTAGAGTTGCCGTTGTTCAAGTAAAAGAGTTGTCACTTTAAGTAAAGAACAACAGCAACTGAAGTTGAGCGAAAATCGCATTGTGTAGGAATTCTTTGTGCGCTAAGCAGTTTGACGGACTGAATGGCAGAATGTATGAATGTAAGAACGTGTGGCATGACAGCTGCTTTAGCATTAACACACAAGTACAAATGTAGCAGCACTTGAAGCAAATAATAGCTTCGAAATTGTTGTTGTCGTTTAGACATTTAGATGGACAGAGAGACAGACAGGCAGACAGACAGAGAAGACGAAATGAAACGGAAGGTAAGCCTAAGTAATTTGTGGTCAAGCATGAACAAAGAATGTTACAGGAAACGGAAATGGAAGGTAAACTAAACGCCTAAACGAGTCTATAACGCATGCAGCTGACAGACAACTGTGTGCATGTATAAGTCTTTGGCACTAATTAACGACAGTATAATTTGAAATACTGTGTAGCTATAGACAGTCTAACGTAGCCATGGTCATAGACAGCCAGACTAAGAGACAGAGTCGAAAAACTCTGAACAAAACTAAACTAAACCAAAACCAAAGCAATTTTAGCTTGAGGCACAAAATGAATCGAATCGAGTTGGGCTGAGCTGAGCTCTTCTGTTCTGTTCTGAGCCGGGTGAGTCTGAGTGTGAGTTACAGAAACCATTTCCGTTCATTACGTACGACATATGCACATACCAACAGCAACAACAACAACTAGCCGAAATACAAAAATTCTCGAGGTTTGACAATATATATTTTTTTGCATGCAATCAAGTCTATGCCTGTCACATTCATCGTCTTTCTTCCCACCCTTGACTACGTAATGAAACTTTCGACTGCCCATAACTTTGACTTGGCGCTCTGTCTGTCCATCTGTCTGTCTGTCTGTCCGTCTGTGCTGCTGCCCGCCTGTCGTAGTGCAAAAGTTCAATCGTTCGTTCAAAGGTGGTCTTTGGTCTTTGAGCAACATGCAACGACGACGACGACGACGACGACAACTGCTGGCCAAATGTACACATGTCAACGTAGGCAGTTAAAAGCAGCAGGCGCCTGTGGCAAACTCATGGTCACAATGGCAGGGGCGGCAAATAGCCAAGTGCTGATTGCGTTATAGTTGCTCCTGTGTGTTTGAGAGTGGGGCGTGAGTATCACCGCACAGACATGATGGCATGTGAAATTCTCATTGCATGCAATTTGACCATAAAACAAATGAAACATTGCGGTTTTCGAATATACGAAAATTCGTTCAAGTCGTAGAAACATTCGACCAACATAACTGAAGCACAAGTACATTGAATGAGATTCTTTTGGCTACAAGTGCAAAGCGCAAAAAGAGTAAGACTCTCTGACTGTGTGGAATGTACACGTAGCGAAATTATTGCGAACTTACAAGTTTGAACGAATTGCATTGATTGTTGCCGAACTTGGAGGTCTTCTTTTAAAGGGAAAGATTTGTATTAGAACGTTGAACCAAAGCATCTTGGATTGTCTCCGAACCTGAATCTGAACTCATTATTTTCAACAACAATTTTGGCGCTTTAAAACATTGAACAAACATCAGTTCGAACCAACAGCAAAAATCTTTGTCTTCAAAGGTTTGAATTGAGCCGTTCTTGAGTTTGAAAAGTTTAGTTTGAACTTGTTTCGTGTTATAATTGATCATTGTAATGCTGAGACTCCTGGCTGTGTTTGTTTTTGAAGCAATGAAAGTATTTGTGTGCCGAACCGTAATCCGAATTCCAAGATCTTCACAGACAAGACGAACAGATCTTCTGACAATATGTATATGGGCTTAACATGCTTGGGATAGTAAAATGTGCTCCCAATCCTTAACTGAGGCTCATATTTTAAAATCAAGTGCATTCTTCACCAATCCCAAAATAAATTTCATGTGAAGACTTTCCGACTTTTCCATGACTTCATATTTTAAGTTCAGTTTTCTGTTTCTGTTTCGAAGTCTCAAAAAGTCTCTTCAGTTAGCATGACAAGTCGATACATGCTTTGTGCCGTGTATTGCCTAAAGTTATGCTGCTTTGCTAGTATCGTCTGCTGCTGCCATACATGATGAGATCTATAAGCTGCTCCCGTTGCCGCACAGCTTAAACACAACGTTTTGCTTTTAATGGCACATTTCGCAACACTGCTGTTGCCACCACCACCAACAACAACAACAACAACCATACTAACATACCAAAAAAGTAGAAAAATGGAGAACGGAAGTAGCAAATATTATCAAGCACAATTGCATTTTGTGGCTAACAATGAGTGCGGCAACAAGAACGACGACGATAATAATGTTGGTAGGAAGTATTTTGCTCTTGCCTTATGCAATCTGCTGGCAAAGCACACACACGCACCTACTGTTAGGCTTAGGACAAAGGCAAGAACGTCGTCGTCATCGTCGCATTCGACAAAAGCTGTTAGGCAGTACATGATGTTGTATGTTGCACGAATTTCTAAGTTGTTTTGTTGTGCAAGCAGCAGATTTTCGGCAAGACTAACATGAAGTCGTTTGGCTGGTCGATCGGCATAGGCAATTGCATGCATAACTAAACGCAAAGCATAGGCAGACGGACAGACAGACGGATGGACAGACAGAAGACAGTTGAAGAGCAGCGCTTGCATACTTATGTATGTGCTTGTCATTAACGAGAGTTGAGTTAGCATTTTATAACATTTACAGGACTTCATTGAGGTGCACAAACACACGCAGAAAACACTTGTGTCTCTGTGTGTGTGTCAATGTAATACAACTTTGAACTTGTTAGGAATTCAATTGGTTTTGAGTTGTCTTCCATGCGCAACGACATCATCATCAACGTTGTCATTATCATGATGAAACATGCGAACAGGCGATAGATGACATACGACAGACGGACAATCAGACAGACAGGACTGTTGCTGCTGTTGCCGATATTGGCATGAAACGCCCACAGTAACCAGCAAAGCACTTAAAATAAGCCACAAACATTGCTACAAACACGTTTAGCCAGTGGAACAGACAGATGGACAGCTGGCTAGCTGAAGAGTTGAAGAGCTGCAGCGCGCGACGTGTCTGTGCGTGTGTGAAAGAGATGGCGTTAGACAAGCGAGCAGTCATGTTCATGTGTCGCTTTTGGCCACACTTGCTGCGTCGTCTCTTTCACTCCTCTCTCTATGCTATGTTGTTGCTATTGTTGTTGTTGTTCTAGAGTTGTCCGCAGCGCAGCGTGTTGCATGTTGTCAACCACAATTTTCAGTTCAATTTAAACTTGTTGGTTGCTACTCTTGTCTTTTTTTTTTCAATTCCTCTGTGTGTGTGTGTGTGTTGTTTATATGTATTTGTGTCGTCTGAGGTTTTTGAACAATTGCAATTGTTTAATTTGAACAGCGTTTAAAAAAGTAATAGCGCTTCTCTCTACTTTTTCACACGTACAACAGTGCGTATGCGTAATTTTAAAAGGAAATTTGTTATTTCAACACAAATACACACACACACACACACACAAACACACGAATAGACAGAATGGCACGCCGTCTGCTCATATATCTTAATGACAAATACAATGCTCAACGTCAGAGGGCGAGCAAGTGTCAGAGGGTGTGGCAGTGTGCTTAGTTGACTTTGTTGTTGTTTTTTGTTGCTGTTGTTATTTTGTGATGCTTGGCAATTTTATTAACAAGTGACCAATGCCGTCAGGATTTACAACCAACCAAGAGACAACAAATTTTTGGCAACAGACGAGCGAATGAACAAACGACAATTGCAAGCAGCAAGAAAAGACAATATTTGCACGCATAAATCTTTGTTAAATTTATTTACATTTTTGCCATTTAGCAAAAAGGCCAAGGACTTTCTCTCTTCCTCTGCCACTACCGGCCTTAAGCTAACATTTTAGTTTGGTTTGAGCCTCACACATTGGATTTTATTAGTCGGTAATCGTTGCCTGCAAATAATTTAAATAATAAAATACTAAATTCTGTTTGCTTTGCTTTCATACATGCAATGTTTAGTTTGGACAACTCTTGTTAGTTGTGCTGCTGCTTCTTCTTCTAGTGGTCACAGCCCACTTGTCTAACCCTCAAGGCAGACACACACACACATGTGTATATATGTGTGTGTGTGCGTGCGTGTGTGCTTAGATTAATACCATAAATTTTCAGTTCAATTGGCGTTCGGGGAGCTATGCAATGTTCCACTTTAATTAAAATCATTGTCCGTCTACTTATGCACACACACACACGCACACATGCGCATGCATCAATAAATGTACAAATATATATATGTATGCCTGTTAATTTTAGTTTGCAGTTGAGCATGTCTAAATGTGCTCAACGTGCATTTAATTGCCTGTGACACAGGTGGCGGATGAGTCAAGTTTGCGTCGCATTTGCTTTGGTCATGTGCGTAATAAAAGAAAATAAAAACAAAATACACACATGACCAAACATATGACTAATCATAATTGTGCTAATGTGCAATGCAACGTTGAGTGAGACACGTGCGCTCTCTTTTTAGTCTGTTGCCCTCACTTGCACACCTTCTCTGCACTCTTCTTTACACATGTGGTGTGCCTAAAAACAAAACTGCTTGTTCACTGTTCATTTGCTTTATGCACGCCTACACGCCTGCACACCTTTACAACAATTTACTAATTGAAGTTTTCAATTTGATGCAAAGCAAAAAAGGAACAGTAACACTCGCGAGAATGTGTCATTCTGTATTGCATATAACACTACTACCAACACTGACCACACCTACTTGGCGTAAAACAACGCCCACTTAAATATGCACATTAACACGTGTTCGTTAGAACAATAGTTTTTTTCCCAAAAATACACTCACACCTGCTGAACAATAACAACAACAAGAAGAGTGTGTTTTTTCCTTTGTGTTCTGTGCTGTTAGTTTTGCAGCGAAACTTTGACACCTTTGACTCTTTTGTGTTTCTTTTCTTGTTGAGTGTTTAAAAAAAAGTCGGTTTTGCTGAGAGTTTAAAAGAAAAGCGTAAAATAAAAAAAAACACATGAAATATTCGTAAGAAGTCGTTGACGTTAGTAAATACATATATGTGTGTGTGTGTGCAAAATGAATTTTCACCAATGTCATTTGGCTTAGCTCCTGTTGTATTATGCGCTCGCCCCCATTCGCACCCGTTTTGGTTGTTGAAAAAGTGTTGTTGGCATGTGAAAAAAATCACAAAAAATACAAGTGCTTCTCCTGTTGCTACTTCGTTGTTGCATGCTCCTAACCCTACCCGCTTGCCCCCCTTATATTTTGTCATGCCTGCCCCTGCAACTTTCTACAGACTTGTACATGTTGTAATGCCTTTGGGTTTGCTTCCTTGCTTGCACTGTATTTATGAGGTTTTTTGCCCTCAATTTCTTTGCAATTGAATTTGGGATTATTTTTCATTTTTTATACTTTTACGCTGCTTTTCTTTTTCTTCATTTTACTTTATTTTACTTAACTTGCCACACGCAACTTGCACAACTTATGGTTGTGGGTTTGTGTCGCTTACCAACACTCAATTTCGCTTGCATGTCTTCTCTTTCTTGCCTCTTTTGCATATTGCTTGTCTTATGCATGCCTTCTCTCACTCATTCATTCGTTCATTCATTCATTCATTCGTTTTGTGTTTTGTCAAATCCCTTAGCAAAATGCTGCGCTTATTTCTTTAGGGTTTTGGCTTTTGGGGGGCAAAGTACATACGACAACACATATACAATGTGGAGCAAAGCAATACCAAAAGTCATAAGTCTAAGACAAGTAAGCAAGCAAGTAAACAAGCAAACGGTTTTGAGTGCTTGCATTGAATGAACGCGAAATTGGAGCGACTTGAAAAAAAATAAAAAAAACGAAGAAAAACAGTTAAGAAAAAAAACACACGCAATTCTTATACAAGTGTTTGAGACCCTTGCCTTTTCCGTTGCTGTTTGTATTACAAAAAAAGGAAAGGGTTAAAAAAAAGGTTGATTTGTCAACGTTGATGAATTACGCGGCGTGCGCGACGTACAAAGGCATGGGAAGCAAGCAACGGAGGTGGTGCGGGGCGGAATGGCGCTGATTGTATTGCGCACTCAATGTTAGTTGAAGATAACAGGCAAAGTGCTATTTAATCTTTGGAGAAAATCTGAAGCTATTGAGTGCAACAGCAGCAGAAGAAGAAGCAGCATTGAAGTACAACGCAAAGCCATAGAAATAAATCAATGTGCTGAGCTGAACTGAGAGCCAAGGCGACGATGAAGATGAAGACGGCGGCGGCGACGGCGACGGTGTTGACCAAATGCAATTGAAAAGAAAAAGTTGTAAGAAGCAGCAAAAGAAGACAAAATCTCGATTGCAATCAGCAAAAGTCAAAGCAGCAGTAGAAGAAGAAGAAGATGCAGAAGAAGAAGAAGAAACAAGTAAAGAAGCTGCAATAGATTCACAGTGCCGTGCCATGCCATGCCATGCCATGCCTGAGCAGAGGCCTCAAGTGTACCGCAAGTCTTGACTATGAGTAGCAAATTATTTCTTCTTCTTTTTTGTTAAAAAAAAAAAACAAATCAAAAGAAAGCAAGTATTAAAGTCAAAAGTAAAACGATAGATAACAAGTAAGCCAAAAGCAAAGAAACCAGAGCAAAGGTATTGTAGCAGATGATATTGTGGGGTGGGAGAGGGAGCGGGGTAGACAAGCTGCTGCCAGAAAAAGAAGAAGCAGCAGCAGCTTCATAGGCCAAATGAAAATGAAATTCTGCTGTTGAAAATGTTAGTATAAGAAGAAGAAGAATGGGGGTGGGGGGGAAGAATGGAATCAAAGGCAGCACAAAAATAAAAAGTTGCATAAAAATCAGACAAGTAACAAACGTGCCAAGCTGATTGAGTGCATACAGATGCAGATACAGGCTACAAAAGCAAGACACACACACACACACACGCACAGCTGGAGATACAAGCACATGCAGTGGGACAGACAGATAGATGGACCAAAACTCCCGCACACATCAAGAGTCTGCAAACGTACGACGCGATAACAAAGCGATCGAGTGTATGTCTGTGTGTGTGTGTGTATTGAGCTGTTGGTATTAGTGTATGTGTGTGTGCGCTCCATTACCAAAAAGCATTGAGAGCCACGAATTTCTGCTCACATCGACAGAGGCATAAAAGCAGAGGCGAAAATCGCATGCAAGTAAACCCAAAAAAAAGGGGAAACAGAAAAAAATTGGACATGAAAAGGAAAAGGAGCGTTGCACATAACAACAACAACAACACGAGCAAAGAAAATGAAATAAAAAACAGGTCATTGGAGTATGTATGAAATGTATAAATACGGAAATGTTCCTGCGATTGTGAATTGCAGTAAGAGGAAGAGAAGGAGGCAGTGTGAAAGGGAAAGGCAGTGGGCAAGAAAGAGGTAGTAGGGAATGATGAAGCAGTGGGCAAAGAAGAAGCGCTAGGGAATAAAGATACAGTAGGGAGGAAAGAAGCAGTGCGGTCGAAGGGGCAGTGGGGTAGAAGCAATGGTGGAGTAAGAGGCTTGCGAGAGGCTTGGCGGTTATGCCCCATCCCCTTCCCTACACTCAACGACGACAAGAACGACGACAACATGAAGTGAAGTAAGGCCAAAGCGAAATTGCAATATGAAGTTGGCATGAACCCCCTTTTTTTGAGGTTTTCACAGAGTTCGCCTCATTTTTTGTTTTTGTGCGCTCGTATTTGCACGTTTATGCTTCTTCTTCATCCTCCCTTTTTTTTTTTAAATATGTGCACGTGCTCGCATGGCTTTTGCCCTCAAGGTTTTTTATTGCCATGCGCTCCTGTTGCTGCTTATGGTTTGATTTCAACACGAAATACAACAAATCAAATACATTTATGTGTATGTGTGTGTGTGTGTGTGTTTAAAAGATTGCATAACACAAAACCGCTAAAGATTAGAGTCTTGCATAAGGTCAGTTTTAAAGTCAA
Source organism: Phortica magna (assembly GCA_037044515.1). Classification (NCBI taxonomy): domain Eukaryota; kingdom Metazoa; phylum Arthropoda; class Insecta; order Diptera; family Drosophilidae; genus Phortica; species Phortica magna. The sequence goes on from JBAMBP010001193.1 coordinate 230,109, forward strand.
AGCATCTTCATATCATTAGACTTGTTGACTTGAAGTTTTAAGCCATCTATTTTCTGCTCCAAGTTATAGCAAACTTACAACTTTAATGAAAGTATTTCGAAAATGAGCGCTCATTTCACTTTTGCACTTTTACTTGTGCCATTTTTGTTTGGGACTTTAATAATGAGAACGTCGTCGCTGTGTTCGAGCACCTCATTACTGCTGCCACAGCTTCCTTCCTACTTCATTGTGTGGCGCACAGTTTCATTTAAATGCCTAACTAGGCATGGGTTAGTGTATGTATGGGTGTGAAGAGGATGAGGGTGTACGGTGTTGGGTAAGGTTGCGCTTAGGCAGCACATTGTTTCCAGCTACTTGTAGCATCTTTTCTCATTAAAATTTATATTCAAATATATATTTTTTTATTTTTAACAATCAACAACTTCAACGTTGTCGACTTTAGTTGTTGGTGGCAAGATGGTCAAAAATAGAAGGGTATTACATGCAAATGCAAACAACAACAACAACAGCGACGATCGTAATATAAATTATGGCAAAGTGGGCGGGGTGCGTTGGTGGCAATCATAAGCAGCAACAAAAGCACAAGTGCAATGTAAATGCAACACTGGCCATTAAAGTTGGCGAGGAAAAAAAGCATTTAAAAAAAATAAATAAAAAATTATTTAAAAAAATAAAAAAAAAATATTAAAAAATAATCTTAAACAAAGAAAACAAGAGAAAAATATAAAAAATATAACAAAAAAAATATTAAAAAAAAGAAATAAAAAAAGTTCGCGTGCTTTTCTTTATTTTTCGCAATTTTCCCGCTTTTTTCGTGCCTACTTTTCTTTACTTTTGTTTCAGCCCAAACCCCACACCTCTCTTCCCCCCTTTTTTTGGTCACTTTGCTTTGCTGTGTGTAAAAATAAACAGTGAAATGTAAATAGTTGTTGTTGCTGCTGTTGCTTGTTGGAAGAAGAAGCAGAGTGAAGTTTTGTGCATTTTACAACACTAATGTTGCTTGCTTGCATACCCGCGACGCCAACACGGGCGCACAAAACTCAAGGGAGATGAAGGAATTATGGGCAAAGGAAAGAATGAAGCGTGTGGGCCTGAGAAGAGAAGGAGAGAGAGAGAGAGAGAGAGAGAGAGGAAGACCGTAGCATAGCAAGAAATAAAAATTTATAGTTGCGTTGAAAGCAAAGCGGCAAAGAAGTAACTGAAAATATATGCAAACAGTTTGGGGGTGTGTAGTGGGGGAAAGAGTGCTCGTATAATGGCAGTAGGGTAATCATTGGAGAGCTGGAAAGGGGAGCAGCACAAATGCTATGGGGAACAGTCATTCAACGCGTAAAAATTTATTATAAAAAAAAAGCAAAGAAAAGAAATGGTTTTTCTTTTCTCCTTCTTTCTTTCTTTCTTGCTGCCATTTCGACATTTCCCGAATATGAATGCACGCGTATACAACAACTCAATCATTTGGCATCTCACTCACGCCCACTACTCATGAACCGAACTCGCTCAGTCAGTCACTGCTTCTACACATGTTGATTTACTCATGCACTTGCAGCCTGCCTGCGCGCTCGCTCCTTTTTTATGGTCGCCAGTTGTGTTTGGCAAGTGTTGAACAAAAGGCAAAAGTGATATTTAAAATTAATGTAAATATTTCATTTTATTATTGTTATAAGGCATTTTATTGCAGACGGAAATGATTTTCATGTTGAATTCAAGCACAGTTGTGTGCGGGAGGGAGACGAAAGAAGCGGCGAATTGTTGCGGTGACGGCAGTGATTTTAATTATGTAAAAGCGTATAAGTTGAACGGAAATGACGGAAACGAGAGTTCTGTGGTGTGTGTGCAGGTGTGTTTGTGTGGGTGTGGGAGAAAGGTGGATGGTAGACGATTGTTGATCAGAGTAGTTAAAAAAAAATTCCAAAGAGTTTGTTTTAAAATGAAACCGTTTTTATTATTTCAATAAAAACACAAGAGACAAGTCTCTTTTTAAAGCCCAGCACAAGTAATTTAAGAGCTTAGAGTAGCAACCCCCCGCCCCCTAAAAGAAGGCACTCACAAAACAAATCTTTGATCCTTGAGATTTCATTTGTGCCTTGAGCTATGCCGCTGATGAAGTCCTCCGAAAAAATATCAAGTACAGTGAGGAAACCCAACTGAGATTTAACTAAGTAGCCAAGGATTGTGCGCTGTTGGATTATGCAAGAGCACAAAACTCATTTCCGGTCAATTTTCCGGTTGTCACAGTGAGACAATACGCGTTTCCGGTTTGTCAGTTACTTAAAATGACAGCAAGCGAGCGAATGCGCGCGTTTACTTAATGCACAAGCCATAGACACTAGTAGCAACAGCAGTCGGTAGAAGCCAGTGTGTGAGTGAGCAAGAGCCCAAACAAAATAGCAACAAGAGTGAGTGAGAGATGGTGTTGAAAAAGTACGCGTAAATTGCTATAAATATAAATTCGGCGCAGTGCTTAAACTAAATAGTAAAGAAAGATAGAAGCAAAAAAAATTAAAGCACACGCTTGAAAGTATGCAGTATTTTTTTAATGCTTGTATTTTTGTATGCTTGAGTGAGTGTTGATGGTTTTTTATTTTTTTTTTCGACTCTTTAATTACATTTTCGTGGCTTTTCAGGCATTTTCAACGCGCACGCTTCAGCATCATTTTTTATTTATTTTTTAGTGCTGTTATTGCAGATTTTTTTTCGTTGCATACTTTTTGTCAGGCATGCGAATTATTACGCTTTATTATTACTTCTTTTTTTTTGTCTGATTTTTTGTTGGCTTGTCTTTTGTCGCTGCATCAGCATTAATTTTCTTGATTCCGGCGCGCCAAAGTACACTTTTTTTAAATATACACAATATTCATTTTTTTGCGATTTTTAAACCATTTTCACATACAATTTCATTATATTTGATTCTCTTTCTTTTCGTGTATTTTTTTGCAGGACATGTTGGCGGCTGTGGCATTACAGAGGAAGTCTCACAATGGATGGAGAATATACAGAATTCAGCGGTAGAGGAACTGCCCGTGCCGATGTCGAAGGATGTGCAACGATTGCACAAAAAACGAAACAATCCAAATGAAAACAATGATAGCAACAACAACAACAACAATAATGCCAAACTGAACAAAAAATCCACAACAACCCCAACAGGCGAAGCAGAAGCAGAAGCTGCCAAGCAACAACAGCAACAACATCCACCAAAGAAATATTCTTACAGTGGCGGCAGCGATGATGACTTCAAATATCCCTATCAGAAATACTCAAAGGATGCAAATTTCCGCTATGAGCGTGAGTCAGAGGCAGTGGCGTCGGGCATATTCTACGATCCTGAAACGGGTCGTCGTTTGGGCTCACCATCAACTGATGCTGATTGGCATGAGCGTGTGCATGAGCGTATACGACGCGCTTCCGGTGCGTCTGGCAATGGCGGCGGCGGCAGCAACAGCGGCGGCCTGGGTGGTGGTAACGGCGCTGGCGGCAATGGCGGCACTTCCGGACGACGTGAGGATAACAAGAATACCTGTTCGTTATATATACAAACGGATCCATTGATTTGGCGGCATATACGCGAGGGCATTGCTGATGTAAGTAGCTAAATAACTAAGGCAGCAAATAAAGGGGGTACACTCTTTTATACATATATCAAAAAAAGAATACAAAAAATTCATTTTTTTTTTTGTTTATTTTCTCCAATGAGTTTGCATAATTTGCGCATTTGTTTGACGTCGTTTGTTTTGTTGTTGTTGTTGCTTTTTTTTTCAATTGCTTTTGTCTTTTTTGTTGGCATTCAAAGCATACATTTTTTGCCTCAGCCTCTTTTTGAAGGCATTGCTTTGATTTTCAGCCTAAACGCTGTGAAACTGTTGTCTGACTGTCTGTCTGTCTGTTTGAGCTGTGCTCGGCTTAACTCAACTCAACTCAGCCTTGTCCTTCATTCAAGTCACTCAACGCACTCATCCATTTCCCACATTCACTTTTTATCAAGTTTAGCGCTGAATTTGCATTTTTATTTTTGAAGTGTGTTTATTATTATGAGGGTTAGCGTCATACTCATCCCTATCGTCATCATCATGCTCATCCTCAATCCTCCTCGTCATCGTCATCATACACTCAGCTTGATTGTCAGCCTGTGCGTCCTTCATGCTTCGTCCTTGCTACTGTTATTGTTGTTGTTGATGTTGTTGTGGCGCTGTTGTCTGCAATTGTCAACCGCAAAACGTTTCGCTTTCTGTCTTTTTTACTCCATTTTTTTGTCAGTTTTAATTTTAATTTAATGAAATGTTTAATTTAATACATTTTTTTTTTGTTTTTTGGGTGAAGCAAAAGTTTAAATTGTTGTTTCTGTTTTTTTGGGACATTTCGTTGCGTTCGGCCAACCGACAAACAGCGCCGCAAAGTATGCAATCATCATTTGCGCACTTCCGGGCGCTAAAAATGTCCCAAAAGGGTTTAAAGCAACGGCGTTGCCTTTGCCACTTAGCTAAAATTTAAATTTTAATGTGATTGTCCGACTTGTCCTTAACTTTCGTTACTTCAAAAAATACACCAACAAAGCAACAAAGCAACAACAACAAAAAGCGGCAAGTGACTTAAATTTGGCTGATTCTTTATGAGGGTATTGCATGCCTTTTGCGCATAAAACTGTAGTCACTTATTCAAAGGTATATTTTTGGCTTGGCATTTCATTGGGACTTGACTTTCATTGAGCTAACAAAAATAAACTACAAATTAATGGAACAAAACAAAAATAATACATATTTTTGGCATTCAATGAACTTGGTAGGCTGTCCACTTGATATAAATGTACTTTGCATTGCTATTATATAAAGAGAACAGTAAATTGTTTCCCAGTGCTACCCTGTCGTATATTCTATGCAGTCATAAGCCATAGTCGATCCATACACCCCCTTGTTGGTCCAAGTGTAAACTTCGATTCGTTTTAAGCTTAAAAAACCCTTAGGGTGATTAAAAAAAAAGAATAATAATAATATTTAAGAAACTTTAATTCTCACTTCATCCTTTCATAATAAAACATTTATCTCTGTTTGCGCCATCAAAGCTTCACATTCGTTTATATTTTATATTTTAATTATACAAATTAAAAAAAAAGTGTTTTATTTATTGTGTTAATAAGTCAACATCTTTCTTTCCACACTTGTTTTGCATGCACAGCATAATCATAATGGACCAAGGAATGAGATCGATACAAAGACCCGCGAGGAAATCACATCGTTAATTGCACATCATGTGACGGCTGTTAATTACATTTATCGCAATACGAAATTCGATGGACGTACTGAGCATCGGAACATACGCTTTGAGGTAAGAACCGACAGAAAGACAGACTGACGGACAGTCATGCGAACGAGAGCAATAATAAAATGCAATGTTATGCAAAAAAGGATTGTGTCATATTGACTTGGTTAAAGCAGCATCAGTCAGCTTTCTGTCTGTCTGATAGTTGGTAAGCAGGTCATGCACACAACGTGCAATGAGCGGAAGGAAGCGTACCAAGAGAGTTGTGTGGGCTGCACAACGTATTTGCATTTTAATTAATATGACACGCGCAAACATGACCGAAAAACATGTTAAGCTGTTTGCCGTTTGTTCTTTTACACTCCCTCTTCCTTAATTATTTTTACACTGCGCTCTCTCGCTCTGTCTTTGTGTCTTTCGTTTCTTTGTGGTATTTTTAAACATATTTTATCCTCACTCCCACACACACACACACACAGGTGCAACGCATTAAAATCGACGATGACTCAGCATGCCGCAATTCATACAATGGACCGCACAATGCCTTCTGCAATGAGCACATGGATGTCTCGAATTTTCTTAATTTACATTCGCTGGAAGATCATTCAGACTTTTGTCTCGCCTACGTATTTACTTATCGGTGAGTTTGCCTTAACAACAACATCAACAACAACAATAAAAACATTTCATTTAACTGTTTAATATAATTTGCATGTGCAGCGACTTTACCGGCGGCACTTTGGGGCTCGCTTGGGTGGCAAGCGCTTCGGGCGCCTCTGGCGGCATTTGTGAGAAATACAAGACTTATACGGAAACCGTTGGAGGTCAATATCAAAGCACAAAGCGTTCATTGAACACGGGCATTATTACTTTTGTTAATTACAATAGTCGTGTGCCGCCAAAAGTCTCACAGCTGACATTGGCACATGAAATTGGACACAATTTTGGTTCGCCGGTAAGTTGCTTTGGCCTTTTTTAGTGCTTTATAGCATGATATAACATTTGTTTTCGCCAACAGCACGACTATCCACAAGAATGCCGACCTGGTGGTCTGAATGGCAATTTCATTATGTTCGCTAGCGCCACGTCTGGCGATCGTCCAAATAACTCAAAATTCTCGCCGTGCTCCATACGCAATATCTCCAATGTCTTGGATGTATTGGTGGGCAATCAGAAGCGCGATTGTTTCAAGGCTTCGGAGGGCGCATTCTGCGGCAATAAGATTGTCGAATTGGGCGAGGAATGCGACTGCGGCTTCAATGATGATGAGTGCAAAGACAATTGCTGTTATCCAAGGCTCATTAGTGAATACGATCAATCGATGAATGGCAGCGCCAAAGGCTGCACACGACGCGCCAAGACACAATGCTCCCCGTCGCAGGGTCCATGCTGTTTATCACATTCGTGCGCCTTTGTGCCGTCGCACTTCCACCAGAAGTGCAAAGAGGAGTCGGAATGTTCCTGGTCGTCGACCTGCAATGGCACCACCGCCGAGTGTCCGGAGCCAAAGCATCGCGACGACAAAACGATGTGCAACAATGGCACCGCGCTCTGCATACGCGGCGAGTGCTCTGGTTCGCCTTGCCTGCTCTGGAATATGACCAAGTGTTTCCTCAGCTCGACCGTTGTGCCGCACATAGATAAGCGCAAATTGTGCGAACTCGCCTGCCAGGATGGCAACGACTCGAATACGTGTCGCAGCACCAGCGAATTCGCTGAGAAATATGGCATACAGCCGGGCGGCATCAGCTTGCAGCCGGGCTCGCCGTGCGACAACTTCCAAGGCTATTGCGATGTGTTCCTCAAGTGTCGCGCCGTTGATGCCGATGGACCGCTCGTGCGGCTCAAGAATCTCTTGCTCAATCGCGAAACGCTGCTCACCGTTGCCCAATGGGTGACGGCCAACTGGTATCTGGTCGTGCTAATGAGCGTCGCCTTCATTGTTGTCATGGGCGCGTTCATCAAATGCTGTGCCGTGCACACGCCCAGCTCGAATCCGAAGAAGAGACGCGCGCGTCGTATCAGCGAAACATTACGTGCGCCCATGAATACGCTCAGGCGTATGGTAAGTGCTTGATCATCTGGCTTGCTTTGTACTCCACTAACTTATGCTCTCTTCCACACAATCACACAGCAACGGCATCCACATCAACGTGGCGGCGGCGGTCCACGCAGCATACCACCGCCTGCGCATGAGCAGCAACATTATCGCGGTGGCGGCGGCGGTGGTCCCCCACATCATCATCGCGGCGGCGGCGGTGGTCGTCATGCGCCGCAAACTGATTGGGATCGTCATGCTGGCGGTCATTCCATTGTGCCACTGCCTACAGGCGGCAGTCAATCCAGTCGCGTTGCTGCAGCACAGCATAGTCGTCGCACGGACGGACGAAGTGGTCGGCCGAGCGGCGGTCAGCGGCCACCGAGTGGCACACGTAACGATCGCCATGGCGTGGTACACGGAGGCGGCGGGTATGCAGAACAACCGCCAACCATGAGCGTTGGCATTGGTGGTGGTGTAACGGCGGCCATTAGCAGCGGCGGCGTTGTTGCTCGTGCACAGCTGCCGTTGCCAATGCCGCCCACACAGTCATCGTCGTCGTCCGCAGCAGCGGCGGCGGTGGTTAATACTGCTGTGCAACAACAACAACAACATCCACTGCCACAACAAACACAACAACAACAAGCGTATTATGCGCCGAAAGGTGTGTCCTTTTAGTGTGTCCTGTTTAGACCTTTAGCCAATTGCAGTCATAGTTGTTTATAGCTTTAGGCTCATTTTTTTGCGAACTTTTCGTTGCAAAAAATTGTTTTCTCATTTTCTTTTTCATTAATTATTTTATTATAATTATTATTATAAAAATTTGTTTATTTATATTATTTTTTCATTCCACTCCTTTTTCAACAAAATCTTTGCTCAAAATTAGAACCACCGCGCAATAAATCCCGTTCATCACGTTCCAACAACAACATCACAACAACAACAACCACGCCATCTTCATCATCATCGTCCAGCAAAACCAAAAATTCTGCCAGTGCCAAAACAAAAGACACAAACCATAAAAAACACCTACAACAATTACTACAACAACAACAGCAACAACAAGCACAGAAAGCCGGCAAAATGCGTCGCAATATTGTTTATTAATAAAGGACAACAACAAACAACAGCAAAAGGAGCAAACAATCAATCGAACACACACCAATCACTTTCTTATTACTTCCACAAAAGAAACAAAAACAATATTTGTTACCTGCTTTAAAAAAGCGTTAGAACAAAAACAATTTTATACTTAAAAACAACTACAAAATTGGTATGCATTTTAGAGTCATCCTGTGCTTTTGAAACATGTATTTTGTTTATTGTCTTGTTTCGTAGCCCCTTGTAATTTTCTTGTCCTTGTTTGTTTTCCCACACTTTATTTGATTTGTTGTAGCATTTTTCCACTTTATTTTAAATTTTTGTGTTGTTGTTTTTGTTATTGCATGCGCAAGTATTAATTTTAATTAACAATTGTTGTTTTTTCTACTAATATGAACTTTTTTATTAACAATGTTTGTTGTTTTTTTACTAACTATTGCAAATTTTGTTATTGTTAAACATTGAAAATAAGTTAAGTTTGTCTAAAACTTTTATTCAATTCATGGTGAGTTTTGTTTGGTTGCTCCGCCTGCTCACCATTGATGTCAACATTTCTAAATTTATTTAAGTTTAATTTGCATTTCGATACACAACACATACGGCAATTTAGTGTTCAGACGCAATGAACAAGCTTGATCATCAAAGTGTCTTATGTTTTGTGTGGGCGTTCAGTTACATATACGACTTCGACGGTGACGTTTAGTCTTTCTTTAGTACTATCGGCAAACCACGAGCAAGAGTGAGATAATGCTCTGTGTACTAAAATTGTTGTTGCAATAGAAAAGGTTATAAAGCAACAAAGGCTTATTTTCAATGTTTAACATGCAAGTGTTTTTACTAACAAAGTGTATAAAAAACCAAGTGAAATATATATCTTATATCCATTGTTTTTTTTTTAAATATTTTCTGAACGTAACGTAAACAGTCGCCGTGCCAACGCAACAAGTAAATTATAATCGACCGCCATCGTTGCATGTCAGTGCTGCCGCTGTCAGTGTTGGACATCAGCTGCAGCTGCAGCAACAACAACATCCACAAGATCATGGCTATGCGGATGCATACGCGGCGTTGGGACGTGGTGCCTATGAGGCGACAGCGCGTGCAGCGCCGCCAACAACAACAACGACGACAGCAGCGTCGACAGTGATTGGCGGTGGCAATAAAGTTTGACAGCCAAAATTGCAACAACAACAGCAAAAACTACAAAAACATACAACAAAAACAACAAAATTAACAAAAAACACACAAAAATCAAATGAACTCAAATTAAATGTAAATGTCATTTTTATGCTTATTATTTTTATTTAAAACAACAACAACAACAAACATGAAGCATAACTCTACAAAAACGATATTTTTATTAAATTAATTGATATGAAAATATTTATAAACAAAGCATTACCAGAACAAAAATTATGTATTACAATTATAAACAAAAAACATACTGAAAATAATTATGTAATAACCAAGAAAAAAAAAATTAAAACAGACAGAAATATTATTGTGCGTATTTACAAGAGCAAACAAAACAAAAACAAAATATTTAAATTGAAAGCATTAAATTTATTAATAAATGTGTTACACAAAAGGAATACAACAACAACTAAGTATGAAAAAAAGACAAGTTTAACAAATTTGTAAAGTAAAAACCTAATAAACAAAAAACAGCATTTAAATTGTATTAAAGACAGAAATAAAAAAAGACAATTTTTAAAAATATGAGAATTTTCAAAAAGTAAAAAAAAAATTAAGTAAATTCAGAAAGAAATGTTGACGAAAAAAAGCTTGTCATATAAGTTTTTATTAGCCTTGACTTGAAAGTGTGATTTTGATTTGAGTATGAAAAAAATTTAAATCCATAACAAAAAAAATTATATTATAAATAATTAAAAATTCTCAATGAAATTTTTTTAAACAAATTTTTAAAAATTTTCTGAAATTTTACAAATTATTTTGCATTGATTCGTTTTCTTATAAATAATTATGTATTATTTTAAAGCTTTAAATAAAAAAAAAAACAAAAAAATATTTTGAAAGAGAAACGAAAGCAATTTAACCACTGATATTTTAATTATAAATATTAGTTATTTGTTGTATTAGTTGCTTTTTAATAATTTGTAATTATTTTATTTAAATAATTATTTTTATTATAATTATTATAGAGTTGTTGCGTGTTAGACTCAAACTTATGATTTATTTTATTTTATAAGACTTTTGCTCAACTCACTTTGATAAATGCGAAATGCAAAAGTAAACAAACAATTCTCAAATAGCAGAACAAAAAAAAAAAAACAAAACAATCTAAGCAATAAAAACAAATAATACTTGGAATAGAAATTATAGTTGACAGACCTTCATGCCGCAAAATGCTTGAATTCTTGCAGTTTGGAAGCTTTGCCCGAATCCCCCCCTTAAAAAAGCAACAAAGCATTTATTTTTAAATTTAGTATTCAGAAAAAACAAATAAAAAAATTTATTATTAAAAAATAATTTTTTAAAAGTTAATTATATTTTTATAGTTTGTAATACTTTTGTTTTTAGACAAGAAACAAAATTTATATTTTTAATGTGTGCATATAATTTTTTTTAAAGTGTTGAGAAATAAAAAACTAAAATTGAAAACAAAAAAATCTCTGTAAATAAAATATTAAAAAATAAATATAAAAAAATAATAATAAATTTAATATTTGATTAAGTAATTAAATAAAATAATTTACAAACAAAAAAAAAAATACTTGAAATAAGTTTCAATAAAAAAAATAATTGATATACAACAAAAAAAAATAATATTTAAAAAAAACTATTTGCGATTAGTTTTTTTCTTAAAAGTATGTAAAACAAAAACAAAAAGAGAAGCGAAAAAACAACAACAAAACATAAAATTAAACTATTAATTTAATTATAAATGCAAATTAATTAATTGACTTTAAGTAAACTAATTAATTATATATAAATATATATATGATAAATATAATTGCAAGCAAAAATACAAAAGAAAGACAAAAACAACAAGAACAAGAACAAAAACAAAAAGGCAAACCTTAAAACTGTCATAATGTATGAAAGATATGGTAATGATAATAAAAGGAGTAAAGAATCTACTATTTTATAAAATAAAATGAATAAAAATTGTAAAAAAAAGTGTGTTAAATTATGTATTATTTGCTGTTGGACACTTTCAAGGATAAACTTTGTAACTGAATCAGCATGTAAAATGTATGTATGTAAAAGTAATATTGCTTACAATTGACGTTCATCAGATGCGAAAAGTCTTATATTATCCAGAAACAGCAAAGTTAAAATTTCTATCTTATAAAACAACATAAATGGCTTCTTGCTGAAATCAACATTCACCAAACTTCGGTGTGTCCTTCCTTGTAAGTTAACTGCAATGGATGCCTTTCTTTCATTCAGCTTGACTCGACTGCGTCTCAAATCCATTTAAGCTTGGCTTAATTAAGAAACAACTTGAATTCAATGACAACTACATTTTATTGCATTGTTAAAACACGAATACACTTCATTGACATACAAAAATACAATTTTAAATACTTAAAAATTAGTAGACGAACAATTTTCATATTAGGCATGTTTGACAACAAATTGCAATTGCAATTTGCCGACTGATTTTTTGGTAGTAAGGCACAAGTTAAAAACAAAAATAAAATATATATTCGAACACAAAATGTTGGCAATTAAGCGCGCACTCTGGAGGCCTTTTTGCTCTTGTCTGCCTTGGGTGGCGGTGGACCGCCGCGGCCGCCTTGCATGTGACGATTGTAGATGCTGTGAAAGGAGTTTGAAAATGTGTAAATGTTTACGCATACGACAACAGCGAATAAGTACGTACATTTTATATGTCTCCGTTTTCAGATAATCAATGACATGACTGATGCCTAACAAATATTGTTCGGCTATGGGCGTCACCCAAGGATTCTCCTCCATCTTCATGACCGATTTGCTGCCTAGCAAATCCAACTGGCCAACATCAGGCGGCAGCACCTGTAGGCGATTGTTCTGTATATGCAATTCGCGTAGGCGTGTCAGTTCGCCCACTTCGCGTGGCAATTCAAGCAAATCATTGTCGCGCAGGCCGAGTATCTGTAAATTCTTCAAATTGGCTAAGCCCTTTGGTATATATTCAAAGTCGTTGTCGCCAAGATAGAGTGCACGCAGCGTTTCCATCATAAAGAAGTTGCCGGGCAGCACTTTCTCATTCAGATTGTTGTATGACAAGTCGAGCACTTCAAGCACTGGAAAAGCGCCGAAGCCACGTGGCAAATTATCCAAACGATTGATGGACACATTTAGGATGCGCAACTTGGGCATGCTGGACAGCGAAACGGGCAATTCGTGCAGTTGATTGTTCGAAAGATTAAGTATCTCCAAATTGAGCAGATTCGCAATGCCGGGATTGATGACACTGATCTTGTTGTGGCTTAGCGTAAGCCGTGTGATGTTAGACATGTTGACTGAAAGTGAATTTTGATTAGTACAAGTCAATGAGACTAATAGCTAATTTAAAAATTTAAATTCAACGAAAAACTGTGCAAAATTTCAAGTGAACATAAACTGTATTTGCACACAATTTCCTACTGGGTCTCTTCTGTAAGTGCGCTCAGCTGATTTTTAAGCATTGAATTGAATATTGAAACGACGTATGGCCTGTAGTATTTAAATCAAACATGCAGCTACAGCAGCTTAAACGTTACGAAGTCGACTGGTCCGCTTCACTCCTTAATGCAAGACAAGTGCGGGTCGGTATTGATGAAAACTCGATAAACTGTGCCAATGTATTTTGGAGTTTGATTTTAATCAGTTAAAACTTTACCTCGTTACCGACTTCGCGTAAATACCGTCATGTAAACAAAATGATTAGTTGTATACTGTTTTCATCAATAGTGAAGTGTATTTTAATATTTGTCGAAGTTGTAATTGTAAGCAACAAGTTTATCGCCATGGCAATTACATTGCACGCACGCACACACAACGACGCCCTCATACGTCATACACATGGACACAGCAGCCATTGCGACCAAAGGCGTCGAATGATCTCATTTTTGCGTTTGTTATGACGGCGTTTGTGATAAGTACAAGAAATTGTTGAACGAGTTCACAGAAAAAAATCAACAGCAATCAAATTTTTCACACATTGCTCTTCAACAAGTGAGTAATATTTTTTTAAGTGTCAGTATTTTGCACAGTATTTTTGTTCAATTTAATTGTACTTACACAATCCTGGCAGCTCCTCAAAGGAGTTGATGCCTTTGTCCACCAGATCCAGCTCACGGTTCTGCGTTTCCCGCGCTTCATCCAAAACCTTCTTCGCCTTCGACATCTTTGCGTTGACTGGCAGGCAAGATTGACTCATTTTGGCTGTTAACTAAAAGATACATGTGAGTATACTCAAAATAGAAATCTTGTTTGTGTCTTTGTATACAAAAAATAGTCACAGCATATACGAGAAGTGCATTTTGTTGATGTTGGTAAGTTGTTTACAGAAAACATTGAAAATTGTGTTTTATTCGAAGTCATCACATTTTAACTCAGATAAAATATAATTAACTTTAAAGAAATATAAAATTCACTGAACAATGCCGGTGGCTTATCTCTACATGCAAATAGTATTGCCACTGTTGTCGTGATAGATACACAATAGTAAACAACTTATTTGAATGATGTTAAAAGCATGCATTTTATAAGGATGGTGTAAGTTTTTGTTCAATCAAGTCGATTTGAAAGTTTGTGATTAGTTAAATGTGATTTTCGTTTGTTTTTGCTGCTTTGGCAATAAAAAAGTGGCAACACTATTTTAGCTAAATTAACAGTCTGCAAAAAAAACATTCTGTTGACAACAGAATGAAGTGGGCTGTAGAGTGCTGTGCTTGGCAACTTTGTGCACATGTGAAACGCGTTCAGTTTTATATAGTTGTAAGTTACGTGCTGTCGGCTTGTGGCTAGCTTCGTTTTGATGTTGAATTGGCGTAAACAATGTTTCAGCACCATCTATTGGAACTTATTGTTTTTGAGTTAAAGAATGAATAACTTCGTTACTTTGCCGCAGGTTTTCATGAGTCGAAGTTGAAACCAGTTTTTATTTTGAGTCGAAAGGTTTGTGGCAAGAATAATTAGAATGCCTTTGGCGCATTATTTTAATTTTTGACGTATGTGTTCAATTCGGCAGCGCACATATGCGACATATTCAATTTTTTGTTGCGGAAAGTTATTGAAATTCCTTCAAATTATTAAATGCACTGTGATTAAACACATTAATTTGGCTATTTAAGTAATTTTAGCACTTTTTATGTTGATATATTTCACGCATAGCACAAAATTTGTTTAAGAATTGTGAATTTTCTGCACACATGTTTATGCACACTCACTTTTCACGCTTTCCACAAACGCAAATGCAATTTTAGAAAAAGACTGTGTCACTGGCACAGCGTAAAGTTGACTTTGACCCAATTTTCACTTGGCTGCTGTTCTCGAAAGACGAAAATTGCTAACTTAATCAGATTTATTTGCTTTTTTACACGTAGACACGTTCAATCGCTTCGATCAATCAGCACAAACTAACAAGAATTATTACAAAATGCGTGTGTGTGTTGTTTTTTTTCTAATTTAATTAAACATTAAAAATAGCAACCAAAAATCGTCGCACTCTTGGACGCGCACAGCATGCGTCACCGTTTGAGCAGCACTAAATGACAGCATCGGAGCGATTTGCTTCCGCTGCCATCGCACTATGCTGAGGTGCGCAACGCCCGCCCAACCGCCGACCAAACGATCGCTTTGCAGCGACGGCGGCGGCATTTTGTCGATTTTTATTTAATCTGAATTGTTGTTGTTTTGGTGTTTTGTTCGTTTCGCATCGTTTTGCCGATACAAAACAGAAAACTTGATATTTCTTATGTATATGTATAAGCGCACAGAAAAAACAAAAGAGCAAAAAAATAATAACAAAATCTCATCTTTTTTGTACGGCAACAAAACTTGCTTGACTGCATTCAAGTCAACGACGCAGATGCTTTGTAAAAAATTTATGTATATATTTTTATTTCTTTTTTTATTTCATTTCTTATAACAACTCATTTGTTTGATTTGTTTGATTTTATTTTGTCGGTTTTTGCTTAATTTGGTCAAATCAACGGTTTGAGTGCGACTGGTTTTTGTACAGAGGTAGCGCATCAATACAGTTTTATGTGTATTAAGCGAACGTTTACGTTGTCAGTTTTGGCGCATTGCATGCGGAATTGATCGTTAACAGTTTTAAAGTCAGCACATTGACATTTACAGTTTTGTATGTAGCGTGTTAATTTGTGGGTTTTAGAGGCACTGATTAGTTATGTGTGAAATATTTACAGTTTTATAAGTAGTGTGTTACTGTGGGAGTTTTAGAGTCACTACAAGCATTTACATTTACCATTTACAGCTCAGTGAGCACTGTGAGTAACAGGAAAGTATTTATTTTACCGTAATTAATTGTCAGTGATTTCAAAACTGTATGAACTTGGATGTATTGGAAATTTTGAATATTTTTGATGACAGTTTTGTTATCTTTAATTATTCTTTAATGCGTTGATTTTCGTTTCTCAACTATTCGAAATCGTGAAAGCTTGCCTTGCTACGGTCTTAAAACTGTACAGTTTTGTTCGTCAACCACAATAGTAATTATGACCTCTGAGACCAAATCTGTCTTCCTTTTCATTTAAAATGCGTGAAATATTTAATTTCGGTCGCACACAGAATCAAATTAGCTTGTTGACCAACTAAAACTTCATTAGCCAAACTAGAATTTCGTGCAATAAAGTTTTCTGCCAAACATTTTTAACCAAAAATTCAAAAAAAAAAAAACGCACAAATAAAAAAAGAGAATTAATTTTGAAAAACGTTTTTTCTATTCCTTCTTTTTTCTTTTTGACAGTGTTGGCTGCTTTTGGCATGCGTTGTGTGTGTGTGGGTGTGTGTGCAATGTTTTGCATATTTTATGAAAACGAGAAATGTTGTGCAACAAATACTGCCCAATCATAAGCGGCGCAACGTTGGCGGGACGTGCTGATGACACTCTATATGAGCACAACAAAGTTGCAGTGAAACAGTTTTGAACGCCCAAAAATGCACAAAATTATGAAAAATTTGCAACAAGCATAAAGCGAAAGACAAAGTTTCATTGTTGGCTGCAAAACAAAAAATAAAAACCAAAATGTGGATAAAAAAAGATGAAAAAAAAAGAGTGGACAGCGCCCGACTTAATATGCATACGCGCGTGCGCAATGGCAACACTGGCTAAGCGAAAAATTAATTGAAAATTTACCACATTTCGTGCAGCGGAAATTCAATTTTGCGCAAATAATTTGCAAGTTTGCACTAAATTTGTCTCCCCTTCGCCCCAAATAAACAAAAATAGTTTATTAAATGTTAATTTAAAGTATTTATGTGTGCCTTTATTTAACAGGATGCCTGCGGCCGACATGATGACATAAAACCACAGGAAGTGCTATAAACAAGACGGGAAATAAGTTAATTTGCTTAGCAGGAAATATTCCTATGAAATTGTGAACTCTGTCAGGAGCTTCATGCATTTGGCGCTGCCAACTTGCTATCTTGCGTCTATGCTATTCAAAGCCATGTTTTGTTTGTATGCAAAAACAAAAGCCTTGCATACTTTTAGCTGTTCAAAGCGGCTTTTTGGCTTTAAAGCGCAAAATGTTTGTGTCTCTTTTCGAGGTTTTTGTGTCATGCCCCAAAAAAGGAAAAATAGAGTGCTTAATGTTTGAATTTAGTTGTCAGCTTTCTGTTTGTCTCTCACTCTGTTTCACTCTTTCTCGCAACTCTCACTAGCTGCCGCTTTTCAGCACTAAATCTCCTTTTTGCCATCAAGAACACTTTTACTATTTTGCTCATCGCTCATCGTATCTCATGCCTGCCCACTAAGCTTTGCCATCCACTCAGTTCGGCCTTCCACCCATCCACTCATGCCTACTACCCAACCTGTATTTGTTTGGCTTAGTGCTTGTGTGCAGGCCACGCGTCATGCTCAGTCCACGCCGCCTAATTAAATAGCAACTCATGAATTTTTCACTCGCAAACGTTTCATTTCGTTTCGTTTCGTTTTTGCACGCCCGGAAATTGCCGAAAATTGCATTTGCTTTGCAGCAAAAGTGTGCTCGTTTTTTGTTTGTTTTTCTACATGTTTTTCGCCCTCCCATTTTTTAGGGGCCTCTGTAGTGCAGCAAGGCGTTGCGCTTGGTTGTTGCATGCGGTTTGGCATTTTCACTTTTGCACTTCACTGTTTTTTTTCGTTCTTCTTCAGTGGCGATAAATGAGTAAATGCGATTAAATCGTTAAACAAGCCATTGATAGTTTTATGATAGTTGCTTCGTTGGATAGTTGGCCTCTCCTGGCTTCAAATGAAATTTGAATTTTGTGCTAAAAGAGCGCAAATGTCACAGACTCAATTAAATTACACATGTATCGTTGGTTTGCTTAAGCTTCACCCCATTTTTCTTGATTTATTTGGCTTATGCGTTTGTGGATGAGTTGTGATAGACTTTTTGGGAATGCTTTGTCTTAAGCAAGAGTCGAATGTCTGGTATGTTAAATTGAAGTACGAGTCAGAAGTTATAAGAGACAGACAGGTAAACGTGAGTCGGTGCTCCTTGACACCTGAGACTTTCATTGTAGATAATCTAAGTGTAAGCTGATTTCAAGAAGGTAAATTCGGAGAAGGATTAGTTTGGATAAACCGGGAAGTCTTATGTCTTTTAATAAACTTTACTTATTACTTGAAATATGCAAAATATATCAAAGGATAAAGGAAATCTAAGGAATTATATGATTGTTTCCAATGTCTGAAAATTTCTGCTGCACACAAGTTCCTAATGATGTGCCAAACAAAAACACATTCGCCATTAGAAACGATCAAATCAAGTCAAAAATCTCACACAACAAGCAATTTGTTAATCACGCTTGTTAACTTCAAACCATCTCCTTGTCTCGCACCACACTGCGTATACGCGATAATTTATGTTAATGCCAATCAATGAGCCAAAAAACAAAATCTAAAATAAATTATTTATTTATTTTGCTCGCAAAAACACAAACGACTATGAAAAAATGCCAATACAAAACAACAAATTTATCGTTGCAAGTTAACACGCGCGACTTGTGGCATGAATACATGGCTAAGCCGCCGCATTGAGTCTCATTTCGTGCCGCTCGGCGTGAAAAGCCGCAAACAATGACAAATGATGTCTAATAAATTTCAATTGGTAAAATTGTTTTGCAAACGAGTTGGCAGCGCGGACAGCGCAACCGAACAACAAAAAAAAAAAACAATAAACATTAAAATAACAAATGAAAGGCAATCAAAGTTGGCAAGGGACTGAAAGTTTGCCATGGCGAGGAAGGCGGGCGGATAAAGTATTGTGCAAAGCAGGCAAAATATGTTTGAGCCTAAAATGGTAACTTGTTAGGCCAAAATGAAGGTGAAAAGTTCAAAGTTTCGTATTTATTAAACAATTTATTTTGATTAATTTGATGGTTTCAATAAATTTTTTAATCAATGAATGATTGTATGTAATAAGTTGTTAAACAAAGGATCAAGGACAATGCTTGGTAACTGCTCGAGTTCTGTAGTCTGTGGTCCAAAAATACGTAATAAACAAAATAGTTCAGACAGTTTTGATTAATAGAAAAGATATTTTGTAAATGATGGGCTTTTGTTTTGCATTCGAACTTCTTTATCAACAACTCAAAGGTGCTCAAAAACAACACCAACAAATTGCTTATAGAGAAGTTAAAAGTCAGCTCAAATATGTTGTATCAAAAAGTATTCCAACTTCACATAACATGTACCAACATACTTATATTATATGATGTTTGGCATGGGTAGATTTAAATGAATATGTATCTGACGTTTTACCAGTTCGATAGGTTAAAGGTGATTGAATGGAAGGAAATTTTTATCTTTTTTGAAACGGTACTTAAATGAAAGAACTCTCCAAAAATCTTTATTTTTTAGCTGACTATTTCAATCTTTTCAAAGCTTTTTTAAGAACTTTAAAAGTCAATCTTACAAGCCTACAAACAAGCATAGAATTCCTCAAAGGACACTTTTGACTAGTTCTTGTACGAGTTTAAATTACTAATATTCTATATACTTTGAGACTATCTCTAAATTCGACAGTTGGCAACTAGACCTGAACTACCGAAAATGGTACAATTTACACAAACAGAATTGCTGGGCACTTATAGGATTTGAAGCAATATAAAATTTCGTTGCCTACTTTTTGCCAGCAAAAATAAACAAATTGCTATTTGCTAGCCTTCTCTTTTTTTTCTACAACATTCACTGTTCGTTTTTCTCTTCTTTTTATATTGGAAGTCTTATAATCTCCAACTTTACAAAGCAAAGGCCTTCAACGTAAATTTTGTTTGAATTATTTTGTGCATTTTTTGTAGTTTTCGTTGCATAATTTATGGCAAAGACAAAATAATTTATAATTCGTGCTTTATTTATTGCAAATATTTAAAATATTTGTGAAAAGCAATTTTCTCGTTGCTGCTATCTCTTTCTAAGCGGAATGCCTTGCCACTCACACACATTTGCCTTGCCTTTTGTTTTATGCTTTGCACACAAAAACCACAAAATTTCGTTTCGTTTCGTTTTTGCCGTTTGCCCATTGGGCAATTATGCGATTTAAATTATTTCGTTTAGTCGAATTTTCCGTGCTTTTTGTTGTTGTTGTTGTTTTTCGTTGGCCAACAAAACACATACAACAACAACATGGCAAAAGTTTGATGTGCACTGTGTTTGTTGTTAGCGTCCTTGTTATCCTTTTTTGAGTAGTTTATATTGCTTGCGCGTTTGTCTGTCCCTCTGCCCGTCTGTCTGTCTGTTTGTTTGGCTGACTGGTCGCAGCGGTTTTTGCCCAACATTTTCTCCATTAAAAAACTCAATTATTTTGCGGTAATACATGTGCAAATCCGGAAATGAAAATATTTGTGCGAAAAAAAAATGAACAAATGTATTAAAAAATGCCATTTTCATTTTTGCGTATTTTTTAAGGTTTTTTTGTTTATATTTTTTAGTTTAATTTTTTTTTTTTTTGGACATTTTTAGTCGTTAGTGGAACAAATTTTATTTTAATAGTTGGCTAAAAGTTTTACTTGCTGTTTTGTTTATTGTGTTAACTTCTCTTTTTGGGGCATGCTTGTTGTTAGTGTTGTTGTTGTTGTTGTTTGCTGTGTTGTTTGTTGCTACAAGCTTGTTAAGTAATTTTAATGGATTGTCAATAAATTTTCCATGTGCAAAACGTACACAAAACAACAACAACAACAACAACAACGCCAACAGCAACAATAACAAATTAAAAAATTTGCAAAGTTTTTGTTCTGATTTTGAGAGTTTTTGCATTCGCCATTTTACATTTGTGGCACGCCGTCGCCATTTTGTAAGTGAAAAGTGTCACTTTGTGGCAATGCGACTTTTTGATTAATTGCTGCAAAAGTTTTTCATGTATTAAAGTGTTATTTATGTGCACAATAAATTACTTAGTTTATGAGAGCGCAGAATATGAGAAGCGTAAAAAAAAACTATCAAGTCTAAAAAACATGCTGCACACCTTTGATTCTCAAATGGTTTGTTTTGTGCATTTTTTTTGTTTCTTCGCTCTAATATTTTCACACTTTTCGTTGCTGTTTTGTTTCGCAGCCAATTTCACAGGCATCGAAAACACGCGCCAGTGCAGTGACACTAAAAGCCGCTGACAGGCAAAGGACATGTCGAGCACCACTGGCGGCGCACAAACAAAGCATGCAACAAAAAAGCTCAAAAACTCTTGTCTAACACAAAAATATTCCAAAAAATTACATAGTACGAGCGGCTTAGACGGGTATACGCGACAATATAATGCGCTACACACATGGTGGGCGATGCACAAGTTTTAAATCCAATAAATATTGTTCATCTTAAGTCAGCCATTTAAATAATGTTTAAAATTTTGAGAAATTGGCTCATAAAATGTTGAATATTTAATTAATTTCAGGTTGATGGTCTCTGAGGGGTAACAGTTAGGTGAGTGGGGGTATTTTTTGGTGTGCAGTTTTAAAGGAGCATGTTTACTGACTTTATAAGCCAATTTTCAGGTTTCTGCCTCTTGTAGCTTACGAGTTATTACTGTTTTTAAAAAAGAGTGAAATGGGGTGATATTTGACGGGCTGTTTTTACTGCTTTTATCAACCAATTTTCAGGTTTCTAGTGCTTCTAGTATTCGAGTCTTAGCCATTAAAAAAGAGATCGGTACTGAGCGGTTGGAAAGTAGTGGGCGTGGCATAAATCCCTGCCAACTTGATCTGCTGCTGAGCCTTACCAGTTGTAGGTCTAAAGCTCCTTTAGTCTCTCAAAACCATTAGTGGTGGTGGTTGACCTTACTATTGCTACCTACACTATATGAAATCTTACTCCTCTGCTTATGTTCCTTACACCTATACTTTGTAGGGTATAACAAGGAAAACTTCGTATGAAGTAAGCGGCGTGCAAGTCCAGTTCAGTTACTCTTTGTTGTTTTCGCTTGCAATCGACACGTTGGCTGCATTTTGTTGTCTTCTTCTTTGTTTTACCTGTTGTTTTTTTTGACTTTTTGTTAATATTTTGGCAACACGCTACGAAAAAAAAACGTGGCCATACCAGCAGCACATTTTGTTATACTTCTATTATTGTTTTTCTTTTTTTTTTTGTTTGTCATATAAGGAAAGTTTTACATGTTTTCGTGTCTCTGAAATGTTCAGCAAAGAGTGATGACGTCGTCGTTGTTGTGTATGTGCATGTGTTTGTATTGTGTGTCATAGCTTTATGAATTTGGCACATGAAAAAAACCCTTACTCTTGAAATTTTTAGCTATTTTGTTATTTGCTTTAAAGGTTCAGATCAGTACTTAAAATAATAAACATTCTTTTCTCTTATTTTCCATAGAAACGCTTTTAATCATGCAACACATGATGTGCGATGTGAGGATATTCAGGAGAACTCTCATTCCGGGATTTAGAGGCAACTTGTGTCAATTTTGCAGTGATCAACTTCAATCAGTAATTTACGGTCGTTATGAGTTAGAGAAACGGACTTCACCTTGTTATATTTAAGTTTCATTTTTATTATTGTTTAACTTTTTTATTTATGATCTAATAGAATTAGCTTTAGGTTATTTTATGTCTCATTTGATAGTCATTTATAACAATAGGTGTTAAATAAATAAATATGTATTTGCCTATTAGCCAAGGAACTATCGAATTCTCAGGATAACTGGATTGTCCCTACTTTAAATAATAACGTTTAATTTATTTTTAGTATTTTTAACCTAATATTAATATTAATGTTTTAATTCTTACAACATTAAATTATATATATTGTATAATACAATTTTTTTATCAAAATAAAACGAAAAAAAAAATATATGTTTTTTGCCTTTTTCTTATATTTATTTTTTATATTTTTCCACAAATTCAAATTGAAAAATCTAAAAATTGCACATAAATAATTTACTAAAAAGTATCAGGCGAACAGAAATGAGCAGCAAGCAAATTCTGAAAATTTATTTTTGTTTTTTTTTCTTTAAAATTTTTTTTTTCACAAATTCAAATTGAAAAATCTAAAAAAAAACAGAAATGAACAGCAAGCAAATCCTGATCTTAAAATCAATGGTTGTGTGCTTGGCTAAATTGCATATATCCGATACAAAATTGTCAATTGCATATTTCCGATACGAAAATTGCATACATCCGATCAGTTGCATATATCCGCTACAAAAATTTTGCATTGCATATATCCGATACAAAATTTGCATACATCCGATCATTTGCATATATCCGATACAATTTGAGCCAAAGCTCAGAACTACTGAGTTTAAAGTCAGAGTTCGCTTGCTGTTCATTTCTGTTCGCCTGATACTTTTTAGGAATTTATTTATGTGAAATTTTTAGATTTTTCAATTTGAATTTGTGGAAAAATATAAAAAAAAAATATAAGAAAAAGGCAAAAAAACATATTTTGTATTCGTTTTATTTTCATAAAAATTATTTTATTATGTACATAAATAAATGTAAGAACAAGACAAAACATATAAAATTTATTTACTATAAGTTTTGGTTACTAGTTTTAAATTTGAAATAGGCAAAATTGCATCTAATAATACTTATATTGCATATATCCGATTTTGCGTAATTCCAATTTTTATTTGTTTTGCTGTCCGTTTCAGTGCACACATTTCCCAGTGTTTTAAAAATATCAAAAAAGTTTAAATGCAGAAAGTCTTTGAATGTGTCCAGGCATTGCATATCTCCGAACTATCTTCATCGGATCACTATAACATATCGCTGCAATAGGAACGATTGATCAAAAATAAAGTTTATGTTAGAAAAATGTTTTCGTTCTAGAATATTCACAGATGAAACATGTTTTGGAGAAAATAATAAAATGAAATAAAATATTATTTTGTCAAAATTACAACGGTTCGTCGCGTTAGCTCCAGGCCTGGAAGATCTTAGTGTTCGAATCATTGGATTCCTTTTACATTGTGTCATTTTTGCACAAGATTTTCTTATGAATTTTAGTTATTTTCTTTGGCAAATTCACTTTGAGTACAAGTAATACATTGTATTGTTAACTGAAGCTGCCAAACAAGTAGTCAGTCAAACACTTGTGCTGCTCAGATACTTTCATCTATTTTTGCGTTGCAAACTATTTGCTATAAACAAAAGCAAGCTGCAGAAAAAAAATAGAGGAATCACAGACAATGAAATCAATAAAAATTGGACAGGTAACAACGACTACAGCATGTTGAGCACGTTGCAACACACAATCAGATTCCATGCAATCCAGTGTGCCTCCTCACTGGCAACGTCGTACCCAATGGTTGAGACTTCACTCTGCCCACAGTTGCCGGCGATGATGAATGAATGCCTTGCTCAAGCTGAAATCCTTTTTTGTTTGTTTGCCGCCAAACGTTAGCTAAGCTCGTCTGAAAAACGTTTAAATTGCAACTGCAAAAGAGAAGTGAAGTGTAGAAACAAAAAAAAGTAAATCTCATTGAATTTTATTGGCAAAATTGATAAAGTGCCTTACGTCTGCAATGTGGTGGTGTGTGTGTGTGTGTTGTAGTGTGGGGGTTAGCGCAATCAAAAGGAATGTAATGCCATGCCATAAGAAGAAAATCGCAAGAAATTGCAAATGCAAATATCAAAACGAAGAACAACTGGAGTACTTTTGAAATTGTGTACAAGCTGAAAGGAGAAAATAACAGAAATAGGAGAGTATTACTAAAGGAGAAAACAAAAAAGAAATTAAAAAGTAAGTCTTGTTAAAATAAACGCAACTGAATTCAAGCGAAAGCAATCAACAAATGACGAGTGTTGGGATTTTGGTGGATTTACTAGCGAAGTTCCGCAAAAATATGGAAAGATTGCAGCAGACGTCTTGCTAGTTAAGCATTTGCTTGCTTGCTTAAAAAACCGTGGTCGGCATGAGTAACAATCGATTGCCATTTGAAAAATTTGCCGTCTGACAAGGCAAATTTTAACGATTGTTCGGTTTTTTCAAAGCTTTCAGTGTACATTTTTTTAAATTGCATAAAAGACTTAATAAACTTATAGAAATATTTTACACTAAGAAAAAAAAGATACGAAAATATTGCGTTTTAATAATGCTTTTAATATAAATATTATTACAAGTGTTTAATTAAATAAAAAAGAAAATTTGCCTGATGACAATTTGAAAGAAATTGCTTAAAACCTTCAATTTCCAAATAGGGAATTGTTTTGAAATAAAAAAATAATTTAATATTTTTTCTATGACAACAACTAAAAATTCGTTAAACCAACAGACAGAAAAGAAAAAAATATAAATTACGTATACGCATCGTCAGCCCGTGTTTTTGTAGCTTATTGCTTGCATGTCTGTCTGTCCCCTGTCTGCCTATCAGTCTGCCATATTTCATTATTCAATTTTACACGCATATGGCGTACAATCGGGCATATCAAACAGTCATGTCTGGGCACAACAAACCGACCATTGAGATTTGCCAACAGATGTGTCAGACGACTGGCCGAACACAGAAAAAAGTTGAAGAATTGATACAGACGCAACCGAAAAGTGAAGCCGTTGATGGTGAGTGAGTCTTTCTTTTTTGGCATGAAACAAAGCTTTAATAGAGAGACATAGAGACATGTGGGAGTACGAAGATTCATTGATGTATGATGTAACCAATTGTCGAAGTAAATCAAACACAGGCAAAAAAGCAGCACAAAACACACGCTGCGCGTTGTGGCGTAGTGGACAAGAGACGGCAAGCATAGAAGAGCAACGCATAGTTTGTGGTTTGCCGGCATGAAGGCATAAACCGATTTAAACAGCATGTAGCAGACAAGTGACAGTGGCGGCTGCGTGCTGATCAAAGGCATTGAGCATTGAGCAGAAATGCAACAGAAAAAGTTTGCTTAAGCTACAAAAAACATGGAGAATCGTCTTCAACTTGTTCAGCTGGTCAAACAAATAGAAAAAATATATGAAAAAAGAAAGAAACACTTCGTTATTCAATCAGTCATATTGTCAATCAGTTAGTCAGTCATTGAGCCAGTGAGTGAGTGAGTGAGAGAGTCCTCGTGTGTGTGTGTGTGTGTGTGTGTCTGATGGCTGCAGCGCATTGATTTTGGCACAGTTGGCTTAGCTTTGTTTCCGCCATGGTTCGTTTTTTGCTGCTCATGCCTTTTGGCAACGTTTGCTGCTTCAATGCTCTGCAAAATATTGCAACTAATGGACTGTATGATGAGCTTTGGCACAGTTGCTGTGCATACTTACATACTTACATAGGAGTATAAGCGCTGCTAAGGCACGGCGATGAGAAGAGTTGTTGTTGAGTTGCTTTGCGTTGTGTATAAATTTTCATATTTTGTGTTTAGTTGCGGCAAATGTGCTTCGATCGCAATCAAGCTAATGATTTGGCAGCATTGTGCGCCAAGTTGTTGTCGCAAAGCAGTTGATAAGTTCACTTGCAATGAGGGACTTAAACAAAAGCGCAACCATCATCATTGCAATGATTTGAAAGTCGTTTGAGCTCAAGTGTTGTACATGAATGAAAAAATACAAATCACTGGCATGCATTAAAAAAAGGTTTGAAATGATTGGTTTTCATAGTCATATGTTTGAGTTACTTCATCTACTTCGCTTTGCAGATGCAAGCACAGCTCATCCTCAACTTGTGGCAATTCGTAATCAACAGCAATTTAACTGCTCATTAGACGCATGTACTTATTAGTGCTGCAGTCTTAATGCGTCTAAGTCTTTTGCGGTAAACACAACTCGTTCCCCTTCGTCACTGACTCACTCGCACTTGCACGCCTACGAAAAGGGAAAATCTGAAAATGAGCAAAGCCAAGCGATAAAGTATATATGTATATATATATATATTTATCAGTGTCCATGACGGAGCATTGCATGAGACTGTTTAAAATTCAGTACGTGTACTGAAACCGTACAATTTTCCTACTGCCAAAATGTAACACGCCTTAAAGTATGCTAGAAACTACGAAAAAATACTGTTTGATATGCAGTGCAGCAGCTTCGTTTAGTAAGAACACATACACACACACCCACACACACATAGATACATGAGAAGCAGACAGGATATAAAAAAGAAGAATGGCACTATTTTTTGACCAACCTCTAACACAAAGTGCTTGCGCACCTTAGGCTGAGGCGTTGACAACACTGGCCAGTGGTGAAATGTGCGCGTGGCTTGCATATTCGTTTTGAAATTTTTGGATATTGAAATCAAGTTCAAATTGCTTTGCTTTCTGCACAAGTCATTTACAATTTAAAGCGTAAAAATACTAAAATTATGCTGAGTTGAAACTTCAAGTGCGTGCAA
Organism: Phortica magna; assembly: GCA_037044515.1. Taxonomy (NCBI): domain Eukaryota; kingdom Metazoa; phylum Arthropoda; class Insecta; order Diptera; family Drosophilidae; genus Phortica; species Phortica magna. The sequence goes on from JBAMBP010001193.1 coordinate 257,424, forward strand.
GAAGTCTGTAATCAGTTCAGTCAGCAGACCTCAACACTATTGTCATCCGTATCAGCATCATCATCATCTGCAGCAGCAACAGCAACAGCCGCAACCGACCAATCCAATCATGTTCAATCATGTACAACAAGCATTCATTTTAACATTCGCATGCCAACATTTCTTTCATGATTAAACTGATTCATTGCACTACAACAATGTTCAATTATTTGATTTCATACTCACTCACTCACACACACACGCACACGCACACTGAGCGCTTGTCTCGTTCTTGCTGCTTCGACTTGCTGTCACTTGTTGTCGCACAAGCATGATCTATCATTTAATAGCACTGGCATCGGTGTCCTTTGTCTGTAGCACCTGTATGTTTCTCTGCCTCACTGCTACACGCTGTTTTCCCTTTGTCAGTACAATGCAAGTCAAACAATAGCCTGACAACTGTTCTCACACATACACATGTACACATGTACATGGTGTAGAAATCGAATCGTATAATAAAAGAAATAAATCAGTAAGACACGAAACACGTGAAATTCAGACAAAAACAGAAAAAGTGAAAGAAAATAAAAAGAATATCTCTCAAAATTGTACTTGGACTGATTATGTGGTCAACATAGCTGCCATGTCGCACTCAACTGCTCGTCTCGGCACACACTCCACACTCCACACCACAAAATGACGACTGTCTTACATACAAATCACATCACGAACAAGTCTGCTAGATTTTTGTGACAAGTGCTGTGACAGCAACGTAGATGTCACAACTAACTGAACAAGGCGAAGGAAGAATATAAGAAAAAGGACAACAAAACAGACAACAGAAAAAAAAGGGAAAATTCCTTCATACAATATAATTACAGCTAAATGACAACAGTTGACATGAAATCGACACAAATTGGTTTGAGTTGCTCTAAGGTGGTCTTATTTACTTTTTTTGTTCTTTGTTTTGTGGCTACTTTTATTTTTGGGTGTTAAGTGTTGATTGACATCAGCTGCAGGGTTAATTTAGTAAACGAATTTCGCAGAATGCTTACCTAATCAGCAAGAAATGTTTGATTTATAAACATATTAGAAAGTTTGGCATGAAGAACATGTCTGCAAAACATTTGACTTAAAGAACTTTAACTGTCTTAGCCTAATATTATCATATATAGAAATCGTTGCATACTTTTAAGCAGCAATGACAAGTACTTTACCGTTTTGACTTGCCTACCTTTAAAATATATGAAGTTTGCAGCGACTTGCAATTTTGATAGCTTTAAAATTTAAATTATAGCCTACTTTTAGGCTGTGTTTATGAATAAAAGCATGTTTATAAAGCAAACAATTTCAATTCAAGATGCTTGGCCCGTATAACGGTGTAGAAGCAAAATGAGAAGTTGTGTAAATTGCACAGACAAGGCAAGAAAAATGTTAAGCGTTTCAGGCAAAAAATCTCCGAATGTGTTAAATATATATAAAATATTTAAAGCTTAAGCTTTAGAGCTAGCCGGCGCGCCCCTTTTAGGCAGAATGTTTTGACACAAAGGCTATTAAGAGGTTTTAGATTACCTCGTATGTCTTGTTAATAAAATGGAAAAAAAAAAAAAAAAAATATATATAAAATATGTATATAACATTTCATCAAGGCTTTTGCATACTTTAAGGCGTATATTTATAGAAACTTTTGCTAAAAATTGTCTCGTGGCATTTTTTTAAATCCTTACTTAACACATTAAAGGGTAGAAAAAAAAATACTCAACGTGATTTAATATTCACAAAACTCAAACCGCATTGAATTCAAAACAAAGCGAATTGGAAATTAAATAAAAAATAAAAAAAATCAAGTTGAGTCAATTAAAATAAATGAAATAAAACAATTTAATTGCTGCTTTCAAAATACAAAACTAATCCATTTTAATTAAAGTAAATAAAATTAAATTTCACAAAAAGTCGACACAAAGCGGATTACGGCGCTCAGTGGCCGTCGCTTTTTTTGCACACATTTACACACACGCCGCGCACTTGGCACATGAGCAAGTAATAAAAACTCGTATTTAAATGTTGTGTAAATATTTGTGAAAAACATTTCAATAATTATATGATATATTTATAAATAAATAAAAATTAAAATTAATATGTTGACAATAGTTCATTTATTAGATATTTATTTGTTTGATATTTGTGCAAATAATAAAAAAAAAAATATTGTTTGCATAATAATTGTAAATTAATAAGCGCGCGATAAAAAAAAAGAAAAAATTGATGATGATAAAATAAATATATTAATTACAAATTACATGTTATACAACAATGATTGTGTATGTGTAAAGAGATCCTGTCGTTTTTTTTGTTAAGAACTTTGAATGTTCATACTCTTGCTTACTCTTAACTCATGAAAAATGCAAGAGTTAAGAATCTTTATAGAAATATGGTTGAATTGTTTTTTATTATTTAATTATTTATAATAGCTTGTGTATTATAGTCTCACTCTGGCTCTAACTACAGTTCATTTCAAACATATAAAACGATGCCACATTGGTCATGTTTGCACACGAGATTGAGGTCCAAGAAAAGATTGTCTATTATAAGACTACAATCTTAGGTCTAATTGAGTGTAATTGGGTCTTGCTGCATTAGAGTTGTTGATTAAAAATAATGAAATATTATATCAAATTTAAATTTTCAAAAATGCAAAACTTAAATTCATGTGGCCTAAAATGCTTCTATTCAAAAACAAAAAACTAATAACTGTTGTCATTTTCGCCAAACATTCATGGTACAGAAATGCGCCGAAAATAAAATAATATAATATCACACGGACATAATTGAATTTTCAACTAATTTGCAAACAAAATGCGATACACGTGTCGCGTCGCAATGCGCCTGATAGTATGCAGCGGCTATTTAGCGATTTTATAGAATTTCATTGGAAGTTTTTGGTTTGATTTTGCACAATTTTGGTTTGATTTTGCTATTTTTATTTTTATTTTTGGCATTTTGTATTTAATAACAACGCGACTTTTGCAAATTGCAATTGTTTTTTGATTTTAATTGAGCATACATATTGAAAATCGTTAAAATTTAATGAAGCCTACTTTAGGGGCGGTCGCTCGGTCGTTTAGGCTTTCAATGTGCATGTTATTTTTTGGGAAATTGGCTTTTTGGTCAGTGATTTGAGTTGTGGTTGTTGTGTGCCAATGGAAATTTGTTTAATGCTATTATGCATTTTGCAATATTTTTGGCTAAACGAAAATTAATAATCGCTTGTAATGAAGAAACATCGAAAAAAAGCACATGTTTGGAGAGCTCAAATGTTGCGTAGAACAAACATAATTGCATTGAGTAAGGTAAGCATATTTAAATAGGCAACAATCCAAAAGTTTGCCAATGTACAAATATTTGTAGCATAATTTTTGGTGCTAACAATATTTAGACATGTTTAAGTAGTGTATAAAGCATGAAAAGAGCAAACGTAGCAGCATGTCAACACCTCAAGCATAGTGTTGGATAAGAGAAGAAGCAGTAGAACAACAGTAGCGGCAACATATGCAGCTCATGCATTCATAAATCATATTCTGCAACGACCGACACCGACAACAATATGAATCAAGCACACACACACATACCGTACGAAGGACGTTGAAAGCAGCAAAAGAATGAACGAGCAAACGGCCATTTTTAAGCATATTTATACTGACAGCGGATTTTGTTGGTGAAAAAACTTTTGTAAATTGCTTTCACAAAGCGTTAAGGCAACGACAAGTGGTAGGGGCACGAGCGTAGTGGCTACAGCTCTAAGTACTGAAATATTGAAGAAGCCGACTTGGAAATGAGTATAAGAAGCTTTAAATTTTGTTGGTATAGTTGCATGTTCACGAGGGTCATACGATTAGTAACGATGTTTGGCAGCTGACAAGCAGACAAGAGCATATAAATTTGAGACTATTTTACAATACTAAAGATAGGAAAGTTGAGACCTTTCTGGATGAAAACCAAAGTATTTTGTTCTTGTTAGGATAGATCTGATCTGAATTCAGGAACGATTTTAATCTCATCCGTGGAAACAGACAATACGCATGATAATTGAACGAAATGAAGTTCTTGAATTTCTTTAGAGAGAAAGAACCATCATTTTTTGTAAGTTATTGTTTGACTTCGAGAAATATATTGTTCTGGGTCGACTCTCGTAGATGTGTCAGTGTGTGTGTGTTTTTCTAGTAGTGTTGTTAATGCCGCCTTGCGGCAATACACAACAAGACTAAAGTCTTGCCTTCGCTCCATGTTCTTCACTCACTGCCTTTCGGTCAGAAACTTTTATAATATTGTTTACTCGATACACTAAAGTACACTGCTTCTTCTTCTTGTTCGTCAACTTGTTTCTTTTGCTTACTGCTTACTGCTTTTGCTACTGTGCCTTGTGTAAATCGTGCCGCAAGATATTTATAAACATTCGCACATACACATCCTTACACTCATGCACATGAAGTATTGCTTTTGTACTTCGTCATATATCCTTCTTTGCCGCCATTGTGTACTTTTGGCAATGCACATTTATTAAATCGACTTCATATTTTTAATGATGCACGAAACAGTTTTTCTTTTTTCTCTTACGGCTCCTCTTCCTCACTCTCTTCTCTCACAGATCTGCGCTTGCCTACATGAAATATTATTAAAGTGTTTCACTTTATTGTTACTGTTATTGTTATTGTTATTTTTATATTTTGTTGTTGTTACTTTTCTCGTTGTGTTTGCTTTTGCCATTAAGTCGAAGCAGTGTTTGTTTGTATTGCTTTGCTGCAAATATTGATGCATTTCTATGTGCATATTTTTTTTGGCATTTATCTGTGGCTGTGCTTTTGTTGATTTTGTGTAAAATATAGCGAAATTTATACAAATAAAGTAATGTTTTATATTGCAAATCACTTTCTTTAATGAAATTCACAAATGTACTTTGATTTATTACGTATACGTTGTGTGTAATCCAAACATTTTGATGTGTTGATGTAATCAAAGGTTTTTCGTCGCTCAGAGTCTGCTTACGAACATTTCTCAGTCTGATGAATACAAATAGTCGCGTCATTGGCACAAATTCAACTTCTTCTATTGCTCAGTCTGTCATTTAGCTTCTTAAATGATCCATTAAATGCATAATGTGCTCCATTTTTGTTGTCTTTATTTTACTTTTCCTTTTTTTTACCAAATTACAAGCTGTATTCATTTATGTGTCTGCTTGTCTGCGTCAAGCTGGCGCTCTTCTACTTCCTTCCTTACTTCCTTCCGTTGAACTATTAATGTTTATGTTACTCATACGACGCTCATTTTAAAAACGTATTTTATATATATGTATGTATATACATACATATATGTATAAAATTGGCAAAATGGCCCGTAGAAAAAAAAATCATATATATTATAAATAAAAATAAATTAAGTTAAAAAAATTAAAAAAAGGAAGTTGCAAGTGCGCGCCGCCAGATGGTGTTAAGTGAAGCAGCAAGTCTTTGGCACACTGTTAAAAATTAAGACTTTCAAAGGCTAAGAGGAGCAGCTTGTTAAAAGACTTGTCACTGTTTATGCTTCTGAAGTTTCGCTTCATCATGACTTGCGTCGATTTTTACTATTCCAAGTGTACAAATTTGATTGAACAACGCTCAAGAAGAAATAATGCTCAGTGCACTTGTCTGCAGCGTTGATAAAAATAATCAGCGCGCCATTCTTGTTGTTGTTGCTAACAAACCAGTGGCAAAAACGTGTGCATACGAAAATGTTCGCATATTACATAAATAATAAACGGTGTGCATATAAGTGAATGTACCAGCATAAAAAAATACACCTAATACAGACGCACACACACACACACACACACACATAGACACAGAACATAGAACAGCAAAAACACATCAAAGCTGTGCTCATATCGCTAACTGCTAAATTTATTTTATTAAGTCAAGCACACGTGGCAGAGGCGTGCATATCCTGCACTGCTGCTGTTGTTGACTGACACGAAAAAAAGATGTGTGCACAAAACAAAAAAAAAAACAGTAACAAAATAATTTACGACAACAGTTGAGTTTATTCGTGGCTGTTTAGCTCAGCTCAGCTCAACTCATCAGCGCGTCAGACATGCAGGCAAGCAAAGCCAGAGTCATCAGCAGCAGCAGCAGCAGCAGCATCTGCTGGCGTTGTCCTTTTATGCGCACATCAACACACACACACACACACACACATACTGTTGCAGCAGGTTGCATGTTTGCTGCATGTAAAACTTGTTTTTTGTTGTTGCATGTTGCATTTCTTTACAACAACGCTTCTTTTTTCTAACGCCGCGCACGTTTGGCTAAAAAGCTAAAACTCTTCATTATTTTTTTTTTTGGTATCAAAAGCTCACGTGTTTGTCTCTGTTTGTGCATGTGTGCGCGTGTGTGTGTGTCGTGCATCCTTTCGCCTAAATACAGTTATAATTATGCGCGCACATTTTTAATTAAGTTTGTGTGCGGCAACAGTTAACGTCACCTGCTGCTGCCGCTGCCCGGCATGCGTCAAAACACATGTGCTTAGCAAAAAAATAATTTTTGTTGCATACACAAAGGCGCAGCTTTGCATTTTCGCATATGGCACATGCTATTAATGTAAAATCGTGGCTTAAAATATTAAAAATATAACAAAAAAAATATGCCATTTTTTTTACTCTCAGATTTACATGCATTTTGTATAAGATTTCAGCATATGAAATGACATGTACATGTTAAATATGCTTTAACTTTATGCGAGGCGTGCAAATTTACTTTTTTCTGTATTCTGTTTAATTTTATGCAACTGTCGGTTTTTTCTTGACTTTACGAAAAATTTTTGTCGTTTTTTTTTATTATTTTGCGGCCTTTTGCGAAATTAGGTTGCGCATATTCTTAATAATTTATGCCGTTTACATAATTTTAGTTATTTTGTTGCATAAACATTGCATTTTCTTTTAGTGCATTTTCACTGTTTGAAGTCCTTTGAATTTGTAATATTTTTCGCTTTGTTTACTTTGCTTGTTTCAAGACTTGTATTGCATAATGAAGTGTTTGACCGACAAGTATTGCATTTGATTAAAATGCATGTTGTCCAAAGGCGTGTAAGAAGCGGGAGGGCAGCTTAAGTGACAAGACTTGTCTATTGTTTGATGAGATAAGACTTCATAAAAAAATAAGAAGACTTGCTTGAAAGATTTCAAAATATTTCTTTTATGTAAGTTGCAAATCATAAACAAAAACAAAAACAACAGCAAACTGCATTATGCCAATACAGCGCACGAAGTTTAGATAATAAAAAAAATAAATACATAAAAAACTTCTATAAAATAGAGTAGTAGAAAAAAAGAACGTATAAGAAAAAGTTTGCGCAAACAAAATCTTGTAACAAAACTATTTCCATAACAAAACTTTTCTATTAAGGCAGCAAAAAGTGTTAACAATATTAGAGCGAGAGAGAGAGAGAGAGAGAGAGAAAAAACAAGCATGAAATAAACACAAAAAACCAACTAAACTTTTATTAAAATTGTAAATATTTATCAACATGCATAAACTGTGCAACAAAAGGGCGAAAAAATATGACAACGAAAACCAAATAAAAAACAAAACCAAAAAACTTAAGGGCAAATAATAAAATTACATACTTATATAAAATATATAAGTTACCGCAAAAAAAAAAAACAGAAAAAAATGCAATAAAAAGTAACTAAAGTGTTCGAGTTGATGGCCAAGAATAAAGCAAATGCTTAAAGTTGCTACAGCATTTGCATAAAATGAGCTCGCGGGCAAGCAGACAAGCCTAAAAACATGCTATGAAAATATAAATGTGGGCAGAGTACAAACAGCTTGGCAGCTTAAATCATGACACGTTTGTAACATTTCTGCGCTTAAATGCATGCGAGACAAGACCAAGTCGAGACGCAATGAGCTGAGACCAAGACAGTTGTCGGCGTGCCTTGTTTGAAGTCTACTTAGATTGGGTTTTTCTTTTTCTTGTGATATGGTCTGGAAACTTTCAGCTGCGGCAAGCGCTTTTTTATTTGAGTTATTATGTTAATTTAGGCAGTGAGTTCTGGCAAAGAGCAAGGGCGCTACTAAGCTCGGAGACAGACAGACGAATAGATAGGAAGACTCCAGACCGACAACGAAAGTTCACGTTGAATAGTTGAGGCTTTGAGTCGCGCGAAAATCCTGGATACAATCCTTGAGCTGACTAAGGCTTTGCTTTGTCTGATCACTTCAGACGCGTCACTTTTAAAAAATATATATTCAACATGTCATTCCATTGAAGTTTCTAAGCTGCTTCAGAAATTGTTTGTTGTCTTTGATGACACTCAAAGTTACACCCACTTATATATAAAAGTAACTCAAGCACTCTTAGTTACAGCAAAAAAAAAAACATGTAGCATACTTTCAAGCTTATAATAGGCACTAAACCACTTGTTACATTTGCTGCATTGTCCAATCCACTTGCAATTGTGGTCTATCTAGGTGTTAGTGACATGTTAACAAACCGCAAATTTCCAACTTCAATTGTCGAAAACAAATTCTCAAAAAACTAACAAAACTCGTAGCATACTTTTGTGCATATGTACTACGCGCTTGATATAATTTCTTGTGCAACTTGTTAGACCAAATAAAGTTGGTTTGTTTTCGGCAAATTTCATTGTGAATTTGTTGTTGTTGTTGTTGTTGCTGTTGCTGTCATTGTTGTTGGTGTGTGTTGCAGGCATTGTTTTAACCACTTACTTTATGAAAACTGACATGTGACAAGAACATTAAAACTTGTTAAAGCTTCTACGCATGGCTTTCTTCCTACACATGTGTGTTGATTTAATCGTCATCATCTGCTTGATGATGATGACCATTGTTTGTCCGTTTTTTATTTGTTGTACATGAGTTTTCGTGTCGATTTCTTATGAAACGTCTTTAACATGTTTGTAAGTTATACATCGAAGTGCTTACAAGTGACAGGCGTTTTATATATGTGAAGTGTCCTTGTTGTCCAACAATGTGTGAATTTTGGTTAGGCATGCGTTTGATTGTTGAAAGAAACATCAGCTCGTTTATTAATCAAGAGTTGGGTTAAGTTGCGTAAGAAAGCTCTTACGACAAAAGAGTTGTTATAATTATTATTCACAGTAATTAAGCGCATGAAAGTGTGCTCTGAGAGCAACAAAGCTCCTTCATTTGAAGTATGTGCAACTTTGACAGTTTTATGAAAGGCATATGCCATGCTCGAAGTCTTCAGTAATTTCGAAGTAGAAGTAATAACTCAATCGACCATTTTTGCAAACAACTAACAAAACAACTCAAAACTTCCCTCCTTTCTATCTGACATACAAGCTATCTATAAGTCTTTATCAAGAAAACAAAAAAAAAAAAACGCTTGCTTGCCAAAGTTTTTGACACCTCGACAAGAGGCTTGGTAAAGTTCTACCAACAGAACTGGCAGGCTGACTGACTGGCTGGCAAAGTCTCAGCCTCAGCCTCAGTTTTGCAAAAATAACGCTTACAAACTCAAATCTCAACCGCCAACTAATTAGAGTAAAATTAATTGGCTTGCCTTTGACAACACGCTTAACCACTTACAACACCATCAACATCACCATCACCATTTGCATCACCATCCGCATCAGCAACAACATCAGCGGCAGCTCACGCCACGCCACGCTTGCCACAACATTATGTTGGCAATTTGTACCAAATAAAAAAAGGAGTATAAAAAATATGCGCACAATTTACAAAACGAGTTATTTATTAACCCAAAAGTGAAGTGAAGTCGCCATGCCATGCCATGAGACAGACCGACCAAAAGACACGCGGACAGACAGACAGACAGCCTAAGACACTTTGTAACTTATGCCAAAAAGGAAGCTCGAAGCGTTTGGCGGTAAGGTTGTTAAACAAACTTCGCGCTTAAACATTATAAAGAAACTTTTGCAGCAACAAAAAGAAGAAAAAAGAAGACTAGTCAAAGCAAAGTGAATGAAGAACGTCCAACGGGAATATAAATTAGCAGCAGCCAAAGCGGAAGTCAGTCAGTAATGGCAGCGGCAGTGATACAAGTCATTCGACCAAGCCAGCAAGTGTGTCTGTTACATTGGCGGTTGTTGCTGCCGCCGCTGCGTTGTCCTTTGTGTGTGCGCGGCGTCAAAAAATGTTACGAAATTAAGCTAATTTATATTATAAACACACTAAATGCGCTTAATGACTTCAGGCGACACAAGGCAAGCCAAGCCAAGCCAAGACCAACCAAGACGAGCCTGAGCTGAGCTGAGACGTCGGGCAACTTCATAAAGTCGCGCGTCGCGTTTCGTGTCTTTGGTCGTGATTTTTGTTTTGGCCAATTTGTGCAACAACAACGGGAATTGAGTATTTTTGCAATAGAGCAACGAGTGAAAAACAAATGCCAAGACTGACTTGACTGTATGCCTTAATGCTTCACGCTTAATCCCTTTGAAAATAGCGAAAAGTTTGTCTTGTGCCGAAAAGTATGCTACACGTAACTGCAGTAGTTTTTTTCTTTCACTATTTTTGTTGTTGTTGTTGTCGTTTTGTTGCAAGTTGGCTTTTGTTTTTTGTCACGAGGACGTTGACAATAACAACAACAACAACAACAACAACGAGAGAACGTGACTTGCATGTTGCAATGCCTTCGACTGCTTTGCAAATAAAGTTTGCCGCCGAAAAGTATGCAATGTTGCCTTACCTCCTTTTTAATGTTTTGCCTGCAACTTCTTTCTTTTCAACACATAAAGCCAAAAAAAAAACAAGAAAACAAAAACAGAAGTAAAGTTGAGTCACGCTGTCGCTTTGCCAACTTAAAGCGCATTTTTAGCATCATTTTCGTGCATTTTTGCCTCTGCTAAGTTGACACACAGATGGCATCATTCGCCGCTCCCATGGGTAACGTGTCACGCTTGTCCCTCTCCTGTTTGCCACCTTCACTACTTCTCTTTCACTGTTTTTTTTTTTCATTTCTTCCTTTGGCAAACGTTTGTGTTGCAAGTTTATATATGCGACACGCTCGAGATTTTTGTGCGTTTTGTTGCTTTGCGTGTGTTGCTTCAAAAAAAGAAGAGGAAGTTATCGTTGCAATGCATGTTAAAGGAAATATGTGCTGCAAAATTAAGTGCAGCATACTTTTGTGCATAAATTAGTGGCAGCGGCACTGAGATTTTGTAATGCGCACGTGTTCGCTGGCGAAACTTCGTTGACGGAAAATGTGAAAATTTTTAACAATTCCTTGTGTGGTAAGACAGATCAAACAGCAAGTTCGTTTTATATTTATGTAGTTTAAGGCGCAAAGTCAAAGTGTTGAAAACTTAGTAACGAAGTTCAGTTTTACGTGAGCGAAAGAAACTGAAGAACGTTTTGCGTCTCTAGTAATTTATTATTTTGAAGTCTTTGTAGGCTTATCAAAAAGTATGGAGTTGTTTTTGAGTAACAAGGCGATTAAACTGAGTAAGGTTCGGCTATAGTTTGTTCTTTTAGGAAGGCAGCACCGCAAAAAACACTGAGGATCCATTATTGGTAACAATAACTGACAGAATTGTAGTAAAAGTTTTTTTTCTTATTTAGGAATCTTCAGAATTGTTGAGATCCTTCAGTTTTTTCTCTATTAAGACCACAATTTAGATCTATGTTTTTTTCAACATTTGCAGTGTAGAATGAGACTTTTATATAAGGTACACAAAGTTTTCACAGAGTTGCTGTTTTAATCTCCAGTGCTCCCATGTCTTGGCGGTATGGCTCAAGATCACATTGCACGATCATTTTCTAAGTTAAGCCGACAAACTTTGCTAACCTAATTCCTTTGAAGATGGTTTCAGGTTGAGCGTCAAACGTTCTCACTAAACATAATTTTTAGTGTGTCTACAAGAAACATCTACCGATTATTGAAAGCTTTATTAGTCTTGCTACTTCATGGACACTTCCAGTAACATAGCTGAGCTTGGAAATGTTTCTCTCTCTAAATTTTTCACCATTCAAACATATTGCTGAGTATTGAATAAGGTTTCGACATTTCTCCCACTTTCATTCTTAACTTTGGGCCTTTTGTGATCAACTTTCTTTAAGACATGTTTGTTAGAGCTTCAAATTAACGTGATTGTTTTACATTTTGATTCGTGCTTTTGTATGAAGACTAAGCCAAATCAAAGCCGAGAAGTAAACTCATGTGAAATTGCAACGAATTTTAGCGTCGTTTTGAAGTATCTTAAATGCCACCAAAACACAAACACCAACAAGTGAACTTTTGCAGCCAATAGTCATGAAGTCAATTAGGACAAATTAATTTTATTACAAGCATCAGCGAAATGGCAAATGGCGGCAAGTGCAAAGGCAAGGCAACATTGCTGCAGTGCAGCTTAGTGGCATGAATGAGTTTGGGACATGGCTACGAGAGCTGCATAAAATGCGACTAATTTTCATTAAGTAGCAAGCGAAAAAAATCAACTCAATTGAAAAGAAAATTGAGATGAAAAAAGTGTGGAAAAGTGTGGAAAAGTGTGGAAAAGTGCAATTTAAAATCAATTTGACGTTTGCTGATTTTGCGTTTCTTGCGATAATTTGGCGCAAAATAACGTTGAGAATTTATGAAAAGTACACAAAAATGCGCAAAAAAAAAAGCGCCCAACAGACTTGGCAAAAGCCTTTGGGCAAAATATCTACAAGCGATATGAAGGCAGGCAAATAATTCAGGCATAAAATGAACAACGTGGAAAAATAATAAGAAGAAAGGAAAAATGCATTTTTGGCCATTTGAACATGAAAAATTTTAACATAATTTCGTTTTATTTTCTTTTCTACTCTATTTTTTATACAATTGCTGGCAGTGGTCGAAGAAATCGACCCTTAACGGTAATATATGAGAAAAAAGATATTTTTACCAGAAAAAAATATATGTATAAATGGCATGCAAATCGTTTTGTGGCACAACCGAGCAGCAAAAGTTGGTAAAAGTGTCGAAAATGTTTTCATTCGTATGCAATAAATTATGTTGCGAAATTATTATAGAATATATATGTATATATATATATGTATAAAGTTGAGCGCGGGATGGTACATAACTTGGCTGGTAGCCAGTCAGGAAGTTGCTTTGCGGCTGTGGCATGAGGCTGTTGAAAAGTGGCAAAAGAAATGAAACAGGCCGAAAAAGTTGTTAAGGAAATTATGGCCAGTGTCGGGCAATCTGCTGCAGCTCGAATGCTTGGCTAGCTGACTGACTGTCAGTCGGTCGGTCAGACTGGTTGCTTTCCGGCCACAGGCAGGCTGATAGGCATTTGACTAGATTGCCGAGGCCAAAGACAGAGAGGGAGAGAGGGAGCGAGAGAGTGTGAGTGAGCAGGCAAGTGTGTCCTGCCTGTTGGCAACATTTAACTGCAGTTGTTGCCTCTGTGGCGGAGCGATGATTATTTTGAATTTCAACAACGTATTTGAGTCGAGGCAGTTGGCGTCAGTTGGTGACTTAAAGTTAGGAAATTGTTTTTCAAATTGCTTTTGCGCACTTTAAATTATCTGCAACTTTTCAAAGCATAAGTTAAGCATGCTATACGCAAAGATACATAAGTATCTAAATACGTATGAATCAAAAATTGAACAGAATTTAATTTCTCAAAACAAATAAGCCGAAATCGAAGACAAATAAAGCAAATGAAGGTCAACAAAAGCTGACCGACTGCCAAGTTATGTCGAGAGGCTAAGACAAAGTATCGCAAGCTGCAAAAAGCACTGTTGCCGGCATGCAAACATGCTTATTGCCAAAGACAAATGGCAGAAAAAAAAAAGCAAATGAGAGCTACAAAACAATCGTTGAGTTTAAGTAACTTATGTATCTGCAACTTTGATTCTTGAAAATAAACGCTTTGAGTGAAGTTGCGTTGCGCTCGTTAGCAACTTTTGAAAATAACTGACTTTGAGGCCACTGACTTTGAAACCGCACGAACGTGACTAACGTGTCGCTTAAAAAAAAGAAAAAGTATCTATAGCGACATGCGTGCCATCAAAAGTATTTCAAGGGTCTGAAAATATATAATTATTGAAAATGCAATTTCGAATGCATTCTTGAGTTATAATTCTGCTATGAAAACTAACATTTTGTATCTAAAGGCGATGTAAATGTAAAAACAAGTTACGAAGACGTCTAAAAGTAAACAATAATGTGAGACTTTCGTTTATTTGCGGCAACAGTGAAATGTGATTTCGCAAAAACAAGTACAAACAGTAGATAAGCAAAAGTATCTAGATACAAAAACAAAACAAAGTACAGATTAACTGAAGCAGCGAAGGGCAACGAAATTATTTAGAGAAAAAAATGGTTACTTAAAAAAAAAAACGATATTTACACGAAAAGATTAAAATTAATTTAGGTAATTTAAGTAAACCAACTCGAATGAGTCATAATTGATAGCGTAAAATAATATAATAGTTAAGAAAACGCTGTAAGCGTAAAAGATACATTTTAAATTATATTCAAGTTACATGTGTTAAAGATGTATCTGTAGAAATGTAGATACATATAAGTATGTATGTATATATATAAATATGTACATAAATAAACAAAACAATCAAAAAGGTAAAAAAAATATATTGCTGGTCATGTGAATGTGTAAAAAACAACAACAACGACAAAAATAGCAGCGAAACAAAGCACAACAAAAATGAAAACAAAACACAACAAAAAGGAAAAAACAAAAATAATGAAGCCGCTTAAAGTGATTTGCGGCTTGAAGCAACTTTAATGACTGAAAACCAAAAATCCACTCAAATCAAGCTTTGACTAAACCCAAAAACAAAAACAACTCTCTGATCAATTGAGCGAACCAATGCATATGTGTGTGTGTGAGTGAATAAACCGCTTTGAACAGCTGGCAGAAGCAACAAGTGAGAGAGCATCGTACATGTGCTTGAGCACGCATAGAGTCGTATGCGTGCGTGTGCGTGCGTGTGCGTGTGTGTGTGAGTGAATGAAGTCTTAACTCATGTGTGCGCGCTGCATGTGAAGATCATTTGATAAATGTGCGTCAACGAAGCGAGTCATGTCAGCAAAGAAGACGGCAGCATTGCAGCAATAAAACACTGCACAACAACAACAACAAAAGTGACAACACAGAGAGAGAGAGAGCAATAAAGAGCATGATGAGTGATGAATGAGCACAGCTGAGTGGAGAGCTTCATTTGAGTGAACGTGACGGGTAAGCTGACGTTTTGGTCAGCTGAGTGTGAAGATTTAGTATCGTCTGAGAGCGTCTTTGAGCCACGTTAAACAGGCGGCCAACAGAATTTTACGTTAAGCGCGTACGTACAAAAACTGAAAACAGAAAACAAAAAAAAAAACAAAACCAAAGAAACACTCAATTAGTTGCCCTAACTCGCCTTTTGGGTGTGCCAACACTTTGAGCCGTTTTGCATGCTTAGTAAGGTTTCGGCGGCCGTTGAGTTGCAAAGGTTTATTCTTGTTAGCCGCTCGTGTGCGTGTAGTGTGACGTGAAACACTAGGAGAGCGAAAGAGAGAGCGAATAAACAAAAAAAAAAAAGTGGAAAGTGGCAAACAAAAACAGTTAAAAAGAATACCAAATTAACTGTTGCTTTTTGTTTTGAGGTTATGTCATGCAAAATTGCTTATAAATACTAAAAAAAAGTGTATCGAAAAAAATTAAGTATATTTCAACAAAAATAAATATGGAACACGAAATTGTTACAACAAATGGCACGGCGCATGCGCAGAGCACATCGGCAACGTCGACGTCAACAGCGCAGTCGCATCCGCTGCAGGACGTTGAACTGAATGGTAATTCCAATGGGAATTTCAATGAAAATGTGCCAGTTGCGTCGATGGACCAACAACAACAACAACAACAACAAACCACAAAGCAAACGAAAAATTGGGTTAAATTCGAAGAAGACGATGATGATGATAATAATGTTGATGACGCGCTTAGTGGCAGCAGCAGCAGTGCACCAGTAAACAACAACAACACAAATGATAATAATGGAAATAGCGCCACACAGCAACAGCAACAGCAACAACAACAAAACAAGTTAGCAACGCTGTCACCGCCGCCACCGTCCGTTGTAAAGAGTAACAATACAAGAGCGCGCTCACGTAGTCCAAATGAGCGTCAACAAGCGGTTATGGAGAGCGCGGCTGCGGCTGCTGCTGCGGCGGCGGCTGCACCTATGCAGGTGAGTGCTGTGGTGTATAATGAACGAGGCGTTGAGATAAAGCCTAAGAGAATGAAGAGTGACTGAATGCGTATGTGTGCTGAATAAAATTTAACTTGAGTGCGTGCAGTAAAGAGGGAGTTGAAAAAAAGAGAGTGTGAGCAAGTGAAATGCATTGAAGTGTATGCGAAGTAGATAGACCATATGTGCGTATGTGCGTATGTCGGCTTGTGTGCTTTGCGCGGTGAAACAACAGTGAGCGAGCGGGAGAGCGCGTGTGTGCCTAAACGATATTTCACAGTTGAATGATCAGGTGCTACTCGTATTTAGCACGTTTTGGTTGGTTTTTTTCTGATTTTTTCGGCATATATATGTATTTTTGTCTAATTAGAATTCAATATTCAAATTTAACTGAAAAAAATGTTACTTTTAGCGTTTTTTTACATTTGTTGTACGAAGCAAAGCCTTGATAATAGAAACTTTTGTTTGAACTTCATGCCAACTCATTTGTCATATAAAATCTACAAGCCTGAATTGTCTCACCCATTAAATATTTGCTATCCGATACATGTGCTTATAATCACACTACAAATATTTAAAGAAGTGTCTAGAAAATGCACCAACATTTGCGCAAATATTTACTCATTTATATATTTTTATAAATATAATCAAATAATTTAAAGTGAATAAGTCTATGAATATATAACAATTAATAATATAAAAAGTCCCAAGCTTATGATAACAACGACAACAACTTGAGTCACAATGCTTTCGCGCTTGGCCACTTAGCAAAATCGTGTTTTACTACGGGCTAAATAAACCTCATGTCGCACCCGCCGACGCCGCTCAGCTTACATTTAATTATTTATTAATAACAACAATAAAAATTCTATAGAAAATTTATAATTTGCATGCTTGCGGCGTCTTAGTTAAAAATACATATTTCAATGCGTACTTTAAATGGTAGCGCGCCTCAGGTGCTTCAGCAGCTCATAGCTCAGTTCTAGCAATTAAATAGATACACGTAACAAATTGAACGCGACGAAGCAAGCAAATAAACAAACGAGCAACAAAAGATATTTATTAACAATTCGTATTGGAATTTTTAATGTGAAAAGTGTCTAAACAACGCACTTGCGCTTCATGTGTCTATATATACATATGTATGTGTGTATAAATGTATGTAAGATGAGTTAAATTGTTGAACGTGTCATTTATGAAATTGATTTTTTATCGAAAGTCGCACAAAGTGTTCCATACCGGCATTGTGCGTGTGTGTGCGTGTGTGTGTGTTGAAGTATACAATTTCATTACTAAGATAAGGTTAATTGTGTTGAAGAATGTTGCAAGCAAACTGAAGCGAAAGTCATGAGTTATATTGAGAAAGTCTTATCAGTCAATGCAATTAAAGAACTCCTTTTGTAAACTTTATGTTTTCATTTGATTTTCTTAATTACACTCATTGATTAGATTAGATTAAAGAATGTTTATATTATAAAACTTGCACAAGAAATCGTTCGTTGAACTCTTTAGAAGAAGTTGCTTGAGCAGAAATCTTGAATTTCAAATTTTTCGAATAATTTTCACCATTAGCCAATTTCCCATTGCCTGAGCTGATTAAAGCGTTGGTCTAATCAATTACTTTGGCTACTACTCATTGGAAACCAATCCTTCAAGCTGGAACCAGTCTAAATTTATTACTTAAGAGACAGCACCTTACTTTAATTAACATGCAAATTATTATTAATATACCCTTGTATCATAAGACTTCATTGACTCATGCATATGAGTTTGAAAATAATGCCCTACCTAATTTCACAACTCTTTAGCATAGCAAACGCTTTCTTGTACCTCATGTGCTAATGAGCGACCATGAGACACTTGCAACGCAGACTGACAGACAGACAGCCAGACTGACACTCAATCAATAATATCGATTGGCTCATATTTAGCAATATGCAAAAGTTCTTACAACAAAACAACGAAAAAATATGATGTGTAATAAAGACATAAAAGTCACTTTGAATGCGCCTAAAAAACAAGTAATCATATAAGTTACAATGGGCTTCGAGGGTTGCACAAGTTCACGGTGATGGTCGTGAGTCACCATCATCGAATGCACTTGAAGCACGCATAATCATGATTGTCTGAATTAATGATGGGATATAAAATATGTTTAATTGTACGTGTGAAAAATGTTTAATATTAAATAATAAAACATGTCAATTGATTTAGCGCACAAAGCAAACGGAAGTCGCACCGGCCGTGCTAACCACAGAGAGTACGCACGTCGATTTGACTGCATCCGGTCGGCAACACCAACAACAACACCAACAACAACAGCAGCAACAGCAACACCAATTGCAACAACACACGCAGTCACAATTACAACAAGCACAGCATAAAAACCAAAAATTAACAAATCTCAACTCAAGTCAACAACAACAACAACAACAACACCAACACAATGGCGCGCCCCACGCATCGAAGTCAGGCACAGATGCGGCGACCACTTCGGGCGCGGGCAGCGTTACGATACCAGTGGAGACGAGCGGCGGCGGTGGTGGCGGCGGACCGACGATGCGCACGATTGAATTGTCAACGGGTCGCATACGTGAGGGTTTTGCCAATGGCGATGTCATTGTCACGCTGCTGCCGGCAAACACAAAATGGCCGTGGATCACGCCCGCCATATTTCGACCGGAACTAGTGCCCGAAGAGTTAATGGCGCAAGGTTTAACGGTAAGTGTTGAAAAAGTCGCAAAACACAAAAAAAAAACCCAACAAAGTAAACGCATAAATCTCTGCTCCTCTGTCCACACAACACAACAGTTGACCGTCGAGGATTATGTGAATGCAATGGAAACTCTGGTCAATGACTATCGCTTTACCGTCTATAATATTTGCTACAAACGCATACTCGTCTGTTGGATTCTCTTCGCCTTCGCCGTGCTGCTCACGCTGCTCTTCTCCGGCCTGCAGGGCGTGGCGCTCTTCTCGCTCGGCGTCGGTTGGCTTTTCCTCAATGCTGCGGCCATCTTCCTCTGCATGTGGGTGAAGCTGCGCCTGTCGCGTGGCCTTGAGAAGTGTTTGGCACGCGTCAATAAACAGCTGATGCGTCATAAGATTCTGCTCGTCTTGGATGATCGCGGTCGGATTTCGTGTCATAAAGTGAATCTCTGTTTCTTGTACTTTGATGCTACACAATGTGTGAACTATTTGAATGAATTCTTGGAGCAGACGGAACAAAATGGCGGCGAGACAATCAAAGCGGGCTGGGAGGCAAAATTGGATATTGATGTGAATGATATTGTCATACAGGGCACTAATCCAGTGCGTCTGAGCAGAAAACAGGTGCGTGAAAAAGAATTTTTTCTCAGATTTTTGGTGCATTGCAAAAAATTTCACTTGGCTAACGCCATCTGTTGGCGAAATCAAGTTACCTATAAATTATGACAAGGGATTTCATGCCACGCCAATAGTAAGCGTCTTATACAAAGCCTATCATGTCCATCCATTCCTCACAACATATTCCTGTATATAACAACAGCAAACACAACAAAAAAAAATCATTTCAAGAACTTTTCTCTATACTATCGTAACTAACCCTTTTGCCAATAAGCCAATACTCTTACCAAAACCACAAAACAATAACTTATTGCATTAAATAAAGAAAGAAAAACGTCTATCAATATAAACAAAACTCACCTCACTCACTCTCTAGGCCGTAGCGCAAGAGCTCTTTCTCAGCTATCTGCAGCGTTGGGGCAAAGATTTTCTGCGTCGTCGTCTCGACTGGACCGTACAGGAAGCGGGCGTGCACGAGACGCCGCGACATCTACAATCATCGATTTGTCCGTGTCAATATGAGGAGGAAGTGCTGCGCAACAAAATCAAGATTCATCTGCAGCGGAAGCAATGCTGCGGCATCAATTGTCTGGGCTGTTGGCTCTGAACTTCTTCACACTCAAGCGGCACGAATGTACTTAAATACTTAAATACTTACTTACTTACTCTCTTTTCTTTCTTGTAATACTTGTTGATTATTTTAAAATTATTACGTAAGAGAAAACTTGTTTTATTTGCAATCTGCAATAATAATTGAAAGTTTAAAATATGTTAAAAAATATATATATATACCTTGTTTTTGTTGCTTTAAATTTAAATTTAAATAATTAATATTTAAGAATGTTTTTAGCACTCGGTACGTATAAAATTTGCTCTACACTATTTAACAAGCTTTGCTTTGGTTTTTTGTGCTCAACAAACTTCTAACAATTCTAACAGCATTTCTCAAACACACACACACCCATTCTTAGATCACCCTGTATATCATTCATGCGCTTTTTGTCTTATAACCAACTCGATCATGTGCTATCTTGTTTGCTCTTTTTCTTCCCCTCTCATTTGTCTCACTGCAGGAACGCGGCATGCAACTATTTTTACGCTACGGCTCACGTTGGGGCATGGAGGCGCTACGCGGTCTCGTCGATATAACACCCTTTGAACCCGGACGTCATTGCGGTCAATTTCAGTGTCCATGCCAATATATAAAACAACATTTGCAGTGCAAACCGAGAGGCAAGTTTAAATGTTTCGATTGTGTACATTGGGTGTTGGCCTCCGAACGTTATGATTATTAGCAAATTGGTATGGTCAGCTTTATATGTGTGAAATTCTGTCTTGACTTTGTTATGTTCTAAAAAAAAAACAGTTCTTCTGTACTACAAATTGTCTACGATTTCGATAATGCTTGAATTATGCTACACTTAAAAAACCGACCTATTATATTTTATGAAATTCCTTAACAAAATTATACTCATTTATAATCTGCGAAGATAATTTTTCCATAGCAAACATTTTTTTTCTTCGTTTGCTTTTGTTAACATTTACCAGTGAACATTTAAGCTAATTGTCTACTGTAGAGCTTTTAAGTAGAGTTAATTTATTTTCTTGTTGACTTGCAATACAAAGTTTTGTCTTCGCCTATAAGGTTTAGAAAGTTATATATTGGTACGGTGAAGACTTGAAAGACAAATAGCTGAAAGCAAACTACAAGACACTCTACTAAAAAGCTCTACAGTAGAAACTTGACACAACTTATACTTATTACACCTTAAGAAACATCACACAACACTCTTATACTTCACTTAGCGTATTATTTAGAAAAAAGGTCTTCAGGTTGAGCTACCAGTCTTATTTCATACAATCTCTTTGTCAGCCACTCTTTTGCTATTCAAAATTTTATACTTTATCATAAATTTAAAGTTTAACTTAATGAAATTTACTTTTTTTCTTGAACTCCAAAAACTTCCCACACCACAAAATAAAAAACCCACACTCTCTTGTACCCGAACCGAAACCCATGCCATACCAAACAATCCGCCCCACAGTTGTTGTGAACAGCGTAGGTCAAGTAGTTTGGACACGTTTTCCCATGTTTGGCGGCTAAAAGGTGTTGGCAACTCTGCGAACAGATCAAAATTATTTTCTCTTGTTTTAAATCACTTTACTTAAGTAAAACTTTTGTAATGCACTTTTATTTTTGGCTTATGTAATAATCATAGTTTTAATTGTACTTGAACCAATAAATGATATTATAAATATTACAGACTTGTAATGTTTAAAGGTGTTTACATATAACTCTTTTCCCTAGGGTATCCATGTGCTTGTGTGGCGTATGGTTCGGATCCCATTGTGACGTTGCATTATTAATGAATTGAAATAATTTTTGTGCTTTTATTTTTATGCTATTTTTGTGTATTTTAATAAAGAAACTAGATAACACTAACAAAGAAGCATACTTTTAATTTATTTATATAGTTTTAATTTATTTATATTAAGTAGGAAACTTGCGTTGCTGCCAACTTGTTTGAAAGTTTATTGTTTTTAAGTTGTGCACAAAACAACTTTATTTTGTTTAATTAAAAACACAGAAATGTGTGTTCAATACATTTCATTTAAATAAAGTTAACTAAAGCAATTATTTTTTCACTTGAGCGCTGCCAACTCGTGCAAATACTTTTTGCTTTCTTTAATAGAACACAAAAAAAAAAAACACTTTTGCCTTGGGTAATGCAATTTTACTCTTTATTAAAAATAATTGCTTAAAACAACTTTTCATTTTACTTTTGTTGTTGTTTTTGTTTGTTTGTTTTATTTTTTTAGTGTTCTCAAAAACAATTTCCACATGCAAAATTAATTTAACAATGACGACAAACAAATGAAAACTTCAGGCAAATATTTCTGAGCAAAACAAATCACAAATTGTCAGACATTCATTGAATATTATTGTATTTGCATTTACCCAATGCGTTGTCTCTTTCACGCGCACACACACGCTGGCTGCCATTGCCTTTGGCCACAAGCAATTAAAATTGTTTAAAACCTTTTCTTTGCACATTTTTTTTTTCACTGTTTTGTTTTTGAATTTACAATTTAAACTTTATTTGTGCGCAAATCATGCGTGTTGAACGCCTCAGGCTTAAATCTGAGTTGACAGTTTCGAGGCTTTTGTATTTCGTAGTATTTATTTTGTATGCCGTTTTGTTTTAACTTCAATTGTTTATTGCATCTGTTAAACAAAGTGACATTTAAGCGTTCGGGCAACAACATGTGCAATGCAGCAATGCACTTGCTTAATAGTTTGAAAAGTTTTAAATTTTTTATAATTTAACAAATACTTTTTACTGCATTTTAGGCACGGCATGTGTTAATTGTTTCCTATGGCTTGCAAGGCTTACTCAGGCCTAGGCATGTGCCAGCGGCCTAAGTCCACGTGGCTTTGCAAAACACATTGATTGAAGCACTTGACGTCAAATCAAAATGCAAATCGTGTACGAAAATCAAAGTTTGCAAACATTGCAAAATCTCATTTGTTGTTTCTTTTTTTGGCGCGTGTATTTGCCACACATTGCGCTCAACCAGTCAGCGCCAAGCGAGTAAGTAGCACAGGGCGTATGCGCAATAAAGTGTATTCGCCTACTTTTTTCGGCAATTGAATGCACGAAAAAGTTTTGCAATTAAAAAATGGGGGGTTTGCGTTTTTTTTTTATTTCTTTTTCAAAACAAAAACTAAACTAAAACAGATTTAAAAAAAAAGAGTAAAAAGGAACAAATACAAAACATTTGAAAAATTAAAGCGCATGCAAGCAAATACACTTCACGGCGTAAATAAACGCTCAAACTACCGAAAAACAAAGAAAAAGGGAGAACACTAATTTCGGCCTTCCCGAAGATAAAATACTCTTCACAGTTTTCTTTTAGTGCTCTTTTTATACGTTGAATTTATATTTCACTTTACCTTTATAAACGCATTGGGTAAAGAGATATGAAAATTTATCTCGGCTATTGTGGGTGGTGCCATGCCTACACAATGCTTTTTACGCCTCCTTTTGAACAAAAGCATAATGTTTCAAGTCGATTGGTTAGGAAACAAAAATGTTTTTCATAAAAGAACTTTAAAATTTTCAAGACTCCTCTTCGGGTACTCTTTCTAGGGTTCGGTTCTTAGTAGTTTTTAATTATATAAAGTCTAGTTTTAGTCTTCTGATCTGTTACAAACTTCAGAACTAAATAATGATACGGCCTGAAGAGTATAAAAAAGTATTGCATACTCTTGTGCGCGGCAACTGCAGTGTAATGAAATTTTCGGCGGGGTGCTTGCTCATTTTCCTGGGGGTTGTTTTGGGAAATAATGTTGGCAGCAAAAATGGTTTAAAACTCAATTAAAGTTTTGGCCGCAAAATAAATGGAAAAGTGTTGGCAAAAGGGTGCATAACAAGAGAGTATAGAAGGACGTGAAAAACGGAGTAAAATAGTGTATGAAAAAGGTAGTAAAATGTGAGCAACAAAAAAAAAAAAATAAAATAACTAACCAAATACTTGAAATCCTATGTTTATTTTGAATTTTTTATTTAATAAAATGAAACAAAAAGTTGTATGTTTTGTTAAGTAAAAATCAACAGCAACAACGACAACATGGTAGCGCTAAAAATAGCGCAAAATCACTTCTCGTCGGCGTGAAAAGAAGCCATCAACGCGGTTGTAATTCAAATGGCATGCACACAATTGAATTGCATTTCGGCATAGAATAAACTCTGAACACAACGAGTGCAGACGAAGTGAAAGAAGGGGCGAAAATATACAGGAAATGAAGAAGAAAAAAAGGACTTTGATGAGTCTGTGTGTGATTAGTTGGCGTTGAGCTCCGCTACTCTATTTTACTGTACTCCATTCCAATTGCTCTACTCCTCGCTACTTCGGCTCGTTTCAGCAGCAATGCGCACGCCAAAATATTTTCAAGTGCTTTGCTTGCGTTTCGTTTGGTTTGGTTTGCGCGTTTGGTTTTGACTTGATTTGGTTTGATTTGGTTTTCCGGTTAGTTCTCTGGCTTTGATGCGCGCCAAAATAGGCTCAGCTTTGCCGAACTTTTTGGGTTTAATGAAGTTTAACGAATTTAATGGTACTTTTGCAAACAATTCTTTTCAATTCGTGTTTTGATTATCGAAAGTTTGCGTACATGTATTTCGATTTGGTTTTTATTAGTGTAGAAAATCGCTGTACTATGAGTAAGTGTTTGCTTTGTTTCGGTAGAGTAATGCTGGAAATGAGTTGCCAAGCAGTGCGTGAGAAGTGCGCTGCTTATAAAGTGCTCAAAGCAGTTGTAGAGTGTTGGCCCAGCGGTCGAATTAGGTTGCAGGAGATGTTTACTTAAACAGTTAATTAAAAGTATAAAAAAGAAGCCTTAAATGGTCAATGCAGCGAATTTAATGTTAGACCGTCTTATGTTGTAAGCTCCAATGTGTAACATAAGCCGCAAATTACAAAACTCGCTTTCAACTTCATACTATCTTTTTGTTTGCTCGCGATAAAGTCTTAATTTAAACATTTTCAAATATTTGCTACATATTCTTCATGCTAATATGCAACAAATCTTACAAGCCGACAAATCACCTTCAATTATCACATATACTAATCAACGCACATAAATCACTCATACGCGCCATTGACTCAAGCCATTGTGCTAATACTAGGCAACTTCGCAACAACAGCAACAACTTTTCCTTATGAAAGTTGAGCGATAAAAACACATAAAATTTATGTTGAAAGTATATTTTATGAAGACATATCATAAGGTAAGTTGGGGCGCAACAAAAGAAAAAGAGGCTTCAGCAAATTGGTCGCTGTCAAGCAGCTGTCATAAATGGGTTATGGCCAACTTGTGTGCTACATACCTTTTGCTGCGAAGACTCAAGTTGACACAAACAAACCGTTAAGCCATCACACACACACAAGCACACATGACCTGCTCAAAGACACACGTAGCAAAGCGCTCAAGTATTAAGTTGCAAAATTGTTGGTAGGCAGCGAAAGCACAAGTTGAATATTGTTTGCTTATTAGGGTTGTCGAGTGTGCGTTATCTTTGCGTACTTTCTCTACTGTTGTTGTTGTTGTATTTAACTTCAACTTAGTGCGGGTGCATCATCAATCATCGTGTGGCAAGCTGACAACCCTAACGCATAATAAAATAACCAATAGCCAAGCACGCCTTTTGCGTCACTTATGCTTAATAGCGTCCTTCACACACACACACACACACACACACACACACACACACAGACACATACACAGACTCGCACATGCACAAATAACTCAGTTTATCATTTTTTCATGCTCATCTTTTCACGCTCGGCACTTTCATTGCCTGTTTTGTGTATAAATGGCGTGAAGCCACTTATCATAACGGTTAACCGTTGATTGCCCCCAACGTGGCAAAGGACTATCAGCACGAACGACGATGACATTCGATGGCGGTCAGTGGCGGCAGACGAACACAAACACACATTACACACACACACACACACACACATACATGTGCACATGCGGAACAATTATGCTAAAAGCGTAAATTTATAGTTCCTTTGCTGCTTCTTCTTCGCCGTCGGCGTCGGCGTTTTTGTTGTTGTTGTTGTTGTTGTTGTGCCTTAATCGACGTCATGTTCATTCGTTCGTATATTTTTTGGTATTTTGTTTAACCGGAAATGACCATTTTAGGCATTGAGTTGCCTATTGCCCCTTGAATTTGACGTTAATGTTTGCCAACTATGATTTCATTTTTAATGTTTTGTGTACTAATGTTGGCCCCACTTTTGCGGTTGTTTTTGTTGTTTCTTTGTTTGTTTTATTATGGCCAATATTTGTGTCGAATGCCTATAAACAGGAGTTGTATGTAATTTTATAATGATAGATGGTTTGGTTGGATTTTCATATGCGATTTATGGTTGAGCATAACAGTGTGGCTTGCTTGCAGTTCGGTCGAATAACGATTGTGGAAGGGCTTAAGACTATTTTGAGTGGCTTTAAATTAGCTTGGCAAATAATTGTGGGAGAAGTCATGCTTATTATTCTTTCTTTAATCCCAAGCTTTTGTTCTTTTATACTTCTTTGGCTTGAGTCTGGCTTAGGTCTGTAAGTTCGTAACTATCGAGTTTCTCTAGGTGAACTGAGTCCCACAGAATGATGTATAGTGCAATCCTCTGACTTCCACAACATAACAATACATCTGTCAAGAACAGTAAATCAGATAGGTCAAGTGATTCCCAGCGTTGCTGAGGATCGGAATAGAGGCCTGATAGGTATTGCCAAGAAGACAGCAGGAGAGATGATTCCTGTGGGTCTTCAGCACGCTCTATCTATATATCTATCTATCTATCTATCTATCTATCTATCTATCAATCTATCTAACATTTAATCTATAAAAACCGAGTGCTCCATTTACGAACAGCTCTTATAACAAAACTAATGCCACTAGCCGACATGTATTGCTGACACAAGTTGTTTTGTTATAACTTCTTTCATACAAAGTCTCTTCCGATATCATTTAACTGCAATAAGCGGAGAGTCTTTTACTCTGCTTATCTATCCAACTATTTATCTATTGTTCTCTAAATCTATCATTCATTCATCTTTGTATATTCATTGATACCTTTTCTTACATTCATTTATCCTGTATTCAACTAACTATCGCCTTATGGCTACTTCACTGTTAATTAGCTTCACTTCAGTTGCTTCTCGTTGAACTTTTCTGCTAAGTCTAGCATTAAGTCTCGTATAAATCACAAATATCCGACGACTTGTTTATTTTCCTTTGCCATTAACATTCTAATTCTAACAGACTTAACTAAACACCCTGTTTTCCACGCCAAACAACCAACATTTCCACAATAGCTTTTAGGTGCGAAAAATCGTACATTCCTGCGCGTGTAATCGCAGCGGAAAATTGTAGGAAAAAATAAAATAAAACTTTATTTAACGCTGAAAGCATGAATTAAGTTGTTTGTTTGTTCATTTGCAGTTGTTGTTTTTTCCCCCCAACGAGTACAACAACAGCGGAATGAAAAATGTGAAAAATGCAAGTGGAAAATTCAATTTGTAAAAGTGCATAAAAGTAGCAAATTGAGGCAGAAGCTGAGCTCAGGCGCGCACACACAAAAATGTTGACTTCATGTGTGCATGTGTGTGTTGATTCGGCTTGGCGAAAGTTTTCATTCTTAATGTTAACAAAGATTTAATTTTTGTTTTTTTTTTTTATTTATTTTCGACACTAGGCAACGTTTACATATGCTACAACAATACGACAGACAACTACAACAAGAATATGGAGTATAGCGACAACCACGTTGAGTTGAGCTGAGCTGAGCCGAGCTGAACGTGTGTAAATACAAAAACAACACGCGGCAAACATTGTAATTAAATCTACGTCAACATGATGCACAACATTTATATGACATTCTATATGTGAGTTTGTGTATGTGTGTGTTTATTTTCCTTGTGTTTGTGTGTGTAAGCGGAAAACAGCGTTAAATGTTGCCAATGACGACGCTGGAAGCAACGTATGCTTCCTTAGATGAAGGTTTGTCTACGACTGTCGCTGAATTTGTCTTCATGAAGTCGACAGAAGTCAAGTTTTACGACATTACACAGAGAAAAATTTAAAAAAGTCGTAGTTCAAACACAACTGCTTGAAATATTTAATAACTTTCAGCTAAAGGCTTCAAAGTATGCTATAAATCCAACAATTATACCAAAAGTATGCAGTGATATTTTGCAAATCATATTAGCATAACCGAAACGAGTAGCATAGTGTTACACCATCATAAATTTAATTAAATGAATGTGATGTTAATACAATTTAAAATATATTAGACAAAAATCATCACTTTATCCTTTCTTTTTGTGTTGCTACCTTAGACTCACCTCACTTCACATTATTCTATGACACATTCTTACTGTGTATGCGAACTGTGCTTAACGAATGAGATTCATAGACTAAACATTTGAACGTGCGCATATTTCTATAGCTCACTGTGCCTGTGTGTGTATTCACATATGTAGCGCAAGTACTTATATATGTGTAAGTGTGTACGTTCATATGTATTTATGCTGCTTGGTAATACAATTTGAATTGTCAACGTTTACAATGTTTTCGCTTTCAATTACAATTAAGTGCATAAATTAAATAAGCGCGCAACACAAACAATTCGCAACGAAGTGCTCAAGTGAACTATTTTTTTTATTTTTTTATTATATTTAACTGCAAAGGTTCGTTGGTCGGTTAGGGGTTTCCTTTTTGTGCCATGCATGACAGTTTTTAATTGTTTTCTGTTAGAGACAGAAAAGTTAAATTACAATTTGGTTTTGAAAACTGTTTGTGAAAGTGCAAACATATGATGAAGTGGAGTGGTTTGGCGTTGGTCAAACAACAATTGAAGAGTCGTGATTGTGCATGTTTATTTTTATCTAAAATATTTTAATCAAAAATAGTTAAGCATTTAAAGGTCTGTCATTAGCTATGTGAAAAGAGGGCTTTAGAAATTAGCAGAGTACTCTTCAAATATATTTAAGAAGTTAGACCTAGTTGGAACATGCAAAAAAAACTCTTTTTTAAGATTTCTTCCTAGCCACACAATAAAATAATTATCTCTCCACACGAAAGATATGTATTCAAAGAAGTTCTGTAAAAAAATGTATTTTAAAATATTTCAAAATGAATGTGCTACAGCAATTCTCGTAGAGGCTTACATGATAAAAGTGTTGTGCGGTGATAATTTTAGCTCATCACTGGATCATCGGAATTTAAAAAATAAAGATCGAAAGGTAATTCTAAAATGCTCAGGTCAGACGAAGGGACTTGAAAAATTATGAATTTTGACAAAAAGGAGGATGCTTAAAACTATTTTTATAAAAAAATTCAAACCGATCGGTAAAACCGTTCTCAAGTTACAGTAATCACCGAATTCGAAAACTGGTTTAGAGAAAAAGTCAGAGAGGCTACCATTCATTGTTGAATAACTTGAAAAGTATTCGTCGGGTCTTTTCGCAATTTTCAGAGAATATTTTTAAGATATTATAATCTCAGAAAATGCAAAAATAAAAAAAATACATTTTTTTTTAAATTCTAATCTACGTCTAACCCCTTAAATGCTACTGAACAATTGATTTGAAGTAATATAACTTGTTGTAAGAATTTTCTTTGTTCTTAATATTTAAATAAACCAGAAATTTTAAAGTAAACTTCGAAACAGAATTGTTGTTAGTTCTCTTGATAAGTGATTTTCAAACGACGCCTGAAATTATGCTACACAGTTTTCAAATATTTATGGCTGTGCCTTTACATAGGTGCGAATGACAGAAAGTTCGTCTTTTTTTTGTTTTTATTTTCTGTCTGTGCCATTAACCACTATTAAGTATATTACGTATACGCACCATTACCGCAATTAATTACATTTATGTATGCTACTTAAAAGCCACAAAACCACTTGTAATTTTCATTATGCCTGCCACAGTAATTGCTTGTAAAATATTTTGTCTATCAAATGTTACTTTTCATGTTCTTGTTGTGTCACTCACACACGCCAGCAGAACAGTTTAGTAATAATAGACGAGACCACCAATAGAAATATTTGAAGTATTTTAGCAAACACACACACACCCACACACACACAGACAAACGCACACACATGCACGCATAACAAAAGGCAACCACATGCTTATACGGTATTTACTTGATATTGCACACAAGACAACTTTTAAAATGTATTAAAAAAAAAAGAAGGGCGGGCGGGTGAGTTGTATGAATGAGTCTCGCATGTTGAAGTGCAGCGCGCTGACGGCATGGGTGGCCACTCACACAAGCGCCAAGTTAACACATTTTATGGCATTTTGCTGCTGGCATTGTTGTTGCATTCATTGTCGTTGTCGTTGTTGTTATTGCTGGCGTTGTTGGCTCGCTTCTGTTGCATTTTGCAGTCTTTGTTCGTTTGCTTTTATGCTGCTTGCAACATGTTTTGTGGGCATTTTTCGCATGCTTTTTATATATTTTAATGCAATTTTTCCTCATTTTTATTTTTTGTGCTCTTTTATATATTTTTTTTCAGCTTTTATTTTTCAGCATTGCTTTTGCATTGCACTTGGTTGCCATTATGTGCTTGTAGCGTGTGTTGCATGCTGCATTTGTTTTGTTTGCCGCTTTCAATTCGGTTTCTGTTTCGGTTCCTGTTGCTGTTTGTGGTAAATTGCACAATTGTTTCATGCTCGACTGCGCTCTCTTGTTACAGTGTTTTTTCTTTCCACATACAAAGTACCCTACATTGCAGTGACATACTTGGCACTCAGTCTTTAGTCTTAGTCTGCTCAACTTGCTGCTTGTTGTAATTTTCTTTCTATGTCCTTGAAACTTTTGTCGCAAGTATGTCTGCAATGTATTTCATGTGTTTACAAAGCAGCATTGCAGCGCTTTTTGTTTTGCAAAAGTTATACGTCTTGGCCAAGTGCTAGTGCATTTCACATATTTGGTCAAGTCGCCTGTAATTGGCCTCACTCATGACAGACGTAAAGAAATGTCGAGTTTTCAGCATTCTTAGTTACTAATTGTTGCTGTGGCTCAGTTGCATGACCTGACCTACATAAAGGTTGTGTTGTGCGCTGGCCTCAACTCTTTACTGTCAGAACGACTTTGCTTGACACACATTAAGCCTTTTGTGAAATTAGAAAAATGATTCATTTAAGTCTTCGCATTTCTTTTCTTTGGTTTTTGGAGTCAGCTGGCATAGATTTATGACACAAGTGCTTATAAATGTGTGCACATTTGATAAAATACGGCTACCACAGTGCGTATGAGCGATTTGATATTCTCTCAAAATGTTTTCGAAGAACTTTGAGCAAGAATAGGATTTGAAAAGCCGAAAAAAGTGACATTCACTTTGATATATTTGTTTTTGGCATAATTTCAATAAATTGTTTTAATAATATTATGTACAGAAACTTACCGTTAACATTTCCTTTGGTGCTTGGAACAACAGTATAAATTTTCAAACCAATAGCAACTCAGAGTTTTTTGAAAAACAAAATATCGATGTTTACTAAATAAACCGGATTGAAGAGTATTGAAATCGAAAAATCAGCAAGTGCTTCCTGAAAGTATGCAACGAGTTTTTGAAATGTATAAATTGCCATCAAATAATTATTAAAATACACTTTTCATTCACTTTTGCACATTTTATATTTATTTTCAATATTAGTTGGTAAAAGTTTTCTGCAAAGAACCAGAAAAAAGTTACAACAATTCCCAATTGGAATACCACAAAAAAAGTGCTGTTCTCTGCATATCTCAACTTAAATGCTATTCAAATGGAAAATTTCTTCTTAAGAAAATTTGTTGTCGAAAGTAAAGTAAAGCGCGCGAAAAATGATAAGGATTTTACTTGAGCACACATTGCCGAGTAGCGTCAACAATAAACACATATACATATGTCACAATGATATGCAGCGATGTGAAACATCAAACAATGTGACGTCATGTAAGTCATGTATGGCTAATTACAACTATATTGATATTGTTTTTATTTATTCTTTTTTTTTTTTTGTTTTCCATTAAACTCATTTATCATATGCTCTGCATTTTTTTATATTTTTTATTTTGGGTTTTGTTTTAATAACAGCAATATTTTTCTTTCATATATCATTTTTTCGTATTTTTATTTTTTATTTTGTATGACATTTGTTTTATGTTTCTGTTAAATATTTTTTTTTGTTTTTTTTTTATTTTTTTTTTGTTGTTTAATGGTAACATTTTAACTGCAAATACATTCAATAATTATAAACATTTTTATTTATTGTTATTTTTAATTTATATACACAAAGAAGAATGTCAATTGTTTAGCCTCTTAAATTTTTTTATTTTATATTTTTTGTAAAGTTTTTCTTGTTTTTCTTTTATACAAAACTCTACAATTTTGTCATTCATTTATTTTTTTTTATGAGTTTCATAGCATAAATGTTTTATTTATTTACATGTAGTCATTTTAATTGAAATATTTACACATACAATTGCTTAATGAATTAATTGTTTGCATATTTTGTTTATTTTTTCTGTTTTTTTTTTTAATTTTTGTCACATTTTTATAATATTTTTTTTTACATAAGGAAGCAGAATTGTTTTTGATAAGTATGAAAAAGTAAGGAGCGAAAGTGGAAAAAAATATTATGATTGCACGTAATTAAATGCAAATGAGATAAATTAAGTTATGTAATTATATTAATTACACATTTGAATTTTTTTGATCTTTTTTTTTTAGTTGACACTTACAATATGCTTAAAAAGTATGCTATGGTTTTTTTACTGGCTTAACCTATTGTCATTAAATTAATTACTTAATTTTTTTTTATTCTCCTTTTTCTTTTCGTTTTTTGCTAAATTTACTATGTAAATTCGCTAATTTCTGTTATAAATATTTCATCTAAATGCAAATTTGATTAACGTTTTTTTGTTTGTTGTCCATTTTTTGTTTTAATTCATTTTATCCTTCATTGACTATAATTAATTTATTTGTAGAGCAGATCTTATTTCAATTTCATTTTCTTTTTTTCATTTATGATTTTTAACGCTTTGTTTGCAACGCGTTAAATCATTAACATTTTTTTTTTATTCTCTTTTTTAAAAAATCTTCATTTCTTTGTGGGCTAATGAATATGTAATCAGTTTGTGGAAATTTTCATTGTTTGCAATTATATTTTTTTATGTAAGAGTTGAAATTTGTAAGCATGTCGCCAACGGCATTTTTATATGTATTAAAGCAAAAAGTATTAAGCATGTATTGTGTATGAAACTCATAAAATAATAAGCTGTGACGTGCGTACATTTGTGAAGAAAGTGTGCAAGGAGTGAATGTAAAGTGTAATTAAACAAAGCATTAAAAGAAAAAAAATTAATATATAATAATATAAAATAGAATAAAAATGTTCTGTTTTTGATGTTATGCTCAAAATATCTGCCTTAAATATATTGCTGCCAATTTAGCGACTTTTTTAAACAAAGCAAAAGTTCGAACACTAGACTGCCGTATGTTGCACGTAGCATCAGGTTACATAGCTGTACTTAATGCTTAAAAATGTCTAAATTGGCCGCAATGACTTGTTTCATACTTGCATACAAAATTGCTTTTGAATAGGCATGATTTTTGAATGCCGCCACCACTAGTACCAACATGCTATTCAATACTAAGTTAAAGTTATCTTTGATATCTCTTTTCTTATAATATTCAGTAAAGAAAGGTTACTTACCACTTCTGACTCTTGGGCTTCGTCTTCATGCATCGCAAACTAAAGTGAAATTGTCTTTTGCTTTGCCAGCTGCCTTTGTTGTGTGTGTTGTTGTTTGTGTTATCTGCAACATGCTTCGCTTACAAATTCAATAAAACATGATTTTTTATGTTTGTATGTGTCTTCAACTTCCTGTGTCTGTATCTGTATATGTATATGTGTAAATGTTTATCTGTGTATATGTTGTATATTCCTTTACTGCTGTTGTGCCCTAAATGAGTTTTTTGCAATTATTTGATTTCATCTTGAGAACTTTTTAAAGTAAACTGCAAATATATTTGACGTTGTTGTTGTTGTTGCTGCTGTTGTTGCTGTGGCCTTTGTTATAGTAGTCGAAGCAGACATTGTTGTTGTTGGCATTTGTTTGTAGCAAGAACGCTGCCGTCGCCACAAAAATGATGTTAAATGCCTATTTTTGCTAATAGAAAATGTAACGATATGCGATGTGGCATTGTTGATAGTGTGCAACAACAACAAAAACAACATGAACAACAATAGAAACACGAACAATAGCAAGCATATGGTTGAAATAACAACAAAGGCGCGCCTTCGGTTTTGTTGTTGTTGTTGTTGTTGTAACATTACTATGCAAATGAGTAAATGGCGTTGAAATGTCGATGGCACAAAAGACTGAAATGTTGCCTGACGCAATTCGAATGGCACACGTTGCGTATGAGTTATATGCGAAATGCTGCGCTGTGTCACTGTCGCTGCCATCATTCTTGTTGTTGCCTCTGTTGCTGCTTTGTTTTGCCAACTGCTAACAACGCTGGTGTCGACAACAGTCTCCGGTGGTTGTGTTCTTTTAGTTGTTGTTGTTGTTGTTGATGTTGTATGAAATGCTACCAAATTTCGCATCGTCTTAAACGCCCTCAAGTTGGCCGCAAGCGCATAACTCGATAAACGCTCGAAAATCCCAAATGATTGCGTTTTAATGCCGCGCATTATTTGTGCGAGTAGATTATGTTGTGCCAGTGAGCCTGCCGCATTGTGAAATGCTCCGGGCGGATTACGCACAGGCGTTTGATTGCCATCGCCAGCGCCATTGCCGCCAACACCGCCGCCATGGCCGCCGTTGTGTCCGTTGCCTGTGTGAACGAAAATGAACAAGAAAATGTCAGCAATGAGTTTCTTCTTCTCTTTTTGGTTTTCATTATGATTATTTCTAGCACTTTTTTTCTTGCTTGCTAAAACAGTGCTCAGTGCGGCATGCGTTTTAGCCTCTATATATGCTATGGCATATTTTCTTCTACTTTTGTTTGCGCTTAATAGTCTTAATGCTAAATGATTGTTTTGGCTTATTGACGGTGCGTTGATTTATTGATTGGTTGGGCGTGGTAAGCATTTTTTTTATAAAGAATATCAGCAAAGAATGTGAAAGATATGTTTGGAAAGCGATAGAGATGAAATGTGGAAGAGGACTAAGTGTGGAATTTTTATGTGTTCAGAAGCGAGGAGTTTGTATAGTTTTCCCAAAGGTATTAAAGTAATACAACTTCATTAAGTAAAACATAAGTTTTGATGATGAAATAACAAGAAAAAAAATAGAAGTCACGCATCACTGCTTTTTGAGTGATTTCTCTTAAGATGTTTGATCCTGTTAGAATTTAACAAAAAATCTATATTATTTTATGCATTTTCCTAAAATAGTATATTTTAAAAGCACCCTCTACAAATTTCTGTCAAATCCAACTATTTTTTTTAAGATTTATGTCTTTCAATGAAGTCGCCTACAGTGCACTCAAAACTTTAAACACCTCTTTCTGGAAACCATCTTTTCGATATCGATGATCAGTATAACTTGAGAACTATGAATGAATGAATGCCAATTGGTTTGCAATTTTGTCACTTATTTAATAAATAATTGTCCACCGGATGGATGAAAAGTATTCTAGAGGAAGCAGAGTGTAGTAATATTTTAACCAGCACTGTGTCGAAGCATTGTGATAATTGATTAGCTGTTGACAGAAGTGTTTTGAGTAATTTTATTTGGAAATCATTTGTTCAATGAAACAATTGAAAGGTGACTTGTTACCATTTCTAAGTCTACAGCACTAAAAAAGTTCGAAGAGACTTATTGATTACTGACAACTATAAATAACGCCACTTTTTCGTACTTTCTGACAACTATTCAACGCAAAGTTCAACAGGTCAAACAATAATGACAAATAAAACAGCCCTAAAACTCACAAAAAGCCTACACAGATTTCTATAAAAAGCAACCACATGCTTTTAACATAAAGTTGTTTGACTTTAACCTTTCGACGTCTTTACTCAAACTAATAAAAAGAAGGAAAAAATGAAACAAGTCAGTGTCATTTATTTATAGTTCCAACTTAACTTTACCGCAATTGCCCAAAACCGAAGCGTCTAAGATTGCTTACTCACTTCGGTCGTTCTGGCTAACACGGGTCTGTTGCAACACACACACACAGAGACACACTACTTTGCAATGTCATCGCTTCGTGCGGTCAGCATAAAAGTCACCGTTGAGGTTGATGACGATGACGAAGTTGAAGACGACGATGACTATTACTTGATAATATTTTATGTTAGACATGTTGGGTGAGTGCACTCTCTGTCTGTCTGTCTGTCTGTCCTTCTTTCTCGAAATGTCTCTATCAAAGTGTCAATGCTCATTGTTGTTGGTTTTCTTGTTATTTATGTTGTTGTCATCGTGGGTTGTGCGTTGTGCTCGTGTCACGTTTGATCGAGTGCGTTTGGCATTACACAGTGACCGCACGTAAATGTTGGTTAGTGTCAGCACAGTGCGTTGAGCTCATTTGGTTTCAAGTTGAATATATATTTTTTAATTAAATTGTTTGATGTGAAATGTATTTTAAAGTAGATTTCTTGTCAGAAGACACATGATGTGGTTTTTTTTAAGCACATGTTTGATGATTGTCGTGCTTTGACTTTGCGAAATGCGCGCGATTGAAGTCTTACGAATCTACTTGACTTTTGCGGCTTAGCAGAGGCGTTATTTCAAAATTGAATAGCATTATGTGTGCACTGAGATGCTTTGCTGATTTCCAGTACGCTTCCGTGAAAGGTAAGGCTCCATTAACATTCCATTAACTAATTACAAGAGATTCACGAAGTTCTCTCTGTTGGTTAGCCAGCATAATCTAACATGATCTAATCTTATCCAATCTAAATGCACTTTCAATACTACAAGTTCTTCCAGGACTTCAAAGTATCATCACATTAACTCTTCGCTTCTGGCGTTCTCTCTCCCTTAATTTTAGCTTCATTAGTTTTTCCCACACTTCCTGAGCATTACCAACCACTGTACACAATTGGCTATTAAATAAATTTTATCTGCTTTTAATCTTTGGCATTTTGGCTTTTCATCAGCAACAACATAAATAACAATAAAGTGGTTTTATATATGTGTGCACTTCGATGCTTTTGTCGCTGTTTTTATTCCGTTTTGGTTTCATAAATATCAAGTGATAGATGTGCGCACACACACTTCACTTGTCACAGTTCATTTGAG
This sequence comes from Phortica magna, assembly GCA_037044515.1. Classification (NCBI taxonomy): domain Eukaryota; kingdom Metazoa; phylum Arthropoda; class Insecta; order Diptera; family Drosophilidae; genus Phortica; species Phortica magna. Next base: position 294,745 of record JBAMBP010001193.1, read on the forward strand.
ACTACTTTCACCCCCATATGCTTGACCATTGGCATAGTCGTTAAGCTGAACGACAACAAAACAAAACAACTCAAGTCGTCAATGACCCAATTTCATTGTCCATGCCTATTTAATGCCAACAAAAAGTCTCTTTGTTAATATGAAATCGTTGACATTTTTTGTTCGTCACTTTACTTCACTGTACTTTAGTGTACTGTACTGAATGCATGAATATGATGAACGCACAAACGAACGAAGGGAAAACTTTTCCGTTGTGCATTTTTGATGGATTGGCGACTGTTTGCATAAAACAGTAATAAATTATAGCCAAAAATCCAGCTATCGTTCATTGAATGATTGAAGGGCACGCCACACACACACACACACACACACGCATACATATATACATTGGCGAAGTGTCAGACAATTTTGACAGGACGCGAACGCGTTCGGCCCGAAGCGTTTGTTTCAATGTCGTGCGCGATTTCGAAGCGCGATTTCGGCTTTTGTCGGCGCGCAGTGACGCGTCACATTTTGATTTCATTTGCTTTTTTTTCTCTTACTTATTTATTTATTTATATTTTGCCTTTTATATTTTTATTTGTCTGCACTCGATTTGATATTTTATTTATAAGCTTTTGGCGGCATTCGAAAATGGAAAAGAAAAAAAAAAAAAAACAAAAACAAAAAACGACAACACTGTCAAAATGCCAAGCGGCAATCAATCAAATATTCGATAGGTACACTTTATTTTTGTTTCTCTTTTGAGTGTTTGCGTTGGTGAGATTTATTTTTTCCGATTAAGTTTTCCAACTGCTCTACAGCAGGGCTGGCAAAAGTGTGCGCAGCATGTTGGAAAAATGAAAAAAATTATGTTCACTTACAAAATCAATATTTATAGTTGGGATTTTTCCGTTTTGCTTTCAATATTTATTGCTTCGACGCCCTTTTGAAAACAAAATCTCGCTTTGAATTTGACATTTGTGTGGATTTGCTGTTTTTATTTGCGCTTCTATTAAAAATACTCCCTTCTTTTATTTGAACTTTGAAGTTAACTAAAAAGCATTTGATATGCGTATTTTTTCGGAAGCAGTCAAACAGAGCGTATGATTAATTTTTTGTTGGCTTACAGATTATTTATCCGAAATAGTCTTTTATCAGTTGTAAATATTCGATTTTTATTTTGCAAAGGTAAAGATTAAATTTCTATTGAATTCAACAAGAGCGCTTTGCCACAAATGAAGGCTTTTAGATACTTTGAGCGAAACGTTAAGCGGCTCATAAATAACTAAAAATATCGAAGTGAAACATTTTTCTAGTTATGTATCGCCAAGTTGCTTAATGCAACTCAATGTTGCCGATTGGTGCGATTTATAATATAATAAATACATTTAATCATTAAAAAAGTAATTTTCTCTTCAAAAAGTTCAATTACTGAGAATCAGACTAATAAAACTCATATATGTTTGCACACTTGAGTCTTTAACACTCATAAAAGCCACTAAGTGACTTTAATCCAAAGTACTCCAAGTGTAAAAAAGGCAAGTGAGTAAGTCATAGTTGCTCATTTAGAAAAACTACAAGCTGAAAAACATTGCAAATGATTAACCATAAAAAATGCATGCAGTTTTTCCAACTTTTTGGATTGTCTGCATGAAAGTGTACAAGTTCATTAGTTTCATTATTGCGCTAAGTGTGTCCGTCTGTCCGTCCGTCCATCCAGACAATTTAAGCATTTTGTGCAGCAATTGTGCAATCGGGCTGCCTTCACTATTTGTGCTTCGTTTTGTCGATTGATTCATTGGTTGCATTTTTTTCTTTATGGTGTGCATGAGTTCGTTAGTGCATCCGGTTGAGCGAATGGCGGCACTTCCGGTTGCATGCATTACATAATCGAATTTAAATTGAGGCAACGACACTCAGCAGTTTTTGAATGTCGTTTCGCGGTTCGCCATTGAAAACTTATTGATTTTTGCCTAAATTTTTTTGAAATAATTATTGTAGCAGAATTTTTAGCTTAATTTTTTTTAAGTAATAAACGCTGAAATTTATTTAAATTCATTATTTGTATTACAATTATTTTTTCTCGTCACTAATGCTCATTTAAACAGATTGCGTAAATATTTTATGGTCATATCCAACCTCATTTGCATTATTTCGCTGACAGAAAGTATGCAATAATTTGTTAATGTTACAAATGATTGCACAAAATAAATAACATAAAACGATGTTAACATTTTCAAAACAAGCGTTGGATATTTTGCATTGAACGCAACAAATGACAACCGATTTTATTGTCCATTTATTTTATTATATTCATGATTTTTGGCAAATGTCATGTGACAGTCAATAAATGCGACGCACACACACATACACAAATAATATTGCGATACAATGTCAGTGTCAATCAAATTTGAAAAAAAAGACAGCAACAACAACCATACAAAATGTTGCCTTTCATGTATGCATTTGATGGCATTTTTATTGCTAAATTTATTTGACTCAAATTTGACAAAACGTGCGGCAAATCGAGTAAAAAGGAAAGGCAAAATGCACTTTGTGTATGGGCGTGTGTGTTTGTGTATGTGTTCGGTTTTCGACTATAAAATGCCCACAAACACGAAAAACGTTAAAAATACACGTTTTTGTCTTGTTGCCTGCCTGACTGCTGCCTGACTGCCTGACTGCCTGCCTGCTTGTTTGACTGACATAAAATGAAATAGAATAAAATAAATTGGCATGTTTTTTTTGGGTCATTTTGTGGTCTGCTTGTTTTTTGGCCCCTTAGCTCAGTTTGTCTGAAAAATGTTTTACTCTGCAATGTTCAATTCATGTTTTCACGCGCAACGACATCGATCAGCATTTTTGGCATGTAGTCGTATTCAATTGCTTGAAAATGAGCAATGCAACGAAAAGTTTTGCCGTCAAGAGTCATTTAGATTGCTCAGTGGTGAGTGAGGCATTGAAAATGTTTAATGTGACTTGAGTTTAAAAGTTGTTAAGCAAAAACACAAAATTTCTAAAGTTGAAAACTCGATCTACCACTTAAAAAAAATCATAGCATACTTTTAGTCTTTGTTTATGTTAATAATTTGCATTTTTACTGTCATATAAGCACAAAACTTGCAGCTTTTTCTACAATCACTGCTAGTCGCATTGACTGTTATGATTTTATCTCAACTAATAACAGAAGCCCATTCTTTTAAAATATCATAGCATATTTATATTCAGCCACTGTGAATGAACTACACTTGTAAATAGGAAATTAGTTATTTGAATGTTTTTGACTTTGTTCTTATTGCTTTTGTTTCAAAGTGTAATAAACTGTTGGCAGAGAACATAAATCAAAATATGAATCAAAAGAAAAAGTAATAAAATTATGAAATTAAAACACAAATAAATAAAACACGACAAGTGCAGTAAAACAAAAGAGCCGGAATTGAAAGCGCTGCAATGTCATTTCCTAACAAAAATTTAATTAATTTTTACGTGGGTACTGAACACTTAACGACAAACAAACGACGAGTAAGTCAACGACAACGGCAATGATGACGACTTCAATTGCGAAAAACACACAACAAAAAAAGGAAAAATATGAAAAATATAAAATAAGAAAAACATAAAAATTTTGTGCAATAAAATAAAAGACGTAGCAAAGACATCAGAACGCGAACAACAAGTCAAACTTATTACGATTATTATTATGAAAAAGTGTACAGCAAACTGAGCAGTGGCAGCGCACAGGCGCATAATAAGGACATGCTGTAAAGTATGAAGTATGAAGGACGGTAGCACGTAGATTTAACTACTTAAGAGAAATTATGATAGCGCAGTGAAAGGACGAAGCAGCGAGTCGAGGCACGATAGCATGAAATGCGCGTAAGGAGCTCATCGTTACACAAATGCAATGCAGCGAAGGATGTGCAACATGAATGAAAAGTGCAAATTATTATGAAAAGTGTTAAAGTGCAAGAGAGTGAGAGAGACAGAGAGACAGCGAGAGAGAGAGACAGTGGGAGCGTGTATGCTAGAATGTGAGAAAAAACTTACCTTGTGCAACGTCGCGCCACTCTTCAACCCCATAATCAGGCAAAGCGTTTGAATCAAATTTATTTCTATGACGTCGCTTGCCATCTTTGCATTTTCAATGCAATATTTTCACAGTGTAGTTGTCGTAACGTTGTTGTAATTTTGAATTTTGTTTTTATATTTTTTTCATAGTTGTTGTCGGTGTAGTTGTATGAATGGTTGTTTGGTTGGTTTGAGGAAAGAGTTCATAGGTCGACAAGGAGTGGAGGACATGAAAGAAAAATCAAAGGTAAAAAATATTTTTTTGTTTGTTTTTTTTATATGTTCTTGGTTGCTTGTCTTATTTAAGTTTTTGCATATTTATTTGCATTTAATGGCGTTTAAAAGAAGGAAAGAAAAAATAATAAATAATAAAAAAAAGAAAAAAGAAAACAAATGTTCAAACAGCACGAAGCGTGCAACAAAAGTTGCTGCGCACAACAGTATGCAACAGAAAAAAAGTAAAGTGAAAAGGTGCGGAAACTGGGCGTGCAATAAAGAAAGCCAAAATGGTGCATGCAACGTAAGTCAAGGAATGTGGTCAGCGTGAAAAGCAGGATGAGAGATGAGCAAAAAAACGGATACATATTCTTTTATTGTTGTTCTTGTTGTTGTTGTTGCTTTCCTGTCGTTCTTGATTATAATAATTTTATTTCAGTATCGCTCGTTTTGGTCGTTTCAGTTAGTGCAATTTTTTTTTATTTAATGCTTTACTTTTCTTTCATTTCTTTTTTGTATTTTTTTACGGTTTGTTGCTTGTCTTAAGTGGCACAAAACATTTTTCTTGTTGTGCTGTCAACATTCTTTTTGTTTTCTGTTTGCTTACTTTTTATGTCTTCTGTAATATTTCTTTTAGGTTTGAATGCGACGCTACACTTTTGTGGCAAATAAAATGTGCAATAAATGCAGTCGGGCACTTGAGTTATTCAAGTGTTTGTAAGACGGACAAAAGCGTTGAAGATATTTTACGCAAGTGGTTTGGGCTTTGAAGGCATGAGGGCTTTAAAACTTACGGTTTGAGTAAATTGTAGTAATATTATGAACTATGCTAGCCTGAAAGTATGCTATAGTGACTTCAACAAAACTACAGCATACTTTTATGGATCAAATAAATTACTTTATGTGCTTTGTTTCTTTAATATGAGGTTGAATGCGCGATGATCGTGTAGTTGAAAGACTGAATTTAAATAAATCATGCTTGAAAATGTGCAAATTCGACTTTCAAATAAAGCTATTAACAGCTCGTAAAGCATACTTTTGTGCGGCAATAAAATTTTAGTGCTCTTGAATGCTTTTTAATGCCGCACTGCTTAAAAAATGTTATAAAAACAGAACTAAACAAACAAGTAAGCTGAGTAATAAAGCATAAGAAGAGAAATAAATAAAGCCATTAATTACTTTTTCTGCTGTTCATCGTACCTAAGCTTCGATTGAGCATAGCCATTTCAGAGATGATGGCCGTTGTTGGCGTTGGCATTTCTAAAATGTAAAAAAAGAAGGCAATTAAAGACAATTAGCAAATTTTAAAGTCATTTTCGATTTCGATGCTTACCATCAAGTTTTATGTTGCCATCGGTTTCGCCCAGTGAGTTCTTTGCCACGCAACGATAAGTGCCAAAGTCATTCGGACCAACAGCGCGTATTTTCAGCTTCATGTACTTCATATAGCCATTGACCGCGGATGTTGTCTCATATTTGTCGCCAGCGCGTGAAGTATCTGCAAGCGAGTAAAAAGAAAAAAAAGGAAAATATTTCACAAATTAATTGAAAAATTTCTGATTATTAAAAAAATCTTATTGAAATAAATGCTTTGCTTCAATTAAAAATAAAGCATTACATTAATTAATATAAAATTCTTTTGTAAAGCAACGCATTTCTTTTCCATTCTTTTTTTTTTTTTTGTATCTTGTTTGCTCTCAACATACTTTGCTCATTATTATTTGAAGACTTTCTGCTCAAATGAAAATAGTGAAATGCTCGACATTTCTTCTTTAATTAACTTGCCATAGCAAAATTAATTAATTAGTGTCACATACAGTCGAAGTAACTGATTTCAACGCCCATACAAACACACAAACGCCAACACCAACACGCGCCTCACACCATTTTTCTTAACTTGAAATATATGCGCGTAATTAAAACTGGCGTCGCATTTTCCGCACAGTGTCAACAACCAATACGCCCTTGTTCCACGCCCTCTCCCGCACGCCTACACGCACATGTTTGTGCTTGCTTTAATTGCACTAAACATATTTAAGAGGCAAAAAGAATAGAAAAATAAAATAGACTTGAGTAAAAGAAAGTGAAATAAGAAAAAAAGTTAAAAAAAAGTAAATAACAAAAATAATGCACACTTGTAGTTACGGCCAGCGGGTCGGGGTGTGTTGAGGTGATGTGAGCGCGGCGTGTGTTGAGCGTCGTGGAACAACTAAAAAGCAACTTTTCTCATTAATCAGTAAAAATCTAAAAGAAAAGTTTTTGCTACGTCGAAGCTTCAATTTCGTTCGACTATTTATACTGCATACACTTGGGCGTTTGCTCGGCTGTGCGCTGGCAAGTGGTTGGAGATTGTTTGGCAAGCGGGTTTGGTCGTCAGGTGGCACAATGGGCTTGACAGTTGTTATACCAATTTTTTTGACTTCATACTAAGTCGTTAAATAGTGTTTATGTTGGCCTGAGCTGGCTTTGAGTCTCTTCATCGGCTTATGGCGTTTTATAGCATAAGACGAGCGTGGTATATAAACTTAATTTCATTTTGATTGCCTTTAGGGGCACCTTTGTTCGCATGTATTATGTTGTTGCTGCTGTTGTTGTTGCTGCGGTGCAGTCGCGGTGCGGCAAAGGCAACAGTAAAAGAAATGCGATATCGCATGTTACTCATACGTCATGTTGTACCTGTGTGACAAATATCTTTCGTTCAATTTTGTTTTTTTTCCATTTCATGTTGTCTTTCTTTTAGCGTTTTTATAACGTTTACTTTCTCAATTTCTTTTATTTTTTTGGGGTTTTGTTTAACAAGCTTGGCGTGTGCTTCTGCTTTAATATTCGTGCCTTGGCAACACGCAAACATATAATTTCGTTTGGCGCAAGATTTTAACTTGTATACAAATACTACTAAAATAAAAGTTGCAGATTGAGGCCAAAAACTTTTAATAACGCTGCGGCGACACACACACACACACACACACACACACACAAGCACATACATAAACACTGACAGGGATATATGATTCATTGCGACTCGTGTGCTTGCTGTTCGTCATGTGTCGTTCGTCGACGTCGTCTGGCATTGTGTGTCGCATATGAGTGCTTAAAATTTATTATTCAACTTTCGGCTCCTTGTCGTCTTATTCTTTCCTCTATTTTTTTTTTTTTTTGCATATGTAATGCGATTTTGATTCAAATAAATGATTCTTTCTTTTTTTTAGTTTGTTGAACGCCATGTCTTTGCTTAGTTGATTTTTCATGTTACACGACGCGTTTTTATTTTATTGAACAAACAAAATGGCATTTAAACATAAAATATATGTTGCTATTTTCGGTGTGTCTGTCTGTTTGATATTTTTTTCTTTTATTGTTGCTAATGAGTGTCGTATGAGCGTGAGGTGTCGCGCCGTTTGCATTCGTTGGTTGTCAGGCATGTGACTAATGTGACAGATGTCATTGGCCTACATATGAGTGACTCTGGATGAGTCTTGTTTGCTGATGTTGCAATGTCTCAATGGACAATGAAAATATGATTGACAAATGTGGCCAGACTTGCGCAAGAGTTGTTAATAAGCAACAAACAAAGCAGTTTTTTCATGAGGCAATGGAAAAAGTATCTCCTTTGTTATGAAAAAATTCTATCTCAAAATTATTATTAGAGCAAGTCAAGGGCTCACAGCGCTGCCTTTTTTTAAAAATAAATAATTTCACCTTACCACAAAAAAATATGAGCTTGGCTTTGATTATTGATTGACTGTTTACCATTCATCATTTTCTCATTGTCATTTTTCATTATTAGTCATTATATTTATATTAAATGCCTTAAAATGCATCCCGATCTTTAAACAAGCACTACATTGGCATAGTATGGCAACACCAACAAACATTTCTGAACCTTGACACCCCACATTTGAGGCAGCGCTGCATGAAATTATTTGATATTTAAACTGCAACAAATAACTACAACAATAACAATCAGTAAAACGCAGATTATACATTTTCGTTTCATGCTTTTAGGCGTTTTACGCTTGTACGCGTTTTTCCATTTAAACTTTTCACAGGATTTATTTTGTATAAAGTGCATGTTGTTGGCATTTTTTGGCCAATGTGATTATGTGCAAAATAATTTCCGACTCTGCAACAACAACAGAAATAAAGTCGCGTATAAAATATTAATCATACGTGCTGGTATTTGATGTCTGTGTATGTTTGCTTGAGCGTACTTGCGTTTATTTTATTACGATTTTATTGCTAATAAAATGTGCGTTTATTTTACATATAATTTGTGTCGGTTTTTTGTTGAACGCTTTTTATCATTTGTTTCAAATATTTCTCCTTAATTATTTGAAGGTTTTAAGCTAATTTTTTCACATTTTGATTTTTATTGAGTTTGAGCAAACATTTTTGTGCGCAAACCGACAATTATCATTTGGTTAATTAAATGCTTCTGTGTCTGTGAAATTGTTTCAGTTTTTTGTTGCGGTCACGCAAAGCTTATTAGAATTTAATACGATTTGGCATGTGATCCCGTTTGTTTAACCATTTTTATTTGGTTTTTGTTTGGCATTATAAATTTTTAATTAAAATTCTCTTTTTTTCACAATTTGTATTTGTTTTTTTAAAACTGCTGATTTTGTTTGCCATTTTGTTTCACGAAAACAAATTGTTAAATTTAATATGTATTAAAGTTATATAGAAGTCTCCAACAATCTTGTTTTACAGTTTTTTACAGAGTATAAGGTAGAAGATGGGATACCAATGAGGAGAAGGATTACAAGGCATTCGAAATGAGTGACTCTACACCAATAAACAGGTAACTTGAGCAGGTAAATGGAAATCTCAAGCAAACTTTTTTATCTGGATCGATGCGTGTACAAGGGGAAGAAGGGCAGTCAAAGAAGAAAACGACCTCCAAGAGTATAAATTGAAGAACTGAATAGGGGTTATACTTATTGATTGATCGTGGATAAAACAACTGGTTTCGAAACAAAAAATCGCCATTTATAATCTGACATTTCCGACCTTTTAGCGGATGGTGGTGCTTGATGAAGAATAATATAAATAGACAGTAGTAATCACGGCTTATTCTTGAAAGCAATCACTAGAGATAAGGAGTCTAGAAAGATTCCAAATATGTTCTTGTTTGCTTTTTAAATTATTATTTTTCTTTCTGTATTTTATTAAAATATATATTAAAGTAAACATTTTTACAAGAAAAAAGGCACCTTCACTTTTACTTTATTAAATTCATGCCAATGCAAAAGTTCCGCCACATTTTCTTTTTGTACGACGCACAACATGACGTAGCAAAATAAAATACTCGGCAAAAAGTAAAACAAAAACATTGCTCACGCGTATTTCTTTGTTTTTGTTGCATGAGCTGCATTTCCTGCACTCTTGACACACATAGACACATAGCACACACACGTCACACCCCCGGGCACACGTCAGTGTGTGTGTGTGCGACAATTTCACGCATTGTTTTAATGCATTTCACTTTGGCGACATTGCAGAAGCCTCGAAACGGCACACACAACACTTTTGCCATTGTATGCTTGGCCTGCTTGCATGCATTTACCAACACTGTTAATTTTGCTGCTGCTGCTGCCCTTGGCCAAAGTCTGCAGCAATGCGTGTGTTGATTACATTGTAAGCTCATTTTCAATCGGTTTTCAGTTAATAAAGCCAACAGTGCTTCTGCTTCTTCACACCAAACACACACACACACACACACGTGCACAATTCAAAGCTATCACGATTTACAGCATTTCATTGCATTGCATTGCAAGCGCAACATTTCAAACAATTTGACAACAAATGACAGCTTGGCATGCCTAGCCTCGACTATCAGCCTCAGCTATCAGTTCATGCTATCAGACTCAATGTGCTTACGTCCGTCTATCTGTCTGACAGCGCTTGTCCGGTGGCTGATGGATTTATTGCATTAAAATTGCATGCGTTAAAATTTTGCAAAAGCAAATGTTCGTGCTTGATTTAATATTGTAATTGCAGTTAATTTAATGCTTTTCATTTTTTTCTCACGCGCGATAAATTGCTTTTTCACAGCCACTTAATGCAACGCTTACCTGAAATTATCATATCGCCACGCTCGGTTGTCCAATAGTTAATCGATGCTGGATATGCTTCAGTATGGCATTCAAGCATTACGTCCTGACCAACGTAAGCGCCTTCAAGCTGATTCGGTATGGAAAGCATCGGCGGAACTGTAATAATGAAGATGAAAAACACATTAAAATAAAGTTCATTTAAAAGGAGTAGACTTATGTTACATAGTAATACATGTCACATACGTTAGTTAAGTGTTGAAAGTATTTCATTTAAAATGTTTTCAAGCTTTTAAATGACTGGTGTTTTAAAGTAATATTACTAATGAATACATATATGTTACATATAAAAACCAGACACATACGTTATTTGAGCGTTTAAAATTGTATTGAATGTGAAAGGTGCTCATAACAGCAAATATTCAATATAGACTAGACCTATGTTACATAGCGCCTCATGCAACATGGGACATAAGCGCCTTTTCTTCTACTGCTTCGCGCATGCAAGAGTGTTGAATGTCACGTGTGCGTCTATGTAACATAAGAGTAATTAAATTTAAATTAATTTTTTTTTTTGTTTTGTGTCGGCTTGTGTTTATTTATACTTGTTCGAAGTGTTCTTTATATTTATTTTTGGCAACTTTAAATTCTATAAATTTTAAAATGAATTTGCAACCAACACACACACGTACAGTAAACAAACTGTAACTGTATGCGTGTTCCGTGTACTGTGTGCTGTGTGTGTCGTTTCATTGCCGTTGTTATTGTTGTGTATGCAATAACGCATTGCAACACATTTCCGACCATTACACGACAAACTTAATAAATTTTGCGTGAGTTTGCAAAATGTTTGTGGATTAAAATGCAGTCATTCATTAATTTTCGCTGTAAATGTGTGGCCAATATGCGAGCTAATACAACAACTACAACAACAACAACATCAGCAGCAACAAAACAATGACACAAAAACCGTAACGGCAACGGTAACTGTTGTGTACGCAACGCAATCACACCAATACACATGTACATCACACACACTCACACACAAACAAAGGTGGGTAAATTAATTTCATGTGCATGTTGTTTCATTTTGGTTGTCATGGCGTGTCAGTGTGTGTGCGTGTGTGTTTTGCTTGGCTTTGTATTGGTTACGCGTTTGTTTGTCGTGCAACCGCACCGTCGCCTCCCCCCACCTCTCTAACACTGAGTGACTTAGCCAACAACATTTCGTTTTTGGTTTGGCTCAAAGTTTTGTCATTCGCTTCGTTTTTGGTCTGTTTTGGTTTGGCTTCGCTACGCGGCTTCATTCGGTTTGTATGTCCGTCTGCCTGAGTGTGGGTGTGTGTGTGTGTGCGTGTGTGTGTATTGTCATTTTAACTGTTTCTTTTTCTGTATGCGTGTTTATGCATTAAATAACGTGACCAACATACACACACACACACATATACACACACATGTATATTTTGTACAGTGTTATTCACACCTCACGCCCCAAGCACGCACGCATGCATGCATTCATGCACGCACGCACGCACGCACTTATTGAGGCACAGCCGCGAGTTGAGTGTTTTGCTTTGCCGCTTCGCTTCAAACTTGTGCCTAAAATCGACAAACAAAAATGCTGCCACAATTATTGCAAAAGTTCCTTTCATCAACGCATGTGGCATGCGATTTTCAACGACGCTGCACATGTCGCTTTTTGTTGCTGTGTTTAGTTTAGTTTCGTGTACAACACATTACAAGTTTAGTGTAATGTTTGAGCTGCGCTTATGTGTGTGATGATGAAGTGGCGGGGGGTTGAAGAATCTTTAACCAAAGCCATGTAATGCGCACTGCTTTGTTGAATGTTGCAACAATTTGTGGCAAGCTTTGAGCTTAATTGTTGGCATTATGTATGCGGCGGCAGCGGCGGCATGAGTGCACAACCGCTATGAAATCGATTGATGAAAAGCGAAGAGTTGCTCTGCCTTAATTGAAGAATAACGCAGATGTTTGTTTAAATTAGACTTTAACGCAAATCAACATTATTATTTAGTATTGTTTTTTTTTTTCCTTTTAAGTCATATTCATATGCGAACAACACTAAGCATACGCAATGTTTGCATTATGAATAAAAAAAGTGTTGCATACTTTGCGGTCAACTATTGAAACCGCAATGAGTTTGTAAAGCTTTGACCAAAGAGTGGCCAATCAAATGAAAAATTACATCAAAAAGCGAAACAATAAAACAATTTTTAAAAAATTATAAAGTTACAAAATTAATATATAAAAAAATATTTAAAATTACAAAAATAAAAACAAAAAAAAAATTAAGCAAAAAGCGCAATAAAATTATTTGCATGCCAATTGAAAGCGTGACAGCAAATACGGTTAGTAAATATGTGTGAGTGTGTGTATATGTGAGCGTGCGTGATGAAGCATTAAAAGTGAAAATTTGTTTTGTTGAAAAAATATAATTTTTCACTTTTAAAACTATGTTGAAAAATTTATGGCAAAATTTGATGTAAAACAACTTTAAAATAATTTAAGGTCTTCTTCTGGCAATTCTATTTAAAAAATGCTTAAATTGTTTTTTCATAACTTTGCTAATAGAAAAATTAATAGGTTTTATATGCAAGTCATTGCTGTCTCTTGGCAATTCAAATTCCAACGCAGGAATGATTAAAAAAGCAGCTAGATACGACTCGCAGTTAAAATACCAGTTAACAGAATGTTAACAGCGCCTAAAAGAGTTGCCAGAATGTGAGGCATTAAACTTGATTGCTACTTACATTGCACACGCAAATGCACACGTTTGCTAATCGAAGGCGGCACGCCGTTTGAGGCGACGCAAAGATACGCCGCCATGTGCAGACGACTCACTTTGGTGATATGCAGTAGTTCGCCATCAACAACATTCACTATGAAAAAAAAGAAAGAGCGTGAAGGAGAAAAAGGGAGAGTGAGTTGGAGATACTAAAAGGTCATAGTAAAATTGCACTCACCATGTTCGCCGCCAATTAACATTTCCTCGCCATCCTCGCGCCGCCACATGACATAAGGCTCCGGATAGCCACGCGCCTTGCACATGAGCGAAACATTCTGACCCTCACGTACGACCATGTCATTGCTGGTCATGCCCTCAACAATTACAGGCGGCACTGAAATTTATGTTGGGTATTTAAAAACTTTCCTTCTTGTGTGCTTGGAGATGTCTTGACTTACCGACAACTTGCAGATAACCTTTGCGTGAGCGCATCGGATCTGTATTCACTTGGCACATGTACCAACCACGATCGGTTTCCTCGACCTCTTTGATATGCAAATACCAAGAACGATGATCATTATAGGTCAAGCTGATGCGATTATTCTGCGAGATGACATTGTGATGTATCGAGAGTATCGTCTGTGTATCCACGCGCACCCAAGCGACCTGAGTGAGTGTGAGTAAAAGAAAGAGGAAAAAATTAAATCTTTAATTGCATGAAATCGCATGGTAATTGCACATTATTGCAGACAAAATATTATATTTGTCATATTTGTTGGCAATAAATGTCTAAAATAGAAACTTTAGTTTCATATTTAATTTGATTTACTTAGACAATCAAGCGCAATTATTGCATTTCATCTTAATTATTGCCTGCCCAATTATACGTTTATGTTTACACCTGTTCTAACGCAGTCAGACCACAAACAACAACAATAACAACTACAACAGAAACCAGAATTTCGAAATAGCTTAGAATTAAATTTATTATTACATAACTTTGTGCATATTATGGCAAATTTAAATTCTTGCCACATTTTATGTCATTCAAATGTTAATTTATTAAATGTTTTGCTCAATATTGTACTTCATTTACTCTTGGCTTGTTATTTATCAAAAGATTTATGGCTTATGTGCGGTTGTTCATAACGAGACTTCAAATAACTACAAATATGAAGTTGCAACAACAATAAAGTTTGCTTTTTCCATATACTAGTATATTTGTACTGTGAAATTTTTGTATGCAAATATTTCGGCATTTAAGTCCTTGCAATTTACAGTTCAACATACCTTATATCCCTTGAGATTCTCCACAACGCACGCAAGCAATGCATCACGTCCAACAGAGACGGTCACGTTGGCAATTGGCTCAGCAAAGCGTGGCATATCAGCATCTATTTAATGGAAAAATAAATCAGTCTTGTGTTGTTATTTAACAAGAAATGAAAATGAAAATGAAAATTAAGTTAAATGAACGAAATAAAATTATTTGATTTGCTCGTCTCAATGCCAATTGTCTGATTTACGAAGCTGACCTAATTAAAATACTTTTGATGATCTGTCTGTCTGTCCTATTGGCCAACCAACTGTCTATAACACTTTGCATTAAAGTCAGCATTAATTCAATTAAAAGAACAAAGTTCTGCAACGAAGACAAGTTCAGTGTTTATATACTTTCAAACAAGTTGCGTTCGATTTATCTCTGAGACGCAAATGCTCCGAAGCTTTCGAGCGCAGACATTTTTCAAAACTTCTAACACTTTTTTCTACTCTAAAATTAAAACAAAAATTAAATAATTTTACACTCTGAATTTTAAGAAAGCAAAGCACAAAGTTGAGAGAAGTTTTTGGAGGAGGAAAGTTTTCATATAACCTTAGAATAAAAATGCGTATACGACGTGCGTAATTTAAGCTAAAGAACGTAAAAAATTAAATGTTTTAGGAATGCCAATTAGGTAAAAAAGACAAAAAAAAAAAAAAAATTGAACAATATTCATTAATAATTTGAAAATAAATAAAATTAAAATAAAAAAAAATAAAAACCAATAAAAAAACAGATTTATAAAATTGCGACTAAAATAAAAAATTCACAAATTAAATTAATAAATAAAAAAAGTTAATGAATTTAAAAAAATATTAAAAAAATCAATTAAATAAACGAAAATTAAAAATATATATGTTAAATAAAAAACTTCAAAAATAATCATTAAAAACTTTGTATATCATCAACTTTACTTACCATCCAATGCCGTTTGTTGCGTATCCAAGCGCGTGTGCTTGCCTGCAATGAAGAAGTGTAAAAAATCGGTTAATTAAATTCACAGTATAGCCAATTAAACTTTTATGCACTTTTTGGCCAAACTATTATTATAAGCTAACTTCCAACAATGAGCAACAATTTGCGAGTCATCGTGGCAAACAAAAACGAAGTACGTAAAAAGGAGCAAGCGATTAGACCACGCCCCACGCGCATAATGGCCAACCAAGAATTTCCTATTCATTGTTTTTGTATTATAATCTTTTGCTATTTTTTTTTTTTTTGTTTTATATTTTTCGAGATTCTGTTTTTCTTTTCTTTTCTTCTCAGTTTAGTTTTCCTTTCGTACCAAAGCAAAACTAAAAAAATTCAATTTTAATTGTTTTTATTCGAGACAACAAAAATGTTTAAACTCTCAAAGTTGTTGCGTTGCACTTTTTCTTTCATCAATGTGCTAACTTTCAGCAAAAGTATTTAATTTTTTTCGCCTTTTATCAGTGGTTTTCTTACTTCTTTTTTCGAAACAAAAACTTTTTGCCAATTTTAGTTTTTCGACACAATGCGAAAATTAATGAAAGTTTTGACTTTTTCCGAACGATTTCAAAGACGTGCCACGTGGCGGCCTTCGTGGCATGAAAGTTCTATCAGTTGTTGGTTAAAAACTGTCTTGTGCTTATGTTCATATAAGCGGCTTTTGTGTTTGCTTATTTGCTAATTTGAGATCGAAAATTCATTAAAACCTTGGTTTCTTTTTTGTGTGCGTCAACTAAAGAAGCCCAAGTGTTCAATCGCAAAGTTTGAAAACGAATTTTGCTTTTTTAGAAATACTTTTAATAGTTTCTAAAGAAAAATGCGCTTTGAAGTTAAGTTTTCAAGCTAAATCATTTGCTTGATAGCTTCTTATGCATACAGTGGCTCATAGCTTAATCAAGACTGGTTAAATACCCTAACGATCTGCACAATTTAATGTCAAACATTTGCAAATCTTTCACACTTGCATAATCCTTGCAGCGTCATTAAGCATTTGCAACGCTAGCGGTGCAAAACTACAGAAATAAAATATGAGTTGAATACGAAAATTTCATACGAAAATGTCGTTGACAGTCATAAAAAGCCATAACTACTTCCGTGCGCTGCTGAAACATGATTTCTTTGCCGTTTCCCTTCACTTATATTTCGCTTTCTTTGCATTTGTCACAATCATTTATTAAAATGTTAAACACAAAATACTCGCTTTCTTTTTGGTTATGACAGCGCCTTCCCAACGGCAAGGACATGCTTGAGAGTTGTGCTCGTCGTCGTTGTTGAGTTGAAGTAGAGTTGTATCAAGTGTAACGGCGCACACCTGACACGGCGCTCGCAACTTCTTGACAGAGCATAAGTTCTACAAGCAGCAGCAGCAGCAGCAAAGCCAAAACACCTTACGACAGCCAACTTACTCACTGGCCGATAAAGACAGACAGACAGCCAGCAGACAGCCAGCGCAGTTTAGTGACAGCTGCAACGGGGGCGTAATAAAGCAGCAAACAGCATGAAGGACGTCGCTAAGTGAAGCAAGCGGCGCCTTGAGCGTCGTCGTCAGCAGTTGGTATGGCAAAGTAAAGTGCACGAATTCTCGCCTCATAATTCATGAAAATACATCATGACGACGCGTCGTCTTTTGGCTTGTAGTTTTTGGTTACGATTTTCTTCATGTTTTTCTTAGTTCTTTTTTATATTTTTTTGACTGTTTAAGGTTTTGTAAGACACGTTCTCGGTTTGGCGCTTGTGGCAGCTGCAAGACTTGTGGCAGCTTAAGTAGTTTGATTAAAACGTTATGAATAATGTGACTTTTTTCAATGTTGTTGTAATGATATTGTTTAATAAGAAATTCATAATTAAAGTTTGAAGAAAATAGTTGACGAAGAAGGTGATTAAGGTGATTAAGGTCAACAAGACGTATGAGTAACGAGCAAACGACTAAGACAGCTTAGCCTTACCTTCAACTCTTGCAGTTTTGTTCTCTGCACACTCAACATAAATCTCACTTTACTAATTATTCTTTTTATTTCTGTATTCTTTGAACTAATTAAGTTATATTAATAACATTAAGCCATAAATTCTTCCAAAAGCTATGCAAAATATTTATTGCCTTAACTTTGAAATTCTTAGCATACTTTTAGTCATACCATGCAAGCCATACAATGCTGCACTGTGGCGTTTAAACGTACTTGAACTCAAAGTCATATCAAGTTCAATACGCTTAGTGAGCGTGTGCAACAAACTTGGCATGCAGACAGGCAAGTTAACCTGGTTTGGGTGTTGCCACCAACTTGAAATGTTGCAGTACATTTGTTTTACAACCCGCACAAATAAAGTTCAACAGGCAGTTGTCGGAGTTGATTGAGTGTGTGTATGTGTGTTTGTGTGTGTGTGTAAGATACTCCAAAGTGCATTTGCCGTTGTAAAAGTTGCAAATGTACTTTTGTGCATTTTTCGCTTGCATACTTTCATGCGCGCACAAACATATGTAAGTTTATTGTAAATGGCGAAAGAAAAAGAAGTAAAAAAATAAAGTTAAGCATATTTATATGTGTTTTTGTTATTTGTCTACCTTGGTTTAAGTTTATTTGTATGCCAAAAGCAAGCAAGCAAAAAAAGCTGAGCATACTTTTTGGCTTTGTCTTATTTAGTTTTAATATTTTACTTTACTGTTGGTTTTTTTATGAAAGGGACTTACATATATATATGTATAAACAAGATTCTAAATGCTGTGGCACGATACTGCTTTGCTGCTCTCGTGTATTTTTATATTTCTTTCATTCTAAATCACCTAAAAAGCTGCTTTGTTTGCCGTTATACTATGCACGACATGCTCATATTTGTTGAACCTGTAAAACCGCAGCGTCGGCTTTCGCTTTAGTTACATTTTTCGCCAGCTCAACTTTTATTTGTATAACTATATACATTTTTTCATGCTTTTCATAAGTTTTATTTCTTTTGCGCTCTTGTTGCATGTTTATGTATATTTGTTTTTATGTTGCAGATCTCTAGCTAAATGGCTTTTAGTTTAACTTCGCTCTTAGACAAGCTTAATGTGCTTTTTACATTCACAGGTTTCAGCATTCATGCCTCAGCATCTCTTAAGCAGCATACAAAAGCAGATTTTCGGGAGACACATACACAAATAGGATTTAATGAGCTTGAAATGACGCTCAACCGTATGCTAAATGACGCTTAATGATAACCCACAATCAAAGCAACGTCTTGCCAAACTAATTGAGTCGACAAGTTCTTAACTAATTGACTTTGAGCAAAGCTCATCGTAATTTTGGTCTCAATTAGTGATAGTTTCACTATGGCAACAACAACAGCTAAAAGTATGCAACATTTTTTTTGCTTAAAGCGCTTGAACATATGCATGGAAACAAATGACCGTAAATGATTTGTGAAATGTGCGTCGTGGCAAAGCCCAGGCTAATATTTGTTGACATATTGCGGATTTAAAATGATTTGTTGCACGTACTTTTATCGCCTGAAATCCAGCAAAGCGCAGAAAAGTATGCTACAACAAAGCGCTCGACCAGTTGTCGAGCAATCCCCAAAAATTAAACAAATACATTTGAATAATGGCGAGCAATCAACAGCAAAGAGTGATTGCTCACAATAAAAATGGACCATAAAAAGCGATAACATCATATTTATTATAAGCAGCAACCAAAAACCAAAAAAAATGCAACAACATACAAACAAATCTGACGAAGGGAAAGGACAAAGAAATAAAAAAATACAAAAAGACAAAAAACGTTGAAGAAAATGACAAGGAGCCGGCGCAAAGTAGCCAAAAGCGTTGAAAGCGACTATATGCGTAAATATAAAAATGGCAAGACAAATAAACGACAATAAACGAAAGACACAAAAAAAAAGAAACCAAAATCCTGTATAAAAGGGCAACTGACAGACGAAAGCACAAAAAAAAAAAGGGAACAAAAAGAAATCATTCGAGGGACTTGAGCACGATGATGATGATGTTGACGAACATAAGGCTGGCTGAGGCAAGTTAAAGTGAAGAGGCCAAAGCTGACAGTAAAAAAAAAATGAAAACCGTCTGTGTTAGTCAAAATAAGAGCATACAGAGTAAAGGTAAAGAGAGATGAACATATATGAACAATAAAAAAAGAATGAAAGAAAGAAAGACGATTTGAGCAGATGCGCTTCGTTTGCCGATGAAGACAATTGTCGCATGTTTCTGGGCTTGAGGCAAGGATTATTATTTAAGTGTCTGTGTGTTTGTGGATGTGTTTTGCTTTGGTTCTACTTCAGGACCACCAAAAGACTGTTGAAAACACAACATGGCGAAAAAGTGTAGTGATGACAGTTGTGAGCGCATCAATAAAATTATGATTTTAGAACTAGAGATGTGTTGAGTTTAATTAAAATGAAATGGCAAATCTTAACATAAATTGAAGTCTTTAATTTAAAAAATTCTGTCATAACAGTCCCGAAAGACTCCAACCTTGGTGAACTTTTGCTCATGGCGTAGCTGAGCAACAACTATGATTAGGCAAGCAATTCGTTTTATGCCGATTCAAGGTGATTAAAGCAGTGCAGTCACACAGCTGAGCTGAGCTAAACTCACAAGTAGGACAAGCCATAAATAAGCTAAGAATAAATCGTCCTGTTTTAAATAAATATATACCAAAAACCGCCCCACTAGTATTTCATGGCACCTTTTTTTTTGTTGTCAAAGCTTAGACAAAGTATTTTGTCGCCGAAAATACGTTGTAAATGGTCATGTACCGAAAATGTTTTTAATAGCGTATTTTTATTGCCATTGAAGACGTGCAAAGTGCACATTTGGATTTATATGTGTGTCCTTCCGTCCGTCCAGGACACGCAAACGGTGGAACATAAAATTTTTTTATTGACAATTGATGACGAGTACAAAAACAGCATGTTGGGGCTGTAGGCGTGAGAGTGGGTGTTGTGATTGCTTGTATCTGACGCGACTTTTGTATGGTAAATGTTTGCCGTACAAATAAAATTTAAAATGAAAAAAAAAACATATGCGCGGCAAAGGTAAATAGCGCAAGGCCTAAAACCAACGCCTAAAACTATGCAATGAATGCTATAGTTTGCTTAGATTTTTTTCTTGCTGAACAGCATGCAAAAGCGCATTTTGGCAGCAACACGTATAAAGAAGTAACTGGGTACAGACTAAAGTCTGTTAAATTAAATGGTCAGCTTGCTGAAAAGGCAGCGTGCATAAAGCAGTTGGCTCAAAGGCTGCAAAAGTAGGCAACGCTATTTGAAAAGCGTGCAAACAGTCGCGACGGCATGCACGTCAGATCACAGACGCTCATGTAGCTGGGAATGTTGGTGTAGCATTGGCTGAGGCAACAGTCCTGTTGATGATGACGAGCAGCTCAGTACGGCACAACTCTGTGCTATTCATTCATTCATTCGGTCGTTCGGCGAATGTGTTTGCTGACTTTGCTGAGTGTTGACATTAGTCAAAAGCGAAGCTGTGCACGGCTTAGTTTCATTTTGTGCTTTGAAACACTTTTTTTCGTCACTTTTTTTCAACATTTTACAGGTTCCTTTTTTATGCTTTGATGTTTAATTGAGCATTGAGAAATTTGACTGTTAAAAGTTAAACATTTAAGTTTAAAACTTCATTATGCATTCTTGATTTTACAACATTTTAAAGCTTTGCAAAAAACTGATTTACAATTTACAGACAAAAAAAAACACAAAAGTTATTTGGCGCGGACAAAAAAAAAAAAAAATCACATTCATTCATCGAAAAAATAAAATATAAAAAAACAAATTTGCTCATTAAATTACACAAAAAAAAAAACAACAGTAAATGAAAGAAAATAGCATTAAAAAAAAAATGCTTGAATAGAAAAATGCAGCATTAAAAACAAAAAATAGAGCCAAAAAGTATGCAATGTTGTTGGCGCATTGACTGTCGTGCAGGCTGAGTCTGTGATAAACTATGCGCGAACGTGCCAAAGTTAAATCAACAGTGAAAACTCATGTTGAGCATGGCCAAGAATAAACAAGTTGTTGGAAAGAGACATGAGCCAAGTCGCATGAGAAGTTAGGAAAGTAAGTGTGGCAGGCAGAGCAGAGCAGAGTGCAACAAACTTTGAAGTGTACGACTCGTTCAGGGCCGTCCCAGTGCGTCGAGTGGACGACACGAGACTGCGACTGCGACTGAGTCTGAGTGGGTTGAAATGTAATTCTATATGCTGTAAAAATGTTTAAGCGTTTCTCAATTTGAGTTAAATTCTTGTTTTTTAGTGTTTTCGTGTTTTGTTTTACGGCAGTTTTGTAAATGGTCTTGAAAACTTTGCTGAGATTTTAAGTGTTTAGGATTTTATGTAAAAGAATGGCGAAGCGTGAAAATGTAACATTTTTTTTAATGCAAAAGTTAAAAAATTTCGACGTAAAAACGGCTTTGAAAATATTCGTGATACAAACGTTATTTTTACTTTCGAATAATATAACAAAAAATAAATGCCTTTGCATACTTTTATGCAGCTAATAGATAAACAAAGTAATTAATACACGTATTTTATTGGTTTTTGTTAAAAAAAGAAAAGGCGTTATATAGTTTTAAGCATCGGAAAGACAAACAACTGTCAGTGATTACACTCAATTCATCCTTAAAAAACACAAAGCATACTTTTAGGCCAGCATTTCTGTAAATGTCTTTTTTCATACTTCTTATTAAAGATAATTACACTCCAACAACGCCATTTATTTACTTTTACCCGTCTGTCTGTTACAAACTTCTTTTTTTCCAATTATACACTTACAACAAACAATTATGTTCCCATTAACGCACTGATGCCGATAATTAAAAAAGAAGAACTTTTGGCGAATATATGTGTGTGTGGAATGCAGAAAATATATTAATAATCGAACGATTTAAAAAGTTCTGAAACGCATTTTTCACGTCAGCACATTCACTTACAGTGAGTCCTCCCCAAAGAGTCGGGCAGCTCTCCATGCCAGTTAATTTTTCAATAATTCAATTGCATGTGGCGACTTTTTTTCACCTGAGTAATGAGAGGAAATTTCTCATAAAAGAAAATATTGCACATTTCGTAAGTTGCGTTCATCACTCACTTCCTTCTCTTCAATGGACATTGCGTATACGCGCTGTTAGCTTATAAATAATTTGCGCATTACCAGTCAATGAAAGAAAAAAATAATATGCAAAAACTAATGGGGATGGTATAATCGAGTATGCTCGACAATATTATACCGTCCAAAAACGGTAGGCGATAGGTGCCACGCCTTAAACCGTTTTAAGTGTACGAGTTATAGCCCTTTAAAAAAGTGGGAGGAGCTGTTTGGGCGAAAAGGAGTGGGCGTGGCACAAAACCGTTCAAACTTGATCTGCTGCCAAGCATCACGAGTCTATCCTTCCTATTTCAAGTCTCTAGCTCTTATTGTTTCCGAGAACCATTGATGAATATGGACTGGTAGTCGGACCGATCGATTTTTCTTGATCAAGAATATATATACTTTATTGGGCCCCCTTCTCCTTCATATATGCGCACACACACTTTTGGTTTCAAACAAACATAATATACCCTGAGACACTTCATGTGCAGGGTATACAAAAGAGTTTAATTTAACGATTTATTATATGAATGCGCACAAAAGAAAAGAAAAGTCTTTATTGGCTTACATGTGTGTACGCCAGCCTGTTGACCGTTTCGGAGCAACGGTTGAGTCTTTCTCAACTCGTTGCACATTTTCACTGCCAGTCAGTAATTTAAACGGCTTGAGTTGGCTAAGTGCCTACCTGACTGCCTGTCAACGGCCGACTGCTGTTTCCTGTCGACGCGCAGGACTCGTGCTGCCCATCACCCATCACCCACACGCACACATTCAGTCTTGTCCATTGTCGTTCCACTGACGACGCTTGGCAAATTAAGTTGTCAACAACTTTTTTGCATATCGCGGCTTATAATCTTCACGCCTTAATTATTTATAAAAATCACCACCACTTATATGCGCCTCATTGCCTTTAAATATGTATGTAGCGACGTCTAAATTGGAGGCAATAAAAAACATTTGAAATGTAACAACTAAATAGCACGCACGCCTTTTGTTTAATAAATTATGTAAAATATGCCAAATTGAATTTAAAATTCATGCATTTCGGTTATGGGAATTAAGATACTTGTTCCAACAGGCAGACAGACAGACAGACAGACAAATGAGCTCATACAGGTTAGCGTGTCTGTGTGGCAAATGTTGTAACATGCATAGCAATTTTGATAGACAGTTAACAAGCCTCGCAGTCAGTAAGTCAGTCAGTCAGAGAGTCAATGCCTTACATTCACTTGAATATGCAAATGGAAGTCTTAAGCCAAGCAGAGCCCTCTCGTATATGCATGTAAGTATTTCGAAATATGTTGATTGTGTTGCATTTAGGCAAGAGGCACTTTGTTGCAGAGACATTTTGCTTGATTATGTTTTACAATCAAATATGCAGAATATATGCACTTACAGCATATTGTAGCATACTTTTAGGCAGCTTAATATTTGCCAGTAATGATCAAAGAACATATTCGAGATTTCTTCATTTTGAGTTCATGATTATAAATATATTAGTTATTAGTTTCGCTGCTGTTGTGTGTCAACTGACATAATATCACTAAGCGTGCCCACTCAACGTACTTGAAATCTCTTTGACATTCTTATGCCTGTCACTTTTCTGCTTTGAGTGCACTTCAAAAGTTTATTTGACTTACAAGATTTTCAACGCTCAAGATCAACTTGTTTCTGTCACATTTATAAACAAAAGAAAATAAAATAAATAAAAGAATGAAACAAAACAAACCTTTAAATACTCAAGTGAGTAAATTTTTGTCAAGTGTCGACACTTTAAAGCGCTTTGAAGAAGCTCACACTTATTTTGACATCTCTTGCTTGCTACATATCGTATATGTGTCAAAAGAGCCTTTCTTTGTGTTTGTGTGTGTGAGTAATCTCACATTTTGTGTACAATTTTGTAAAATAATGAAATGCAAACAAAATGAGTGCTTAACCGAAAAAGCAATGCAAAATAGCATGCAATACACACAAGTCAAGGCAAGAGTCAACATATGAAAAGCCGCACACACACAGACAAAGACAGGCAAAGAACAGGGTGAGTGTGCACGCACGCACACGGCAAGTAAGTTAAGCATAAACAATTTATGGAATTTATTAAATTGGCCAAGAGGCACTCATTGTGCGTAAGAAGAAAACAAGTTAAACATTTCAGCACAAAAGTGTTGCACAACTCAAAAAAAAGAAAAAAAAAAAATAAAATGTAAGCAAGATAATAAAAAACAAAAACAAAACCGGAAAAATATATAAGTATAAGAAAACCTCATGAGAGCAAACATTTTCCTACTTTGCCGTTGAAGATTTTCAAGTAAACACTTGAGAAAATTTATGACAAGCGGCTAACAGCAGCAACAACCACAATTGCGTCAGTTTGTTTGGTCTTGCTTGTTTGTTCTTGTGTTTAAGTGTTTGTGTGTATGTGTGTGTGTGTGTGAGTAACACTTATGGGCGTTCATGGTTTTGTGGGCGTGTCGTCTTTAACTGACCGCGTCTAAGTGCGTTTTATGCTAAGGCACAAAGTAGAATTATGGGCGGCTATTGTTGTAATAGCATGAAAGTCCTTAGCTCTTGGCCTTTGTATGCGTATGTGTTTGTTTGTGTGCGTGTGTGTGTGTTTGTGAGCCTCATGTGTAATCAAGCACGCCACAATTGTGAAATTGCACCCAAAGGTAATGCCAAGTCGACGCTCTTCAGTCTTGTCATGTAATCTGAAGTGAAGCGAAGTGAAGTCAAGGCAAACTTGACTTTTGTCCTTTCGTAATTTCAACTCAGGAATAAAAATACCAACAACAAAAAAAAAACTTTCGCTTTACTTTTGGCTAAACTTGTTTTTTTTTTCTTTTTAAAGGTTTATTGGCTGCAACAGATTTCAAATGTTTACTTTTCTTAGACTTTGTTTTTTTTCTCTTCTTCGTTTTTTTGAACCGCCGCTGGGGCGCATAATTTTTTAATGCTATTATACTTTCAGGCGCTTACATGTGATTTGCAGAATGTGTGCTTGTTTTTTTGGAAGTCATTTCCTTTTGCCTCGTTGAAATTTATGGCAATTTAAGTTAAACGTTTTCCTGCCACCTTCTTATTATATTTTCTTTGTGTGTGCACAGCTCAGAATGCTTCTTGAATTATTCAAACAGCAAAGTTGTTTTTATCGCCCGCTGGCAACTTTAAGTGAGTTCAACTTGAAGTTGAAGTTGTACTGTAAAATTGTTTAAATTAATAATAAACCTTTGGGGAGTTTCTCTAAGTGTGTTAATAAATTTAACATTGTTTTCAATTTGGTTACAGCAAAATGCCCATTAAAAGTTACTTTCGCTAGAAAGTGAGAAAAACTTTAAGTTTCAATATTGTCAATCGCAGCAAAACTTTTCGCTAACAAATCAAATCAAATTGAGACAAATAAACAAGCCATGCCACAAACTCAAACTGACTTACGGACAAATTGGCGGACAGACAAACCAACAGACGGACAGACAGACAGTTAGACAGATTGTCAGTCAGGCAGACAAGCAGCCACGATTTTGTGCAGACAAATGCAAATTAAATTCGTTGTTTGGACATGTACGCTCATAGACAGCAAACCGAGTCGTTGAAAGCATGTGGGTGGACAGAGAGTGTGTTAGCGAGATTGAGACCGACACTGCGGCTAAGCAGGACTGTGATATGTTAGCAGCACACACACACACACTCACACAACACAACACAACAACGAAATGAGGTAAATTAAAGTTGCAAGCTGTCAATCGCGGCCAACAAACGCAGGTGTGCCCATTTGTTGAGTGAGAGAACGGAAAATGAAATGAGATTTAAGGCTTCTGCCAGCAAGTTAATGCAACTTATAAGTCGAGCATTGCCAAAAGATAAACTCGAAGTTTTCACAGTCAAAAACTTTAAAAGACAAACACAAGTGAGATTATCATCTTACACAGGCCAACATAAAAATTCTTTGGAAAAACTTTTTAAGTAAGTAAGGTAATTTTCAATTTTGAAACTATATTTGATAGCGTTTTATTTAAAAAACCCAACAAGATGGTCTACAAGATAACTCAAGCACTGCCAGACGATCTTGCTGATTTTGAAATCAAATATATACAAATGGATCGTCACTTCATACAGAAAAGAAATATATATCCTAATTAAAAATGTAACTAAAAAATTGAACGGAAAAAAAAATTTTCTCTTGAAGTTTCGGTCAAGCAGTTCTTGATATACCTAAACACAAAGAAGTAATTTCAATTTATATTTATTTAATATTCAATTATGAGATATTGGTGGTTGCTACGACAGGAAATATTTAAAATTATTGAAAAAGTTTTTTCTTGTTGGCCTGTGTTATTTTACATACTAAACACATGAAACCTTAAATCAAACAGACAAACAAGAAGCCAAAACCGCAAACCCAATTTCTGCAAATCTTTGACATCATTTCAAAATTATTATACCCAAGCCGATGAGATCGTTGTATTTGTGTGTGTCCTGCCAACTCATGCGTAATTAGAACACATTTGAGTCGTAAAATATTAAGAAGAAAAAACGGATAAAGCGAAAATGTGAAAGAAATGAACTCGAAAGAAAGCGCTAAGCAAAAAGGTGCGAAGAAATAAGAAAATATGCTGCAAATGCACACTGCTGCCTTGAGACACAAATGAACAGCGCAGCACACAAATACAAATACACGCTTGCAGCTTTGGTTATAGAAATTAAGTGCATTCAGCATATTCCTGCGAAGAATGGCATTACTGCACACACACACACACACAGAGGGCTAAAGTTTCATTAACAGGAAGACCCTTCAGTTTAAGGCGCAGCAGTAGTAGAATTAGTATGAAGCAACCGTAGCCAAACCAAACCAACTTCTATTCAAACTCATCACTTAACTATATCTTCTTATTTTACTTTTACTTCTTCTGTTGTGCCGCAGTGGCAGAATGCACTGCGCTCTATGCCATACTATGCTACTTCATCGTACTTTGTGCCACTTGAATGGCACTCATGAAGCACTCGGCGCACATGAGAAACATATACCACTTCAACTCAACTCAGCTCTGCTCAGCTCAGCTCAAGTGCATGTGAAACCGCAGTTGAAAGGCATTTATTGTACTTGTCATTGTCGGCGCTCAACTCAACTCAACGCAACGCAACTCCATTCGCTTATTGTTGTTGTAGATTTTTCGTTGTTAGTATTGTTGTTGTTGTTGTTAGTGGCTTGTGGTTTTTGTATATACTATCGGCATGAGCTTGAACAGCGACTTACGCATAACAAAGGGCAGGGGGCGTAAGCAAATGGTGAAAGGCATGGGTGGTGAAAGAGCCTCTACAAGAATGCAACGCTATGAGAATTTAGAAAATCGCACAAAGGTGCGGGTTACTTTACTTTACATATACGTTTCTATGTATGTGTGTATGTATGTATGTGTGTGAGGGTTGGTTATGCCTGCTGTGCGCCTAAACGTCGACCCCAGTTAACCTAAGGCTAAATAATTTACATCAAGTGCTTAACTCATGCTTTTATGCGCAGACTACAACTTTGTCTCACACAAACAAACTTCATTCGAAGCACACACACACACACACACACACACACATACCAAGCCTGCAGTGCAATACATGCTGCAGCATACAACTTAATTGTACGCCGCCGGTTATGTGTGGCAAGCGAGTAAGCATGGTTTATGAGTGGCTAACAAAGTGTCGGAGTGTGTGAGACGGGCAGCGAGGCGCTTGTATAGTTCGAAGGCATTTGCATAGTTGCAGCATACTTCTCGACGTACATAGAAAACTATGCACACACGGTATTTTGGTTGAATAACTTTCGAAGAAAGCGTTGAGTTTTCTTTGCTTTCAAAAGCTTTTGGGGCATGGGCGGCACTGCAAGTTGCCAACGCCTTTTCTTTATGCTACATTTTTTTCCCATTTATTTTTGGCCTAGTGTTGACACTCAGTGCACGGGTGTGTGTGTCTTTTCTAATTGCCACAAACAAGCTTATGCGCTTAGGCACTGAGCAAAGAACACTGATAACTGTTGATGTCTTTGGCAAATGAGAGTTTAAAGTAATAAGCAGGAAGGGAAGACTCGACTTCAGTCTTAAGGGACTTGTAACAGTTTGTGACTTTTTCTTTATACTTATTATTGACGCATCTTTTATGTTAATTTGCTTTCACTCTTTTACTCATTTATTTCTGCCTAACAAGTTTAAATACTCAGCGCTTTATCTTTATTCCGACCAGCAACTCATTTTTCTTTTTCCTCAATTCTTTGTCGCTTTTGTGCTCAAAAATACTTTCACTAAAAATAAGCATTATGCTTGGTCATAAAAAGCAAAGAAGCCAACTTAATGAAATTACCACTGTCCATTTCATAAAATTTAATAGGCTTCATTGTCTGTCAGCCGATTCGCATACGATTCGTTTCCGCCTACGACAACGTCAATTTAATACATGCAACAGTAACTCAAAGCAACTCAAAGTCAACTCGGAATGTCCTTTCAGCAAAGTAAGCGGGAACGAATAACAAGAGAAGCAAAAAAGAATAACCATTAAAGGAGCTATTTTCGGCTTCGTGGAATCTTATACACTCTTGCAAGCATTTTTCCAATTATTCTTAGTATTGTATAAGTTTATATTTTCAAAAGGATTTACTAATTTGTTTTAAGTTAAGCATTGGAATCATACTACGCCACATTTTGCAATCTTATATCTCGTCTGCTTATAGATATTTATTCCATTTTTGGGTTTGGAATATAGTTAAGGCCAATTTTGATCAAGAAAACATAAGATTTGTCTCACAAAAACCTCATTTTTGATCGATTTCTATTTGCTATAGCATATATACAACCTATTGTGTGTATAAATTTATTCGACAGCCTTGAAACTCTCAAAAATATCAAGAATAAATAAAAAGTTCTCTGCGTTGCAAACTTCATGACAAACTTGGTATACTCTTCTTGCGTGAGTAAAAAAGAAAATCGGGCTGAAAATAATAATTAGCCACAGCACACAAAGGAGTCGGTCCACGCGCCGGCACATTCAGGCCTGACTGCCTGACTGCCAGTCCGCTGCCTTCCACTTTGACCACAAAGTAATGCGGTTTACTACTGTCATAAGAATGTATACAGGATCTGTGCGCAGGACACACTGCACGGCCATACTCGGAATTGCAAATGAAGTGTGAACAACATTTTTACTTTTTCGTTTCTTTTTCTCTTCTTTTATTCCTGGTTTTTTGTTATTGTCGCCAAAGGTTGGAACACAAAGTCCAGTGGGTGATGTGGTTTGAGTTTGTGGTTGAAATGTGTCTTCGGAGACTTTAATAAAACTTTGTTGTTGGCTACTTTTACTGTCATTTACATTAATATCCTTTCATCTCTGTCTGTCGCTCTTGTTGCTCAACACTTGCTTCCCTGTGTCCTTTTGAAAAACACACAACACACAAAAAGTCGCCGAAAACAAAAAGGCGCATATCAAAATGAAATTGCTGCATAATTTGTACTTTCCGCATTTTATTTTTATTTCCTTCTTCAGCGGCCGCAAAAACTTTTCTATTAATTTCAGTCTCTTGGCCGCGCCTTTGTTTATAGTTAGCCACGAGACGGGACTTCAAGGACATTGCACGTTTGTTTTCTTGCATTCAGCAAGGTGGAGAGGAGCGCAACACAACAACAAAACAAAGGAAAAGAAAAACGTTAAATAAATACAAATATTTTTTCTTATCTTCAAATAAAAGTGTTGAGGTTTCTTGTCAAGCGTCCAACAAAAGTCCAAACTCGTTTCCCTCAGTTTATGTCTGAGTTGTACTTTTTTTCGTGGCTCGTGCATATTTTTTGGCCATTGTGTCCTTGCGCTGCTTAGGCTGAATGTGCGCTCAGCTGTAAACTTAAATTAAAATGTTGCCAAAATGTTGAATTATTCAAAGGCTTTCATTTCATTTCGCTTTGCTTTTCTTTTTAGACACTTTTGGTCTGTTGCTTTGGCCAGGAGCAAAACTTTGCCTATTTTGTGTAATTAAAAATCAGCACTCATTTACAAATAAGCAAAGAATAATATTGTTTGTTTTATTTTTGTTTTCATATGTATTTCATCTTTTTATATTTTCTGACTTGTGTCGCCATTTTCAAGAATTTTTGTTATTGAAAAGAAAATTGTTGCTTTGCCATGACGCAAGTCATACTTGTCTGCGTGTTTGATTTCAATTTGGTCATGCTTTGATCATAGCAAAGTTGCTCAAGTTGCTTGTAAATAAAAATAGCAAGAAAAAAGGTAAAAGGAAAGGAAAATCATAAAAAAACAGTTTAGAAGCATAACTTTCTTGAAGTTAGTTGAAAAGTGAAAGGATGTTTGGAAGGAACTTTGTTTTTCTGATTGCTTTGTAAGATTTGCAATTGTAATTATGAGCGTCAGTTGGCGTTGAGTTTATTAATTGCCAAATGGCATAATTTTTTCATCAATAAAATGGCTTGAAAGATTTTTAAGTAACACAGAAGTGAAAGCAATGGAAAGGCAACTAAGAATACAAGTTTAAATTTTCTTAGCATAATTTTAGGATTTTGTTACAAATTCAGTAGCTCTTGGTTAAAGGCACTTGAAGAGATAGACATGTGTATGCTTGTCTCTCTTAGATGCCCTGTACTCTTAGTTTCGGATTGTAGAATGCCCGCGCGATTTCTGAGCATGTTGAGGACATAAAGCAGTTCCTTATCGATCAGAATATAAATGTAATACTCATCACTGAGACATGGCAGCAAACAGGAGTCTAGATTACCTGGCTACAGTATTCACAAGTCGGATCACTCCAACAACATGGCAAGAGATGCGACAGCACTTATTAAACAAGAAATCTGTTACTGTAAAAACTTGGCGATGTAATAAATCGCCAAGAGAAAAAAGAATACGGAACGGTTAACAATCAAACAATTAAATTCAGAATTAGAGTGCCGAGCCGGCGGCTGAGAAGATCTCTATTAGATTTTTACCTAAATTTTCATTTTCCAGCTGTGAGAGATTTAACTTAGCTTAAATTGTTAGAGCAAATGAATTCATTTATTCATGCACTTATTTATAAAGCAGACAACAACAGAAATGAGCGCCATGTCTTGGTCAACAAACTTTTGCCAATACGGCTTGACCCCGACCGACCGGCCATCCGCAACAAGCAAACTGCACACGAATTGAGTTGTTAAAAGAAAACCGAAATTCAGTTTACAATGCCACATTTTTCATTAGCAGTGAATAGACAAAAGTCCAGACTAGTTAAAAGTTAAGTTAGATGAGCTTGAGTCGAGTTGTGATGAGCGGCATGGCGATGTGTAAAGGCATATGTTCATCACGTGTTGTTTCAAAAGGATTCGGAAAGGAAAGGGAAATAATACATACAAAAAATTTACTCAAAACAATGGCAGTAAGAAAACACATAGATAAAAATGGTACAGCATACAAGCAGGCGCACCAACATTGACTCAAAACTCAACTGCAAGAGCGACTGAGATAACTTGCCTTGCCTGTACGGTAATCAACATGGCAGCACTCGACGACTTCATGTCTGCATGAGGTCTAACTGAGTGACTCACTGACTGACAGACTGAAAGTGAACCCGAATAAACACACTCATACACACACACACACATATACACGTACGTAGACAAAAGCCCGCACTGTTTTCTCTGTGCGTATTCGTGTGTGTGTGTGTACATGCCAGAATCAAGACCAACAAACACAAAAACATATCAATCTTAATTAAGATTTCACTTCTCATTTCGAGCACACAGTCTGTGTTGTGGGTAGTTTACCCTCCCTCCACACCCCACCACACCATCCACCAACCAAAGCATAGAGAAGTTAGGGTAACATTCTAAGGCATATTGTACTGTTCTAATGGATCGCATGCCAAAAGACGACCACAGGCAAAGTATTTCGAGGTTTTCTTCCTGGTTTATGGTTGGTGTGAGTAATTTTGTTTGTGTTATTGTTGTTGTTGTTGTTGTTGTTCGATTGAAGTTGCTCGATTAGTGTTGGCAATGATTGTGTTTGGTGTTCATGTCTGTTTCACTAGTTGTTGTTGTTGTTGTTGTTGTTATTGTTGTTGTTTGAGTAGTTAGTCAGCACAAAAGTGAAAAAGTTTATTATATCGATTGCCATACTAATTGCAAGTGATGTTTTATTTCTCACATGCTTATACCTCATACGATACAAGTACACTGTATTAGTTAATAGCAATGATTTGTTTTTTTTCTTCTGGCTTGTGGTTTGCTTAGCACTTATTGCTACTTATGTTGTGTAAGGTTATGGCCAACACACTTGTTTACATTGTTTCTGCTTTCAATTGAAGTTATGAATGGCTTTCCAAAATATCTGACAAGCACAAGAGTTGACCAATGCTTGAAAGAACATGTAAAATTGAAGTAAAATGTTGCGCAGAGCAAAGCAAAATATTGTTGCATACTTTTAGCAAGCTTGACTAATATAAAAGCTTATTGCACATGATATTTTACGACTTTTAACGAAACAATTTCATATTCTGTACAAAAAAAGCAGCTCATAATTCAATACTACAACAACATCATTATGCAATTAAAGCTATTAAACTGTCTAACAGTTCATAAAGTCTTTTGGCATGCACAGCACAACGAACACGAAAACAAAATAATCCCATGGACAGACCAGACAGACAGACGGACATTGTACAGAAAAACAAGATAAATTGCAATATCAATAAAAGCAATTAAATTTTCTATTAACAAAATCAACTGTGGAAAATCTGACGATTCCCTGAACACGCTTACGATAACCAAGTAAGGCAGGAAGGCAGGAAAGCAGGAAGGAAGCAGGGCGGTCTCGAGCATACAGTACACCACAAGGGGAAGCGAAAAAAAACAATCAGAATGAAGTAGTAAACGTTAACTGGCACTCGTGCAGTACATAATCGTGCAATGCGCATACATATATGATGCCAACGAAACCAGCAACGCCGCACAATGTCAGATTATAGATAAAACATATACATAAAAAATCATAGCGAAGTCAGTCAGGCATACCGCATACATGAACGTTATTGTTATTGCTATGATGATGCCAACAACAAAGTACGTATAAACGAATGAATGAATGAATGAGCGTACGAACAAGCAAACAAACGCCCACCGAAAATATAGCAGAAGCAAGAGAAACGATACTTCAAACCACTTTAAGCAACTCCTAACCATGCCGTATGAAGTTCAGCACAAGCCACCACTTTTTGATGACGACAACGACTGCACGCGTGTCTCAGTCATTTTGGCTGTATGCCAGTAAAATTCATCAGCCTTGCCATATGAGCGCATATAATTCTTTGAATAAGAACAAAAACAAAAGCCAAAAACGAACAAGAAAATAGCTAGGCGGGCATAAGAATCGTTATGAATAAAGACAACGCTTGAAATGCGGCTATGAAAATGCTGCCAAATATGCAAAATATGCGCATCAAAGTTGTGGCTTGATGGCTTGGTGTTGGCCTGTGTTGTTGGCAAGCAGGCAGGCAAGCAACCAAGCCGTTTGTTGGTTACTCACCATGATGATGATGATGATAATGACGATGATAATGATTTCGCCGTTGGCGGCTTTATTTGGCAATTTTCGCAGGTTCCTTCAGCTGTAAAGTATGCAAGGCTTAACGCCTTCAGTTTGATTTTTGAATTTAGTCAAGCGTTGCTTTTTGCAATCAGCAGAAGGCGTTTTATTTGCTAAAGTTATATTCCTTTTCATTTCGCTTTTTTTAGCTTTTAAAAAGGTAAGCAGTGAATCAGCAAAGCATGTGTGCATGCATTGGTTTTTTGTAGCACACTTTTATGTGTGTGCTGAAATGTAAAGTAATGAATTTTGAAGTATTTTGTATTTCTTAATTTTAGCGATAAATGAAACAACAGACATTCAAATTATTTTAACCTTTTTGATGATATAATTTTGTTTTATAATATTTGTTGCATACTTTTGTGCTACTTTTACAATCTTACACATTATTAAAAACGTATAACTTTTCTTACCTTTTTTTTTTCTTTTGCTTATTAAAATATGATTTTTAAAACTTTCATAGCATACTTTCGTGCAGTAACTTTCACTTTACTTTGTATTTACAATTTTAAGCAATTTTTTTAACATACTTTTACACTCAACGAGAAATTTTTGCACACAAATTTTCATACACTTATTAATTTCCTTGAATTTGAAGCGTTCGCCGACGCGTTTAAAAATTAATCAAGCAAAAAGGCAAGCATTAAATACCGCCCAAAAGAGCTGAGCGGCTTGAAATGCCAACGAAAATATTTCCAGACAATTAAATAAACACAATTTGCTCAAATTATATTTCAGCTAAGACACCTACAAGACAACAACAAGCAAAGCAAAACAACAACATGTACAACACATCTTTGCGGCCATTTAAAGGCGACGACGTTGCCGACTTGTACGGCCCATCACTTCCGGCTGAACTTCCGCTTTGACCCAAACGGCCGAACGAGCAACCCTTGAACTGGCTCAAGGCATGGCTTAAGGACGCGCTCAACATTTGAACGAAACGAAATGAAAATTTACTTAAATTGTTTTTGCAAGTGTGAAAAAGTCGACCAAAAAAAATAAAGAAAAGTGCAACAAAAATTTCGTTATCTAAATGTGCTTGAGAAACTTTTGAGGCTAAAAATAAGAAAAAAAAAAAAACAACAAAAACATAATAAAAAAAAGGTTGGCGGAAATGTTCGCACGTCCTTGGCGTGGTCGACAGACGCACAGACAGACAGACAATGAGCGGCAGCTACTTTTTCTCAAGCTTTGTGAAGCCAAGTTGAAGGATAATATTGAAAAAACAAAAAACCCCGAAAAAAAATCAGCTTAAGACAAAAGCGAGGCGGGCACTCAATGCGCTTATTAAAATCCTCTTTCAAAACAGTAAAGGCTTCGAGGCAGGACGCTCAATGCGCGTTGGCAGTCTGTCAGTCATACAGAATCAACACAAGTAGTCCGCAGTCGAGCACCAAAATCAATTAAGTCGAATACTTCCTTAAGGATAATTGCTTTCGAAAGGCACACACACAAGCAGACAGACGGAGAGACAGACAGACAAAAAGAAACTTTTTGCCATTAGGCAGTAAAGGCAGCACTCAATAAACGAGTTAAACAGTGCGGAAACGGATATGAAAACTTTCAAAGGATATCTCATCATCGTCATCAGCATTATCATAGACAATGTTGATGCTGACGGTGTCTAATTTTTACGACGCCTAAGCAAATTGTTATAAGCAAAACTTTTTTTGTATTATGATTTCTGTTAATTAATATAATTGTTTGTGATTTGTAAACTGCAACAGTTTATTATAGTCAAACTACATGCTGATACATTTGCTAAGCACACGTTTCGTTGGCAAGAGAAACAGAAACAAACAACATTTGAAAATAAACAGAAATTAACAAAATTATTGCTTTGCAGCACAAAACCGTAAATTAGAATTCCCAATGTGAATAATTTAAGCATTTTCCAATTGGCAGCATTTACACATGAATCATATGGCCATGACGACAGCGAGTGAAATGGTAGACAAGCAGACAGACAAGTTGGCTTATTGGACGCCTGTGACCACTAATCGTCGAGTGCAAGGCACAGAGCATCAATTACCCCGTTTATGCCGCAGCTTTAAGCCGCTTTCACACAAAATGGTTTAACTCAAAACGTGTTAACTCAAAACTCATGCTTGAAACGATTTTAGGAGCATATTTTGCACAAAAACTTCTTTGACATAAACGCAGATATAGTGCGAGATTGGTCAAGACTACCAAAGCATATAATATTCCATAAGAACAATCGGTCAAAAATAAGGTTTTCGTTAGAAACGCTTTTTGTTCTTGAGATACAAGATTTCAAAATGTAGTGAAGTAAGACTACAGTGCTTTTTTTCAGATAAATTAGAAAATGGGCGAATATAATATGAATAATAGGAAAATTGATAAAAGGGATTTTAAATAAAGAATAATTGGAAAGATTTTTGCCATAGTATATAAGTCTCGGCAAAACCGAAAATAGCTCCCATTCCATTTGTTTTTTTTTTCTTTTGAAAACAATTGTAAAACATTTCTAAAAAGCAGTTTTGTCGTTCATATAAGATTATATATTACTTAATATACGATTTTCAAATATCATTGCACTCTCAACAAATGGTTTGCTTAAGACCATTTTAAGGTCGCATTCGTTTTGAGTTAAACTGTTTTAAGTTAAAGCGGTTTAAGCAAACGCATAAACGAGGCAAATAGCAAATTGTTGCTGGCATGACATGGTTTCTAATGGCAGTCAGTCAGTTGGTCACTCGTTGTTCGGTCAGGTGATAAAGCGTCACGCTGCTTAGCAAAGGCGTATAAAAGTTGTGCTAACAATTTGTATGGGAAACGCAATGATGGCATTTGCTTAATAGTCAGCAAAGGAATTGAACACTAGCTGTGGTTGGTCTGTGGTTTCTAAAAGGACTATAAGGACACATTTGATACTTGACTAAATGAGTTTTTGCCAATTGGTACGCTCACTTGTTAAGTCAATGAATATGAACGAGTTTGAAAGATCTGTTCACTTACGCTTCGAACTGAGCAGCAAATGTAAATGAATGCAAATGCTTTAATTACGGCAGGCAAGGCTTAGTCAATGTCTAAACTGCAAGCAGAATGAATGTGAGTAAAAGAAAGACTGAGGAGTGAAAGGGAACAAAAAAATGCAATAACGTAGAAAATATTAGCACGAGACGAACCTTGAGCAAATGTGCCAACGTGGCTTACCGCAAGTGCGTTGCGACGGCAAATGAAGCTAAATGCAGGAGTCATGCTCAGTCAAGTCGGTACGTGACTGTGCATACATACATATACACACTCACACTCGCACACAGAGTGTCTAATAGTCAGCAGAGTCATGGCGACAAATAACATTGGCCGCAAATGGGCAGCGACGCACATTAATTGCGACAATTAAAGACGCGCGCAGCAAAGTCACTAAAGCCAAGCCAAGCCAAGCCAACTCACCACCAACAACAATAACAACAACAACACTGACATTGAGTTATAATTTCAAGTTAAATGCTAGATAAGCAAAACTTGCATGGCACAAGGCAGCAGTACTGCGCTTGTACTGCTAAGCTGTCGCTATGCATTAATGTTGCGCACGTTGACTCGGCTTGCTTGTCGACTCGGTTCTGCTATGCTGTCCTGTCCTGTCCTGGCCTATTATTTTCAACTTAACGTGTGTCACACACACACACAAGCACACACACACACACAAGGCGACATACAAATCGAATGTCCACTAACGACCAACACCAACATGAATACCGCACACAAATTGCAAAAGCCGACTTACAAGTTACTTCCTTCCGGCAGAGGGTTTTAGCAACGGCTATGCTTTTTTTCTTCCTCTTCTACGTCCTTCCCACTTTCAGCGCCTTTTGTGTGTTATTCGTTGCGCTATTTAGCGTGCTTCCTGTTATTGCCACACACACACACACACGTAGAAAGCCGTGTACAAGTATATGTATGCAAGTAAAGCAACACCTACTCAAGCAGCGCCCTCTGTCGCTTAAGGCGCTGTCGTTTTTTACACTTAACGTGTTTGTTATTCTCGAATTCGAACGTATTTTGTTTTTGTTTTTATTTCTTCGACTATTCTTGTAGTTGTTGTTGTCGTTGTTGTTGTGCTTCGTATTACTTGTACGTGTGTCCAACGGAAATGACAACGACAATGGCAATTACATTGTTGCATGACACAAATAGTGTGCGAGCAACAACAATAACAGCAGCAACAACAACAACAACAACACAAACCAAAAGCAATAAAATAATCGTGTCGCAAACAAAGACATAAAAAGTCAAATGTTTCTGTTTGTGATAAAGTGTCGCAGCAAAATATTTAATTGATGTTCCTTATCTTTTTTTATTTTTTTTTTTTAATTGCATGTCCTTTGAAAAGCCTTCTCCCCCACAATTTCTAAGCTTTGTTACGTCTTTGTTGCATGTCTTACACACATACATATAGACATACTTGTCGCCATAATAATACACACGTTCTCTGTCTATTTTGTTCGTTCTAGTCATGTTCATTGCTGTTGTCCATTCTTTAAACTAATTGCTGCAAATTAGCGCCTTTCTGCTCGCACGCTTCAAATGTCTGTCTGTCTATCTGCCTGTTTGCCTGTCTGACCAACAAGTCAAGCTACCGGTCAGGTTTGTCCGTGTACGACACTTTGACCAACTTGGCGTGTTTGCTATCATCATCAATTTAGTTGTTGTCAAGCGTTTGCTAACGTTTAAATATTTTAATGT
Organism: Phortica magna; assembly: GCA_037044515.1. Lineage (NCBI taxonomy): Eukaryota > Metazoa > Arthropoda > Insecta > Diptera > Drosophilidae > Phortica > Phortica magna. The sequence goes on from JBAMBP010001193.1 coordinate 333,494, forward strand.
CTATTTTATTGTTTGGTCTTGCTCATGTTTGCTCTGCTCCGGTTTTGTAGCTCAATGGGCAGTGACTAAGCGCCTTGCTTTACAACTGGGTCGGTTCAAAGGCGTATTAAATGTAAAAGGAATTTACACATTGAAAGCAAGCAACTAAATGTGGTCATGCCTGAGCGACGATGAATGTAAATTGCTGCTAGAAATATTTTTTTATATAACATTTTATTTTCAATCTGTCCTTGGACAATAAGCGAATTTGCTAATGACAAAATCACAATTATGATACCATAAGGGGACGTCAGTTAATTTCGTGAGATAGAATAAGAAAAGTAGGAGATTTTATTGAAAAATTAAAAGTCAACTTTTTAGTTCAATAACTCCCTAATTATTTAAAAATTTTAAGCAAAATCTCTCGTGGGATACAGAGGGGGTTTTGCCAAAATCCCACCCAGAGAGAAGAGGTGTCTAAAATTCAAGATATAAAACCTCACGAACTTATGGGCTTACACTTATGATGTTCTAATTACTTCTATCTATAAACTCGTACATTAAAATCTATGAAGTAGGTTCAAAACATGGAACCTTTTTAGTGTCCCGACGGTTTCATTAAAATTAATACTTAGCTAGTTCAGTGGTATGACATTTCAACTTATCTAGACATTATTTTTTTTGAGAATTTAATTTTATTCTTATTGTGGGGGATATTGTAGATCTGTATACATATATTAAGGTCGATATTTTGGTGTCTTTTCGATACCTTTGAAGTATCTTAGTGTTGTAGTTGCTTGCAGTTACTCACAGTTGCATAGCATATATCCAAACGGACTTGATCTTATTTTCCGTCGTAAGTAGTTGTTGTTTTTTAGTCATTATGTAAATTTTCCACGTAAGCCTTCTATCGATATGTACCTCAAGGAGTTTTACTGATTCCCTCAGAGGAATTACGTGATATTACCTAACGGGTTAGATTAGTTGGCTTGCGTAATTGAAGAATTGGCCGACGTTAAAGTTAAGTGACTTAGAAGCATTTCAAACTTTTTTGCAAAGTAACTCATAGCATCAAAGTATCACATGGCAATATTTTTTTTACGACTTTACTTCATCACACGTTTCAATAACCCAAAAAGCACTCTTTCACTCTTTCAATCTTTATCACGCTCCGTCTCCCTAGTGTTTCTTCCACAGCCACTTGTGCAACCCAAAACCAAAGGCAGTCAAGTCAACAACCAAACGAAAACAGCTTCAAAAGCGACAAATTGCTTTTGTTCACCTTTGCGACAAACATTTGTTTCTGAAGCGTTGAACTGAGCACCGAGCATCGAGCACGGACACAGCCACGCCCACGCCACGTCACTCCCTACCAAAGAGGCACGTGTAGGCGTCTAAATAAAAATTTCCTGCATTTTTTTTGGCTTGGCATGCCTTTTCGTTTTTTCAGGCGTTTCGCTTTTGTTTCAGTTACAATTGCTCGGTCGTTTCCTATTATTTCTGCAGAGGTGAAACTCATGGGTCAAAAGCGACAACTTTTACACTGTGTGGGCTGCTTGCTTTTTTATTTATATAACAGAATTTTTTTCGGTTATTGTTGTTGTTGTTGTTGTTGTCGTTGCATATTATTACATTTATAAACTTACAAGTTGCGCGCTACTTGGTATTTTTTTTTTGCTTTTTTGCGGTGATTTTTGTAGCTGTTGTTTTACACAACACATTCCCGCAGTCAACTTATTGTTATCAAAGTTGGCCAAAAAGCGCTCCTCACTCATGTTCAGTTCGCGTCGACAATGAGCAAAACTTTTCTACTTCTCGTTTGTTATGAGCGCGTGCTCACCCACACACCTCGGACGCCCTCTTCTGGCACGGCTTTTGTTGCTTCGTCGCCTTCAGTGTCATTGAAAATGTTATACAAAGTGGCAGGAAATGCAGGCAAGCGTAGAAAATCGGATGATAAATGTGAGTATTTATTTTTTTTAATATAAAAATTAAAATAATTTAAAAAAAAAAATATTTTCAAAGTTGCCCTTTTTGTGTGTTTATTTAAAAAAAAAAAAAAAACGAATATGTTTTAAAATTAATATGCGCCTCATTGGATCGTCTCTGCGCCTTTTCATATTTTGGACAGTGTTGCGATTTACTTGCAATATGTTTGAGATAAGTTGAAAAACGATACACTTAAAAAAAAATCTATAAGCTAAAAACGACTAATTATTTGTATTAGACTCTTGTAGAGCACTTATAAGCGCTTAAAATATTTCTGGTTTTTCAAAGAGATTGCAGAAATAAACGAAATATTTTAATTCTGTCAATGACAACGTTTTATTATTTTCAAGAACAAAAAATACATCAAGAAAAAATATTGTATACTCCTATGCTGCGCATGTTGATATGATACATATGTCAGTACAACACTAAGCTTGAAGACGGACTTCGTATGTAAGATTTTAACGAAAGAGAGGATTTTATTTTCTTAGCTGATATCAATAAATAAGAATTTAAATTTTATCGAGCTAAGATTCTGGTTTCTACAGTATTTAACATATTGAGAATCATTTATTAAAAAAGATAAATAAAATATTAAATAATAAAAGTAATTTATATTTCAATTGCTCCAAGTTCAATGACACAATTAAAAAACTTGGACACGACATGCACACTTCTAATTATTCCAAACATTTCTTTCACACATTTTTTTCTGTCAAAAAAAAAAGGGAAATGTTCACGGTTGATTTAATGAATATGTACAAAAGTGTTGACACCATTCTGACATTTTAAAGCCAATCAAAGGGCAAAAATCGTGTTGTAGTCGAGTCGAGTCGAGTTGAGTCGTGGCAAAAAGTGAGCAAATGCCACAAAATTACTATGCTTAACACATTAAGCTTGAAAATTTAATTATAAGCGCGCAAGCAAGCAACGGCGCGAGTGAGTGAATGAATGGGCAAGTGAATGAACGAATCAGTAAGTATACGCGAGGTTGGCCGAGGCACAGTGTGCGACGACCAGACGGGGCCAAGCGTCGCTAATGACAAAGGCGTCAACGTTGTTTAGTTGGTAATAATTTCCAACGACTGTTGGCGTGTTTGAAGCCGAACAGGTGAGACGCCAAACGGATAATTTAGACGGCAACTTGACTTACATTGGACTTGAAAATGTGTTAATGTTTGTTGTTATTGTTGTTGTTGTTGTTGTGTTTTGTGTTTGCTGTGTGAGAAAAATGCTTTGTCATTTCTTGTAAATGCGCAACGGAAGGTGTCAGCATTGTTGTTTATTATTATTTTTAAGCTTCTTGTTGTTATTGTTATTGGTGGTGGTGTTGTTGTTGTCACAGGTGTCGCTTATGCCTTAGCGTGTTGTCGTTTTTATTAATGCGTACAGCGTCAAAATTGACAACAAACTGACAGACAGGCAGACAGACCAACAGCCAGACAGGCAGTTGGACAGACAAGCAAGTCTTAGCTAAAGCTCAAATATGCCCAAAGGCAAACAAACAAACAAAGCAAACAAACAAACTGACAAAAGTCGCCTCGAAATCGCCTCAAAAACCGCGCCTCCTTCATTCAATGTTCATGTCCATGTTCATGCCGCACGCTAATGAGTTTGTTTAAGTAATTTCAATTCATTTGTTAATTTCAGCTTTTGTTGATTTTATTATTGTTTTCACTCTATTGAAATTTATGCCGTGTTGTCACTCATTACAATTTCCATGCGCATATTTATGACTCTGTGTGTGTGTGTGTGTGTGTCTGTATTAGTGTTGATGATTTGAGGCGTGGCTATGAATGACGCATTTTCCTCATTGTTTATTGTTCTATTTTTATTTCTATATTTTTTTTTTTGATCATTAAAACTTTTGCCGTTTCATTAATAATTGTAAAATTTTGTATTTGTGCGCTTAAAACTATGCAACGATTATGTAATAAGCCAGCAATAACCATCTCTTTCGCGCTTTCACATTGCGGCTGACATAATTAATCACGTTCATTAATAATCGATGAGACAATTAAGATGTAAATGACTTAATTTACGGCGACGTTATTCAAGTTTGATTATTTAATGTTTAAGATGTTGAAAAATTGACGGAGGAAGTGTCGAAACTTTTGTTATTTTTCGGCCATGAAAAATCATTTTTTTAAGGCTTCAATTAACAAAGGTTTATACATATTTCAACTGAAAGATAACTTCTTTAAAGTGTACTTAAAATTCCTTAGTGTCGAAAAGTGCGCCCACGCTTCATACCAACTTCAAAAGCATACTCACAATGAATCTCATTAATAATGCGCGTTTTGTAATTTATCTCAAAGACATAACAATTAAGGTTAACCAAAAGCAAACCCAATTTCTAGCTAATTTTAAAGCACAAACGTTGCTTTTGCTGCTGATTTTGCGCCACTTTGTGAACCATACAAAAATATGATTATATAATATATTTTGAGGCAACGATAAAGAGCGATAAAAACCAAAAACAAAAAAATATGAAAAAGAAAAAATTCAATTTCATGCGTAATTGCCATATAACGTCATAAAGCCAATGACAACAACAACAACAACAATGATAACAGCGACAACAACGACAATAATGACATCATGCCAATTTCTCACACTCAAAGCGCAAGAGCGAACACATGAAAATATTGATATAATTTCTATGGCATTATACAATATTTGTGCGACAAACACGCACCGACAACATTTACCATAATTTTCTTATTTTTTTCAGATTTCTTTTTTTTTTTTTGTGTTTTGTTGCAAAGTCATTAAAGTTGAAAAATGTGCGTTTATATTTAAAACAAATTGGAGAAAGTAGAAAATAAAAAAAAGCAAGCACAGTCGATACTTTACAACGCATTTGTTTTTGGAGGGTTGCAAATGCTCGCCAGCTGTCGCACACAACAACGAGTCTGGCAGGAGCATGTCGCATAGTAAAATTCTGGCAGACACACACGTAGTAGAGAACTCATTGATTTTGTCTACACGACTGATTTGTTTTCGATTTTTTTTGGTTTTGTAATTTCTTTTCGATTTCCGTGAGTTGTGCTATTAATTTCAGAGTTGAAGCCTAAAGTAAGGGCAAGATGTTTCATAAAGTGCTTTAAGGTACACTAGTAGCCTAAAAAGACTAAACGGTTCTAAGCAATGTGCACATTGGCTTCATTATAACGCAAAGTAAACTAGATTCAGATAGCATTTTTAAGATTGTTTCATTATACTGTTAATCTTTATAGCAGACATGTAAATTTTATCATTTATTTCAGAGATATTCCCATTATTTTTTATTATATATATATTTGTGGTTTGTGTATCTTAACGAACGGTTAATATGTATAAAAGAGAGAAAAAAATGTAGTATGGACAGATTAATTTTTTGCATCTTCATCGGTGCTTCCGTTTGGCCATTGAGACGGCGAGAGTGGCGCCATTGTTGTTGATTGTGGTTGTACGTTTGGTGGTGTGCGCGGCGAGGCGGGCGGCATGGGTGAATCAGGCATCGAGTCTGGCATAAGAGGCGAACCGGGCAACGCCGGCGATACTGGCGTAGCTGGCAGCATTGGTTCAACAGGCAATTTCGTCGGCTTTGTCGTCGGTTGTCCTGGTGGACTCACTGGCACCTCAGGCTCTGGCGCTGTTAACGGCTTCTTCGGTGTTGGTGTGCTCGGCGACTTACCAGGCGCTGAGAGTGACGGCTCTGGTGGCCAACTCCTTGGAAAACTCATGTCCTGATCGTTGGCAAACGTCGGCGATTCATAATAACGCATCATTGGTATGCCACGATGAACTGTATAGTGCCGCACATTCAACTCGCGTCGTTTTTCTTCGCCAGCTGTATTCGCTTTCGATTTCGTGCCCAATGATACTATGTCGCCCAAGCCCATCTGATGTGTGAGAAACTTTTGTGCAAACAAGCACTGCTTGTGCATTTCGTCATCCGACCAGCTGAGCGAATCACGCATGATGTCCACGACACGTGGCACAATCTCGAGCGCTGCCTGCGTATCTAGAAAGGCAATGCGCAAACGACGCGCAATCACATCGACCACATTGCAGGCGTACTCGTTCTTACAAACGTAGGGTATCTCAGCCTCAATGTAGGGAAACTTGCAGTGCAGACGCGCGCGCATCGAAGGCGATGAGCCCGCAAGCAACGCACAACTGTTAGTGCCATAGGCCTCGGCCAAGTGCTCAGCCACATCGAGCGGTATATCAAAATTCTGCAAGAGCTCAAAAGGCAGCCGGTGCGTATAGTCATGTGAGCCTTCCAGTGGCATATCGAGCGTGTTGCATGCATTCTCGGGCTCAAGACAGGCACAGTCAATGGCCATGTTGACCGTATGCTCGGCCATGGCGCGATAGGTGGTCCACTTGCCGCCAACGATTGTCACCAGATTGCCTTCACTGATCTCGACGAGATGCGTGCGCAGTATTTCGGCTGAGTCTTCGTCTTTGTCATCCGGATCTTTAACGAGCGGCCTTATGCCCTTCCAAGCCGAGCGCACATGACGCGCATCGAGGCAGACATCATCATCGAATTGATTGCGCAGATTATCCAATATGAAATTCACTTCGCCTTTGGTTGGACGCGGTTCATGCGTTAATTCGCACGGGCAATCCGTTGTGCCCGCCACTGTATGACCTTGCCAGGGCAACATAAAGATCACGCGGCCATCATCGGACGGATTGAGCAGACCATATTTGCGTGAGCAAAAATAGTCCGGCAGCACAATGTGCGTGCCAGAACTTGGCATCACGATCGGCTTCACTTCACAGTCCTCCAGCTCACGTATCTTGTCCGAAAATGGTCCCGTCGCATTGATGACGCACTTCGTTTTTATGCAAAACTTTTTACCACTCAGACAATCGCGCACGACTGCTTGATGCACTAAACCATCCTCCTTGATCAGCTCCAGCACTTCCACATAGTTGGCCACATTGGCGTCAGCGCGCACCGCCGACACAATCAAAGTAACACAGAGCCGCGCATCATCAAACTGGCCATCGTAGTAGACAATGCCGCCGCCCAGTTCACAGTCACGTAATAGCGGAAACTCCGTTAGCACTTCATCACGCGTGACAAAGTGTGAGGAGCGCAGCTTTGCGCCGCCCGCCATCAGATCATACAGCTTAAGCCCCAGCCAGTACCAGGGCCCCTGCCACTTATGATAGATGGGCATCATAATGGGCAACTCCCGGTTGAGATGCGGCGCATTATGCAGCATGGCACATCGTTCACGCAGCGCCTCGCTCACCAAACTCAATTGACTCAAGTTCAATGTTTGAAAAGCAAGCTGCAAATAGCGTACACCACCATGTATCAGCTTCGTCGACTTCGATGAGGCGCCACTTGCAAAATCCTCAGCATCGACCAGCGCTGTCTTTAGACCACGCGTCGTTGCATCCAGCGCACAGCCGGCACCAGTAGCGCCACCGCCAATAACAAGCACATCGTACTCATGCTCCTGCATGGCTGCAATGTGTTCCATCCGTCCCGGTAAACACCTGCGTGAACTGAGACTACGTACGCCTGCGACGTTGCTCAACGGTGCCGAACACTCGCGCAGAAACTTTGACTGGCACTGGCTTAGACCGTGCAACCGCCTGGTTAGCGACATTACTTTCGTAAACATTTTGGTAAACATTTTGACGCGATACATTCAAAAAATTTTCCAGTCAAATGCACTCGAAAATTTATATTGATTCAATTCATCACACAGTCATAATAATAATAAGCATGAACAAACCGTTGTCGCAGTTCTCGATGTCGGTGTCGGTGCTGGTACTTGCAGTACTTAAACGTGTAATTTTGGGTACAGAAGAAGAGGGTAAACTGTTTCGGAGATCTTACATTGTTCCTTTCGTAACTGAAATTTTTATACTAAAGCGCTTGACTTAATTTGCTTTGAAAGATGTAATTTATTTTGCTTCGAAAACAATAAATTTTTTCCTGCCAAGGCAGACTAATAATTTTAAACAGTGCCTAAACCCACGCCAATGAATGTCACAAGCCATATTAAAGGACAATTAATTTCGAGACATTTCAGCACGACTTCGATGGTGTACGTAATTTGCATGCTCCACGACATCAGCCAAGCTCATTTGTTGCCTGAGGTAATGCTTTGCCTGCCGCATTTGATGCTCACGCTCACCGCTCGACCATTGCAGCACATTGGACATAATGCAAACGACGCGGGGCAACATTTCGTAGGCGGCACGCGCATCCAATAATGCAATACGCATGCGCCGCGCAATGACATCAACAACGGTGCAGGCATACTCTTGACAACAAGCATAGCATACCTCGGCCTCAATGTACGGCAAGTCGGGATGTATGCGTTCACGCAAATCCGGTGGCATCTGGCCGAGCAGCGCATAACTGTTTGCGCCGTAAGTGTGCGCCAAGTGTTGCGCAACATCTGCGTTGAGATTGAAGATGCGTTTGATATCGCATGCGCTGTCTGGCGTGTAATCAATGCTGCCGACAATCGGCAGACGATCAGTACAGCAACTCCAGAGTGGCTGCAACTCGGCGCAGCTGATAGCAGCATCGACAGCTTCTTCAGCCGTGCGGCGATACGTTGGCCACGCGCCGCCCACAACCGTTACGACGTTCCGATCGATTACTTCAATAAGATGTCTAGGCGGCAGACTTTTTACATGATCCGTGCCCAGTGTCCTTAGGCCGGACCATGCTGAGCACACTTGTGCCTTACTTAGTGCCAAGTCGGACAGCATGAGACAACGCACATTGTTCAAGATAAAATCAACTTCATCATGCGTGGCCGCCGGTTCATTTGTCAGTTGACAGTGGCAATCTGTTCTGCCCGCCAATGTTTGACCCTCCCAAGGCACCATTAACGCAACATGGCCATCATCGGTCTTGGGATTGAGCAAGCCATATTTGCGCGAACAGTAGCACGCCGGTAGTGTGATGTGCGTGGCACAGCTATGGTGCGTGATGGGCGCAACGCCCGACTCGACCATCTGACGCACGTGATCCGCGAAGGCGCCCGTAGCATTGATCACGCATCTCGTGAATATGGCAAAGTGTTCGTCCGTAAAGCGATCACGCACACAGACACGACGCAAGCAGCCCGCCGTTTGTTTCTGTATTGCTACAACGTCCATGTAGTTGGCAACATTTGCGCCACAATAGGCCGCAGTCAAGATCAAAGCCATGCAGAAGCGTGCATCGTCGAACTGACCATCATAGTAGACAACAGCGCCATGCAGACCTTCGCCATCAAGAAACGGAAACTCGGCGAGCACTTTATCACGTGAGACATAATGCGAAGCGCCCAAGCGTCTGCCCAACGAAAGTAAATCGTACAATTTGCGTACGAGCCAGACATAAGGCACATGCCAAAGACTATAGATCGGTATCATGATAGGCAACGGTCGGCACATGTACGGCGCAAGGTTCAACATAATAGCACGTTCACGCACTGCCTCACGCACGAGTTTTAGTTGACGAAGATTGAACCTTGCCATGCTATACTGCACGCCACCGTGCATCAATTTTGTGGACTTGGCCGAATCGCCGCTGGCAAAGTCATCCGACTCAATGAGCGCCGTGATGAGGCCACGCGATGTTGCGTCTAGCGCGCAACCAGCGCCTGTGGCACCGCTGCCAATCACCAGAACATCATATTCCTTCTGTCGCAATTGCTTTATATGCTCAGCACGTGTTGGCAAACGTTCCAGATAGCCATCATAGCGTCTGTGCGTCAACAATCGACAGTTGCCTAGCCGACGGCATAGCAAACGTCTGCTGTGCTTAAGGCAGTTAAGAGCGCGAGCAAAAGGAAACGAGTCCATCGCTAGGTAATCGCAGAAATCGGTACTGAAGAAGTGTCGTTAAATTTGGAAAATTTCACATTGTCTTTTTAATGAATTTCAAATCGTTCGAACATTGTTTGCTTTGTTTGGGTAGGAGTTGTTTAAGGAAAGAAAGACGAAAGACAATTGTGTGAAAGAAGTACTTTTTTTTTTTAAGAATTTTGAGTTTTTTTTTTTTTTTTGTTGCAAAGGAGTTATTTTTAATATCATTTCGTTGCTACCGAATCAATCTTGCGTACACCAATATCGTGCTCTTGTGCCACCATGCTCATGCCCATTTCCATGGCCAAGAACTGTGTTGCCTTGGCAAGTTGTGCCGATTTCTCCTCGTCCGACCAATGCAGTTTCGCCGCCATGATATTTGCAATGCGTGGCATCAACTCCACTGTAGCAGTTACATCTAGAAAGGCGACACGCAACCGACGTGCAATCACGTCCACAACGGTGCGCGCAAACTCGTAAGCGCAGGCATAATGTACCTCCGCCTCAATGAAGGGAAAGCCGCTGTGCAGACGTTCGAGTTGATGATCGAAAGTGCTGACAAGTAGAAATGCATTTGTGCCATAGCACTCCGATAGATGGCGTGCCACGTCCATGGGCAAATCGTACAATTGCACCAATTCGACAGCCAGATGATTTGACCAATTCTCGCTGCCCGTGAGCGGCGTTATTTCAGTCTGGCAGCCGAACCTCGCCGACAGATCACAATAGCTGATGGCCAAATCGAGTGTGTCTTGTGCCATGGCACGATACATCGACACGCGGCCACCGGCAATGGTTATAAGCTGATTCGGACTCACTTCGACGATATGATCGGCTATTGCATCACGTTGTTGCGCCAACTCTGGCAACAGTTGCTGTCTTATGCCCGTCCAAGCGGAACGTACATGATTCAGGCCCACGTCCACCTTGCAATTGAAGCTACTGCGCAGACTATTGAGTATATACTCGATCTCAACTTTTGTGGGGCGCGGATGTTGCGATAACTCACAGGGCACTTCAGTAGCACCGACAATGGTGTGACCACGCCAAGGCATCATGAATATGACACTTTCACCCTCGATAAACGGATCGAGCAGCCCATACTGCTTGGAGCAAAAGTAGCCGGGCAGCACGACATGTGTGCCCGACGAAGGCTGCGTTACGGCCTCAACCTGCTTGTAGTCCATTTTGCGCACGGCGTCAATAAACGGACCAGTCGCATTAATCACGCAACGCGTTGTCACGCCGAACTTTTTACTCGTCAGTCGATCTTCTACTTCCACCAAACGATTACTGAACGTATCGTCGTGCTCCAGATTTATCGCTGCCACGTAGTTGGCTATCGTGGCACCTTGCTCGGCCGCCGTGAGTGCCAGGGAAAGACAAAAACGCGCATCATCGTACTGACTGCCATAGAAGACAAACGCGCCGCAGAGATCCTCCTGCTCGAGCAAGGGAAAAGCTTCTATCGTACGCCATTTTGTTATGAAACGCGATTGCCTACAACCCGAATAGCCGGCGACCAAGTCGTAGAACTTTAATGCCAGCCAGCTGTAGGGTATGTGCGAGAGACTGTAGATGGGCACCAGCATGGGCAACGGCTGTTCGAGATGTGGCGCTATGTTTGCCATGATTGCACGTTCCCGCAGCGTGCCGCGCACCTGACGGAACTGCTTCAGATTGAAGCGACGCATTGCCATGTTCAGCTCCTGCACGCCGAGCACTAATTTCGGTGACTTCGAAGTTGTGCCGCTGGCGAAGTCGTCCGCCTCCACCAGCGCTGTCTTGAGGCCACGTGTGACTGCGTCCAATGCGCAGCCCGCTCCCGTGGCTCCGCCGCCGATTACTAGCACATCGTATTCGCATTTTCCCAATGCCTCCAGCTGTTCTTCACGATTCGGCAGTCTCTCTATGCTGCGATTCAAATAACGTTTCGTCTGTATCTGCTGCTGTTGTTCATTTGTCTTTAGCTGGTTTGTGGCTGGGCTCTTATTGTTGCTTCTACATAGCGAATTGGCATAAAATCGCGCAACTAATTTGGTAAACATTTCCCTGCAGCAAACATAATTTCGTTCTAACAAAAAGAATTTAGCAAATTCGTGCTCATGTGTATTGTTTTAACACGGTCAATTTTTAAATTAATAAATTTTATTTATTTTTTTTCAATTTGTCGGTTTTTGTGTCCAAAAAATTTTTTTTGTTGAAATTTCGACTGATATTAAATACTAAGCCTGCAAGTCATGTTGCTTTAAACTAAGCCAATTGCTTCAAGCCAAAAAAAAAAAAATGCAATTAGTTTGCCTGGCACGCAAACCTCATAAGCTAATTTTTAAAATACTTGAAAATTAATAAGAAAATTGATGACGGTATGGCGAGCTAATTTGACATTTCACAAATATTTCACTTCATGCAACTTTGGCAACATGCATAAGGAAAAAAGTGCTTTCATTTGCCGCCAAACGGCTTTCGTATGAAGTTAGTAATTTATGCAAAACTACGAAATACATAACACGCAAGCATTTTTATATTTTTCAATTTAGTTGTTAAAAAGAAAAACTTTTCTTCTAACATATAAAACAAGTGCTGCATTTCAGGTTTCCTGTCAAGGCCAACATGGCAGAAAAAGTGCCGTTAAATGGAAAAGTGCAATAAAAACAACTTCATAGGAGTAAACGTCATGCGTGGCGTCATAAAAATGTTTTATGAAAACACTTTAATGCCAACAACTTGACAGTTTGAATGAACTCTATGCAGTGCCACTTAGTTGACAATGCCCAACGACACCGGAAGAGTTATAGCAATTAAAGTGTAGGCAAGTTTCAATTGCGGAAATGAAAACAAATGTGAAGCGTAAAAAAAGAGAACTTTTAGAGGTTGTAAACAAATTTTTAACAAAAATATCAGATTGAAATTCAAAGGTTAGAAAGATATTGTGACCGAAATAGAGAAAAAGCCTCAAATTGCATTGCTTATCTAAAGATCTTATTTTTGTCTTATCAAAGCCTCAACCCATTAAATCAAATTAAGACTTTCTGCCTCTCAACTAATTTTTAAAGAGCTTTTTGTGATGTATTGAAAGAACACTTAAGCAAAAAACTCTGATTGAAAGAAAGTCAAAGGTTAGAAATATGTTGCCTCTGAACATATTATTTAAAGAGCAAAGAAAGCAATAGTTTTGGTTTCTTTTTTTTTGATTTTTAGGTAAATAAAATTTTCAAACTAAAAATATTTTTAAAAATATTCAAATCGTTTCGACGCCATGATAAAACCAAAAGTCAAAAAAGGCGAGTAAAAAGTCAGAAAAATAAATACGCATTATGAATAAATATACAAATTTCAGTGTCAAACAAGTCGCACACATGTGACATTACCACAAAACTTTACGAATTTTGCAAAATTTGAAGGAGACAAAAGCAAAGAAAAACTGAATGAAAAAAGTGGAAAAATCTGCAGGCAAAACTTATTTATGATATTTTTGTTCAAAGAGTGCAATGAAATGCAAATTTTGCCGCCGATGACGATGTAAAGCTGTCGGATAAGATAAGAGCACAGAGAACCGCTAAGGCAAAATGCAAAGCAAAATACGCTTTTCTGCCCGCAGGTGACATGTTAAACGTCTTGTAAGCATTCACTTAGGATTCTCGCTACAAACTTGTCTTTGATGTCATAGAGAAATAAAGACAACAGAAAGAAAAATGTCACATGACTAAAACACAACACAAATTTTACATATTTAACAACACACACACACACACATAAATATACATAAAGCAACACACATACAAGCGCTTGTCTAATGTTTGATTATGTCATAAAATATGCTTAAAGAGTTTTTTTCCTTCTTATTATTTTCGAAAAATGCTGTTTATCTTACAAAAGACAAATTTAAGAAATATGCAAATTGCGCACTCATGTAACGCTTGATTTGCTTTCACAACACTTAAATTCAACTCAACGTAACTCTTTCACCTACAAAGGAACCCTTACTCCTTCATCACTCACTTTGTTATGAACGACGTAATATTTGAGTTGACTGATATTGAAAAATTATTTTGTAATGCCTTCTATTTCTTATTTTGATTCTTCAACAACATAAAATTGCAAAAAAAAACATATATTCAAATTTTTACTTTATTTTTTTTGTTGTATTTTTTGTTTGATATGCAAACAAGCCAAGTTTGGGTTTGTTGCTTGCAAAACAATAACATTTTCATATTCAGTGTTGGGCGTTGCGCAAAAGTGTGCAAATAGGAGTGTTGGCAAAGTAAATTTGCATAGCTTAAGGACTGCATTATATTTTGTATTGTTCAATATGTATGTAAATGGATTTACTGATATGTTGACTGCTTTTAATGGCCAAATAAATATTTAAATAGCAGAAGGAGGGATGGGGCGAAACAGAGAGTGTGAAGAGACATAAAAGGCTTAGAATATAAAATTGAATTAAAATATCAATAGAACTGCCAAAGTAGTTTAGTGATTAAGCTGACTAAGCTTACGAGCATGGCTTATGAACAGTTTTGAAGCCACATTGCTGAAGCCTCATTGGTGAAGCTTCATCACATTGGAGAAGCCTTATTGGTGAAGCTTCATCACATTGGAGAAGCCTTATTGGTGAAGCCTCAAACGTAATGTGACTAAGAGTTTCAGATCTTTTAGTTCAAGACAACATTATGTCACTAAAGCAACAAATTAAATCTTTTTTTTCCAGCGCAGTTAATTAACACATATTTTAAGCCACTTATGTCATTTGACAAGCCACCAAGTCTCAAAGGCTGGAACCTATTAAAGACTCATTAGCATAAAACTTGACTTTATAGTCGCAATGAAAATGATACTCAAATGTGTCACATTATATAATAATTATAAGAGGTTAGACATTTTCACTTACCTTTTGATGGTATTTCAGCGAAAGCTGTCAAAAGCGTGATGAGCACAGCACTTAAGTATATGAGCAGCATTTTTTCTTTTACAATAAAGTTTCTTAGTCTTTTTTGAAGCACGTTTTTTGTTTTCTGTTATAAGTCTTTTTCGATTTTGTTAAACTGTCAAACTGCACAAAAGCGGCTGAAATTAAGTAAGTTAAGGCACATTTAGTTAACAATTAAAGCACTTGAAAAAATATATGTATGTATCTCAAAAGCACACAAAGAGTTCAATATTATAATCAAAGTCAAAAGAGTCATCTTTGCTCCTTTAAGCACTTGTATCTTTGATACATCACACAATTTTCTCTACGTCAAGAATAACAATAAAAACAATACGAAAAGATTCAAGCGCCACAACATTGTTAGCGGTCGCAAATCCTGTTGAAAGGAGTATATGTGTCTGTCGGTCTATCTAAAGTGAAAATTGTTATTTGTTTTTCAGCTTGGTGTTTATTCAGCCTGGTTTTTGTTGTTGCTATTTCTGTTTTGATTCAGTTTTTGCTGTTTGAATTTGCCGACACTTCCTGACAAGCATTTGTATCTTCACCACTTTGCTAAATTCAAGACTTTGATTTTCTACTTGAGTTTTGCGTTGATTCCGGTTTCGTTGCCTGTCTAGCTGAAGCCCATAACTGTGGCAAATATGTTTAGTCTTAGGATTTGACACTAATTCGACTTTAAAAGGTTTAAACTTCTTAAGTAAATTGAGCTCACATAATATTTTTTGCTTAATATTTGTTTTTATTGCATTTTATTGTGCGTTGAGCTTAAGTCATTTGGGTCGACTGTCTGGTTCGAAAGTTTTGACGGCAAAGTTTATTGTTTTGTTCTTTGACGTGCTTAAAACTGATGACAAAACTTTGTCAATAAAGACAAATTCAATATCGAAGACGGAAACGAACTTTTACATGAAATACTAAACAAATTTAAATTTAATTGATTTGAATTTAGTAACATGAAAAGAGAATAAAACTATTTAAATGTGACAAAGAGTTTGAGAAAGCGTAAAAATATTGGAAGAATTCAAGAACACAAGTCAAAGTCACTGATATGGTCAACTTCATCTTACAGGGCTATGAAAGAAATGATCGATGAAGAAGAGATCTCAACTTGATCTCAAACTTACAAGATAATATATGCAGAGATTAAATTTAAAGTAACATAAGAATTTCATAAGCAAAACTATCTTTGAGAAAGAGTGAAAATTGTTTATTATGAGAATATTAAATAAGAGACATGAAAAATATAGAGAAGTCCTTAATACCTTTTCAAATTATTTAGGTTGACATGAAATTGCAATGAGTCTCTCATCATCGAATGACATTTTCTAACGCTTAATTTGCGCTAAACTGACCATAAATAATTCAACAGTTTCGTGTCAGTGCCCGGCACTTGTTATATGCAACAAAATTGAAAGCAATTTTGCTAATTTCCTGCTGACAAACGAAATAAATACAATGAAAATACCGAAGACATGCAAGAAATGCCAAAGCAGAAAACCACCTGTCAAACGAACCAATTACGCCATAAGAAGAAACTAACAGCGCCAGAGTAAAATGAACTAAATAGCAACGGCGACGAAGACGACAACAACGTTGTGTTTAAGGAAGGAAGGAAGGAAGAAATGAATATTATCAACAACTTAAAAACAAGCTAAACATAAAGTCATTGCAAAGCAAACTGAGTCAACGAAGAAGAAACAAGAGCCAAAAAAAAGCTCTGCAACGCTAAAATGGCTAAAAATTGCAACACTTCCGCTGGCAAGCGAGCCTGTGGGATGGTTGCCTTGCCACCAGTTTGACTGCAACCAGCATAAAATGCAGTCGAAATAACAAAAACAAAAAAGGAATACAAAATAGTTAAACGTTTTTAATATTAAAGCGGCAACAGCGCAACAACAAAACAGAAGGAAAACTAAAAAAAAAGCATAGCATGAAAACAGGCGCAAAAAGGTTTCAGTGTTGCAGTGCTGAAATGCAGAAAATGCAAAATGGCACAAGTCTGCTTTCAGTAGCAAGCTGGAAGCCATGCCATGTTGCCGGCTAAAGAAAACATAAAAAACAACAAAATCAAAAAAACCACAAAAAAATGTCGTGCAATTGTTGCTGAGGCAAGCAAGCAACTGCTGGCAAGGGTCGGCGGGTCAAAGCAGAAGGCCGCATAATGTTGACGACGAGTCAAAGCGTGGATTACGTGACGAATTTGTTACGCTTAACTGGATTTTCAAATATTTATTGTAACAAATTTATATCGTTTGCAGTTTTTCATAACACAAAATTTGTCTTGCATACTTTTAGGCCAGCAATATTATTAAAAACACTTTTTTAGCAATTTCTTTAATTTTTTGTTGCCTTTAAATGTAATTCAATTAATATCTTTATCGTTTACACAATTACAACATGTTATTACTTCATATTTTCATACAAATTCGCTTTAGAAAACACTTAACAACACTTTTTTTAAGCCGCTTGCGCGCCAAACGCAACGCTTTGCTAACTTTCGTTCTATTTACGAGTTATTTTGTCTGTTGTTTGCTTTTCAGAATTCACAGTTCAAGCGACGATTTTAGAACATTTCTCATTGGCACGCATCGTCCTAGCGCTCGCTGCCTTTGTTGCAAACCGTTTCATACCGTAACCGACGCACGACTGAATGTCGTCCATTGGTGGAAACACACAACTGTCAACTTGCCATCGCCAACATCGTGCTTTCGTCGGCTTTTGCTTCGTTTACCTCGTGAGTCACGGCGAGCGCATTGACTTCAATACGAAGCAACAAACGATTTGCTTAACTCGTTTCGTACAAATGATGTTCGAAATTTGCTCGTAGACACTCTCTCCATCTATATCTCTCTGAAAGGTGCATGTTGTTGCGCTCATTGGAAGTCGGCTTTCGAAGTTGGAGAGCAAAGGACTTTCGCTTGGTGTTTGTGATAAGCGCGCGTGATAAGGCGGATAAAAATGTACGGATAAAAATTTGAGTCTGTGGAATTTGTGGAATACAAAAGAGGCTTAGAAAAAAGTGATGTTTTAAAAAAATTAAAAGAATATTATGAATGATGTCAAGCAAATATTACATTTAGAAGCCGTTTGAAAAGCGAAATTTAAACAGAAGTAAAGAAATGACAATCTGAAGAAATTCGCGCATATAAAGTTACCTCTTACACTCTAAAATTGCATAATTATGATTGAAGCTGCAGAAATTGAAACCAATGAGTAATCTAATGAGCCTTCGTTTATTTAAAAATCTCAAAAAAGAAAACGAAACAATACAAAATTCAACTCATTACCACAAATGCACAAGGCAGATAAATAAAAACTACAACAAAGAAAATAAAATATGAAAAAGTAAAATTAGCTTATCTTACTGAAGCACGTTATTATGCTTTACCACACACACACTCACTCACACACACACATGCACACAAGCAATACCAAAAATTTTGAAAATGCGAAAATCTCTGAAAAGTGTCCGCCAACTCAGCTGGCAATGTTGAGATAAACTTTAGCTTAAACTTATGTGACACACGCACACACACACACACACATACTGACAAGCACTCATAATACAACTACACATACACACACACACACACGACGGTCATTATACTGTTGTAGCCTTGTATAGTAGAGAGCAGCAAGAGTTTTTGTGTTTTGCTAAACAGAAATTGAATTGTACACAGAGACAAGCAAAAGTATGCAACAAAAAATGTGCAAAATAAGGAAAGGAAAAACTGTGCCAAAATTAAATGAGCATGGGTTAAGCCAAGCGAAAATGCCACTTGTACAATAGTTAAATGCTCTACGTGCACAAGTGGCAACAGTGGGCGTTAATGGCTTAGGCGTGGCGTGGCGTGGCAAGGCAAGACAAGCCAAGTGATGATTCAAAATTTCAATGGCAGCAATTCTATTTTATTTTATACATTTTCGCTTTTTGCGTATATCATTTTTCGCTATTTTTTTAGTACTCCTTTTTTTGTGCCCTCTTTTTTCAGGCACGTCTGTGACAGCAACAGACAGAGCAAAGAGGTGGATGACCATGCCCGGCGGTAAACATTCAAGTTCTGCAAGCATGCATGCGTGCGTGAGTGGGTGAGTTAGCGAGAGTTTGCGTGATGCTACATGTGTGTGTGCGTGTATGCGTGTGTGTGTCAGATCCATTTCAAAGCGCATTAAAATGTATTTAGAAGTTACACTCGAGCAATTCACTACTCTCATTTTTTTTTTTTTTTTGTTGGTCGATTTGTTTGTTATTTTTTGTTTTTTCCTTAATATATTTAAAGCCTTCAGCAGTAAACAAAAAAAAAAAAAAAAATAAAAAACAAAACAAATTAAAACAGAAAATGTTTAACTTTAACTGTGCTTGTGAAATGTTGACGGAAGTGGAAAACAAGTCAACGCTGCAAACAACACAAAAGCGCCAAAAACAATTTGCAAAGGCGGCGTTCGAAATTTTGTTACAGGAAATGTTTTGTTGGATTTAATCGCTTGAAATCGTCTATTTTGCGTTAAATCAACTTCCGTGCAAGTTTCTTTTTTTTTTTCACCCCCTTTTTGTAGTTCACTTGTAAGGTTGCTTGGCTTCGTGTGTGTGTGTATGTGTGTATCTTTGTATGCGTGTGAACGTTTAGTTGTTGGCAAATGTGTATTTAGTTGAATGTGTAAAGTCCTTAAGCTTTATTGCCCATTTTAGACATTTTATGGTGCACCTTTTTTTTTCTTCTGTTTTGGTTTATTTTGCATGGTTGACTGACCTGTCGTGTTGCTTACTTGTATCCTTTAAGCTGTTTTTTTACGTGCTAAATTTACATATTAGGAAAGACACAAAAAATTCGCACATTATAGTAAAGATCTGTGAGATTGAAGAAGCCATGCTTGACCTTGAAACCGACCATTCGGCCAGACCAATAAATTAGTACACGTATTGAACAAAGTTATCAGCAGACGATAGCAAAAAGGCTTTAAAGGAGTAGCTTCTGTAATGACTAGTCTTCAATAACTTCAATATTCTTCATACTGTTTCACCTTTTGTGTAAAATATTGCCGAGTTTTTATTCAAAAATGACTTTAGTTATATGAGTTTTGATTTCACATGTGTTTGTTCAATATGATTGATACTGATTATTTTATAGTAGTCTTAAAGACCAAAAGTTGCGGTCAGTGCTATTAATCAAACGGCAGTTTAATGTTGACACAACCTTAATGAAGCTTTGCCTGCCAGGCAACGTTAATAGGAACATTCTATTAAATGGTATCTTGATAGAATTTATACAGCGTCCAATATTTAGGACAGCTGTTTTTTCCTCTTAGCAAATCAATTTTTATAACTTCTATTTTCATCAAGCTAACATGAGACCGATGGAATTACAGTAGCAAATAAGCAGCAGTGACTGAATGAATATGACACCTATTAATTTTTATATTATGTTTAAAAGAGCTGCCAGTAGAATCGTGATTTTTATATTCAGAAATAGCTTAAGTTATTCAAGCTTTGCCTACACTCCCTTTTTTCAATGTTAATTCAAATTTTTAATTAATTTTTATTAATATTTTGAGCACTCAAAACCAATTGTCTTCACTTGAGCGGTTGACACTTTCAAACTCCAACAGCTAAAACAAGCCAATTGAAAGCCTCATTGCACAACTCGTCTTAAGGCAGCACCAGCTGCAGAATAGCATAAAATAAGTTATAAAAAGACGACACGAATCAAAGTTTTTGCAATATCCCTTTGCCAGATATTGCACACACACACGGAAACCGCTTCCTTGACACAATTGAGCGATAAAAGCAATGACGAAAATGTAGTTGTAGCTGAAGATGGCGACGGCGATGGCGATGGCAGCAAATGGAGAACGGAAACGCATAATAAGCACAACTAACACATTTAAGCGTTGTCGAAACGCACGATACGCGCAGGCAGGACATGTGGCTTGGGTGTGAGTCAAAGTGGCTCGGTTACTTGATGCGTCATTAATGGCAAATGCGCGCGCAATTGGCACAAATTGCAGCGCACAAAAAATACAAGTAGCAACGAAAATTGTCATTGCTTATTTTACTTTATTTTTCTATAACGATACCCAAGTGGCAAGTGTCAATTGATTTGAAAAAGGGTTGGTGGCGACAACGTTGACAGTATCAGCTGCTGTCCGAAACTAGCGCTGCTGAGACAAAAGCAGCAACAACGACAGATTCAAAGATGTGGCAACTGATTGCATTAAGCGCGTAAATTGCTGCTGAATTCAAGTGCTGAGCAAATATGCGCGCGAAGAAAGCAGCAAATCCAACGAAGGACATTACACGGCGACTTACTCAAGCCTTCAGTTGCTGCACTTTTGCTATGCTCAATACAGATTTGTTTCTCCCGACTTCTCACTTCTTCATGTATCTTCGTATCTATGTTTCTATGAAGCAAAAACAAAGCATTTTCTTATGTTCAACAATGACATTCAAATGTTCTGTCAAAGCCATTTTAGTGCTGCTTCAATACTTGCTCAATAAGCTGAACTCACACTTGGCAACAAATATCGCCCGCACACACACACACACACACACTCCTGCAATTCCTTTGCGTCATGGCTTATAGCAATTTTTCAATTCGTTTTCGACATTTTGTTGATTTTGCAACATGCAACAATGAGTATGTGCCAAAGCAGCAGCATTAGTCTCACACACATACACACACACATACCCACTCACAAATAGACAGACTTTTTTGTTTCTTGTGTCGTTTTTGCATTTAAGGATTTGTTGCCATTCAACAATTTCATTCCTTGTGCTTTGCCGTTTGTACTTTGTCTTTTACCAACTGTTAAGTGCCTTTATGTAAATATGCGTTTGCATTGTTGTTGTTTTTGTTGTGTTTATTGTTTTCGATTTGTTGTTGTTTTTCACATTGACTTAAATAAAGTTTGTAAGTTTAGTTGAAAGGCTTAAGTCTGATACAAGTGGCTTAGCATGGCTAAAGTTCAAAAATGAAAAAAATTTAGTTCCAAAAAAACCAATGCACACTTTTAGGCACTAACGAGCATCTATGTCTCTGACTTTGTATTTAACCTGCCTATTTTTTGCTGCAAACCCCAATAGTTAAATGCTGCTTTGTTTGATTTGTTTGCTGCATTGGCCAAAAGAGCTTTGCTTTCAGATTAAACTACTGATAGAGGGCAACTATTAAAAGTGTGCAGAGGTTTTGGAAGAAGTGTATTTTAGCAAATGAGTATAAACAAGAAAGAAAACAATTTGATTGAAAATTTTTGTTTTCTTTTTTGACATCCTTACCTCTTTTGCTTTAAAACTTATATGAAAACCAAACTACATTAAATCTTTCATGCTGACTGTTTTATCCATTGAATGCAGGCACGTGTTTACACAATTCTTCTGCTTATAAGATAAGGACTCTGAATAATTGTTGCTATTTCATTGATTTAATAGATCATTGAGTCTAGATGGCTCTTTTTGAAGCTAGGAACCGAACCGTACGGTTCAAGAAGGGTTAATTTGACTTAAGAGGGAATCGATCTTCAAAAAATAGTTTGTTTGTTTCATATTTCGATAGTACCAGAATTTCTGATATCCAGATATCTGTCCCTTACCAAAATTAGATTTCTTTATCCATTTTTTTTTTTTAATTTAGATTTTAATCCGAAAACAACAGCCGACTTTTGAAGTTTCTTTTTTAGAAATCTGATATGGGGTAGAATGACAACTCTGCTACAAAAGGAGCGTAATTTTTTTAAGATATAATTTAATCTCTTTAAAATGTCGTTAAAATATATTTTTTTTTTAAATAAATAATAATAAAATTTTTTAATTTCCCATAATCCACAAAAACCTTCAAAAATTAATCTCGGACATGATACTACCCCCTAAATGATAATGTCTTACTTAATGAATTTGTGATAATTACTTGAAGTTCTAATCAAATTCAAGGTTCCTCTCAGTTAACCAAGTGTTCGGCACAAAATGTTCGATATGACTCGGCTTGCAGTCTTGTTTTATCATTTTAGCTTCATAAAGACTTCGGCATTCATTCTTCGGACTTCAATAAAGAAGCAATATAAATATGAACACAACTAATTGCTCACCGTCCAAACATAACCAAATGCTCAAGAGCTTACTTGCTCCAACCTGTCAGCTCAAACTTCCTGCCACACTTCAACCAAAGCAGCAAAATGACACTTATAAATACCATTGAAAGTCAAAAACTCATATAAAATAAATAAAAGCGCTGTTATTCCCCACAGCTTTTTCTCTTTGTAGACTTTCAAATAAATCAAAGTAATGTGTGCTTAATATATGCCATTAAATTATTTTATTGCCTACGCTGTGGCAAGTCACACTCGCACCTATGTGAGCACATTTGCTCTAAAGAAAAAACCAGAAAAAAATAGCAAGTAAATCGGTAAGGGAAATCATGCAGCAGTGGGAGCAATGAGCTGACATAAATTAGTGCGCGACAAAGTCAAACCAAAAACTGAAGCCAAACCGATAAAGTAAAAAAGAAACACTCAAATCGAAAAGTACACACATGTGTGTATTCTTTTCGCCATCAAAGGACCAAACCACAAATTTATTTAAACGTTGCTAAGGCAAGTATGTTATACCCTTAAAGGTAGTGAGGGTGCCTCGCCTCTATGAGCTTGAGTTATATGCATTGGTTTGTTTCAACGCCGTCGTGAAGTAAAATAAAGTTTCCCTTTTTTTGAAGTTAAAGTTTTTTTTTTGCTATTTTGCTTCTTTGACGCCATAAATTGTAACAATTTTTCACATGTTTTGTCGAATGCTTCGATAGTCAACACTAACGTCTGCGCACGCAATCGCCCAGCCTAATCGCCGGCAACAGTAAATCGCTGAAATTTTCATTCACAATCGCCGAAGTTAAGCCTCAAGTGCTGCACTTGGGGGCAGACAATTGCGTAGATTTGCTCGTATAGATGCTGCCTGCTTGCTGCTATTGAACCCTTTGTTTTGGCTTTAACATACGCCTTTCGCATCGTTGTCCACACGCACGCACGCTTTATCGCTTCCAATTTAGCACATTTTGCCAAAGCATACTTTGCGGCGTCTTTTGTGCGCGCACAATACCTTGCCAACGTATCATTTGTGCTGAAACACCTTAGCAAAGTAAACATTTGTTGGTTTTTTTTTGTTTTGTTTCTGGTTACTTTTCGCTTGTTACTCGTAGTTTCTTTCATTGGTTCGGCGCCGGGCATACGGCAATTGTGCTTGTGATTTATGCTAAGGTGATTAGCGTCACCATTGTTAAGACCGCTTTGAATTTCGTTCGAACAATGCTTAAACCATGTATCGTCTTAATTGCGCTGTTATATCGTCAGCTTGCATTATGCAACCAAATCAATATATGTAGTCTACTTTTCGGCTTCGAAAAAATCCATTTCGTTGTGATCTTCAAGCTAAAGACATTTAGAAGATTTTCATGCACAGTGATTTTTAAAATTGATGTAATTTTCTTAAAAATTGCATAAAATCAAAAATAAGCTGCCAAAAAGTATGCTACAATACATGCAAATTGCAAGTTATGAGTAGAAGGCAACCGTGTTGTTGTTGCTTTGTTAAATGTGTGCAACAGGATATGTCAAACACTTCTAACTGAAAACAATAAACAAACTGAAACCGAAAATACTGCCGGAAGTGAGAGGCGGCGTCGGCCGTCGGTGACGTACATGCATACAAGTTGGCAATGACAGTAGTGGCAACGGAAATGAAGGCGTCGTACTGACGCAGTCAAGTGTCATATATGATGCGCACACACACCCACACAAACATATTTGTGCTATCATTGTCATTGCCAACAATAATAACAACAAAAACAATGTGGCAAGTTGAAACTGTACACGAGAAGTTGAAGCTGAAGCAATGCTAGACGACATCAACATCAACATCAACACTAACGCAATACAAAACCAGAGCGCATGGCTCATGCATTTATGCAATAGCAACAATGATGCTCAAGGCGACATGAGTGCGGGTGGTTGAGTGAGGCAGAGTGCAAGATAAAACAATATGCAACACATGCATAAATTAAACTGCGCACAACACACAAGTCTGTCCGTCGCATTGTCTTGGCAAGCAAATTGAATCAATAATATCCAATCATGAGTTAACAATGCGAATTGATTTCTGGTACTGTTGCAATGCCAATGAAGTTGACAAGCTGAAAATTATATGCGCTGAGGCAATCGCAGACACAAAGCCTGTCCTTGGTTTTGTATTGTACTTCTATTGTGTATAGACAACTGTCAGTTTTGCTTGGCGTTTACACTTTTGGCCATAAACGTCATGTTGCACGCAAAAGTTGACAACAAAGGCATCGAATATTGAAGTGTCTTTCACACTTCGCTAACACAACTTATCGACACATTTTTCAAACATACTTCGTATTTATTTTATCTCACACATGTAGTCAAAGCAAAGCCTATTGTTTGTTGCAACAAGAGAACTTTGGCTATTTCCATTGTGCTTTGTTCTAAGCTTAATCAACAGAAGAAACGCACAGAGCACAAGCACAAGCAACGAAAATCACATGTAAATATTAATTGAATTTGGCTTTTGTTTAATTAGCTTTGCTTTGTTGCAACATACGTCTATAGAACAACAACAAAGTCCAGCCAAATGACAATATCCGACTTGTTCATCTAATGAAAACATTGTTCTATGCGTGTGTGTGTGTGTGTGAGTGTGTGTTTGGTTAGTTAGCACAAGTTTCCATTTAATTTAATAGTCAACAATTGAAAATTGATACCAGTGAAGGCGTCAATATGCCAGACCGACACACAGCACATTTTGCAGTTGTGCGTGTATGCTTAGCTAGTTAGTCGTAGTTGCCTTTGTTAAATTTACTTGGCTGCGTACATGATAAAACAATTAAGATGTAAGATAGTGAAATTTATCGTTCAAGTTAGTCAAGTGTTATGCCTTTGATGAAATGATGTTCAATGTTAATGCTAAAAGAACGAAAGTGGACTTGTTGTGAGGGGCAACAAAAGAAAGAGGAAAAGGGAAGCGGTGTATGAACTTGAACTCATTAATCAATAAGAACTTGAAGATGCCAATCAATATTGTTGTCGACTTCGATATGGTAATAAAGACAGGACAAGGTTTCATTGATGTTAATCAAGATTATATATACTTTGTAAGCCCCGACAATCCTCTTTTTGTGTGCTACATGCAAAAGCGGAGAATAATAAACAATAATATGATTTTAAAAATATGTAATATTAAAGTATTTGTCAAAGCAATAAAAAATATAGCAGCACTGTTGAAAAAGCATATTTCAGACCAATGAAGTAAACAAAAAAATATTATTTACGCCTATGTTACACAACACCATATGTAACATACGTCAATGGTACTTAAACTAAGCGTTATTTCGGTTCAATGTGCAGCTTCGCATGCATCAACTAATCTCTAATTAATTGACTCATCAATGAACACAA
Organism: Phortica magna; assembly: GCA_037044515.1. Classification (NCBI taxonomy): domain Eukaryota; kingdom Metazoa; phylum Arthropoda; class Insecta; order Diptera; family Drosophilidae; genus Phortica; species Phortica magna. The sequence goes on from JBAMBP010001193.1 coordinate 359,670, forward strand.
CTCAACTAAAATCAAATCAAATAATAAGTACATAGCAAATAAATAAACAAAAATAAGCAAACATATGACAAATTCAACGAACCTTGAACGGTCTTTTATATATCCTAAGGCAAATGAAATTAACTCTGCTGTATTTAAGAGATAAACAAATAGAAAATAATAATAATTATAAATGTTAAAATTTAACTTAGCTATCAGAAGACTTAATATTTTTCAAGCATTTTGACATTTTGCAACAAAACATGGGACAACATGTTTGAACTCTGTCCGACTGTTGGTCAACTCTTGCAACTCAATGGCAAGACAATTTCCTGTGTAATAGATACATTTCATATGATAACTTTCACAAAACAATGACACATATCACAACAAATTCAAGTTGAGTTTGCTTGAACAAATGTGAAGAGTAAACTTGATAAACCAAAAGATTTTGCTCAAAGCACAAAAGTGTTGTTATTATTGTTGTTGTTGTTGTTGTTGTCTTGTTTATATTGTTTGATATATATGCCATTATTTAGTTAGTTATTTGTATACAGTCTGCAGTTAATTTGTTAAAATTTCGAAATTTTTCAGTTGATAAATAAAATTTACACAAAATTGTTCTGTAAACTTGTCTCAAGCAACAACACTTTTAAACAACACTGATTCAAATATAACATATACATATGTACATGTGTATAGTTGACATTGTAGTGGTTGTTGTTAGGGCTTAAGTTTTTGTGTCATCTTTCGAGCAGTTGCGGCTGTTTGCATAACTTTTCCAATTTGCATAACTTCCGGCACAGTTGCATGTGCAAACAATTTGTGTATGTGTGTGTGTTTGTGTGTGTGTGTGTGTGTGAGTTTTTCGAAATGTGGTTAAAGAAAAAGCACAAGTTTTGTGACTTGTTTCCGCTTCAAGTGTTGCTCTGACAATGAATTTTTATGCATACTTTTTTTTTTGCCAACAATTTTGTTTTTCGTCGACCAAAAATCGTTGGTATTGAATAAAAATTCAACAGAAAATAATATTAAATATTAAAAATTGACAAGTTACTAGCAAATTATAAGCAATTTAATTTGCAAAATGAAATGCCAAAATATAAAAAGTAAAAAAATTAAGTTCTTTAGTTTCAGCCGTTCTTATTATGTTCGCTCATATTGCTCTCATTGTTATTCTTGTTTGCTCGAGTGAATGTTACCATTTTTTCTGCTCGATAAGTTGGCGCAGCTGTCAGCTGTCAACGAGGGTTGTCAGCACATTTAAATAAAACGCTATCATTAGGCGAGGGTCAAAAATTCTACAAATGCCAACAACATTCTCATTTTCCTTCTCTGTCGGCCATTAGCCATGCCTACACAACAGCAACAAGCGCATTGCCGCCCACTAAATTACATGATTTATTTCAATCGTAAACGGCAACAACGCGCGCGACAACAGTAATAATCATAATTTCAGCGCGTTGCGTATACTTAATTTTATTCTTCTTTTATATAAAATTACGTATACGCCGTGTACTGCAGTACATTATATCAGGGCAGCGCGTCAACTCAATTAATTGCGTGTAATTACTGCGAAATTTAAATGACAAACTATTTTTGATGCTGTCGCAATTCGTGATGTGATGTGACGTGACATACTGTGCAAAACATTTCCACTAATTAAGCCATTTTTGTTGTTGTTGTTGTTGTTGCTGTGCTTCGGCTACGTCCCGAGGCCATGAAATGAGTGCTTGTGTTAAGCAACATTGAAAGAAATCTTTGTGCTTGCAAATGTCACTTTTGTGTGTTACATATTACACATTTTGCTTTATGCCATGTGTGCTTGTGTCAGCTGAACGAACCATCATCAGTTAAGTCAGAGAAGCGCGTCTATTTTGCACTTCAGTTAAAGCTAAAACTGTTAGCTTTTGTAGCACATTTTAATTAAGCGCATAAAATTAATGCTTCGCTTTTGCCTTTAGACTGTAACTTGACTTCTCTTTAGTTTAATTACTGAGTGAAGATAAAGTTGTATACAAGTTTACCTTCAATGTACGACGACTGTTTCAATGTTATTTGTGAGCTGACATAGATTTGAGCGTAGATTTCTTTATTTCACATGTGAAATGCATGTTTTGATATGCGCACAATATGAGTACAGTAGTCACTTTAAATAAAACACTACATCAATTAATATAATTATTACTAGAATTAGAAACCCACCGTCTTGATTGTCACTTGCAGTTTTGGTGTGTTCAATCTGAGCGAGTTTTTGCGTCGTTTCGTTATGGTAGATGTTAGCAGTAATCTAACATTTGATAACATTTGGCAGGCTCAAGTTGAGTGTATAAAGTTTAGACGCAAAAATTACCAAAAAAAAAAAAAAAGACTCATCAAACCGTATCATAATCCATACAGTTGCTCTAAATTAAAAATAGAGCGTCCTTATGTCCGTTTTTAAAACTCATTAATACATTTGAGCACTTTGTTAACTAGAAATACGCTTGAAAACAAAGTGTTGTAATATTTGAGCAACCACTGTAGCATGTTAATATAAATTTACAATTTATTTGTCATGAATATTTAATTTTCAAGAAGTAACTTTGACATCAAAACCATATTTCATTTAATTTTTATTTTTGCAAATTTTGAGTTTATTTAAATATTTTTTTTTTTGTCATGCAAGATTTTGCAACACTGTTTAAATTAAAAATCTTTTCTATGGTTAAAAATCATTTTTTAGTCATTGATACAAGTTCAATTTTCAATCACAAAAAATTGGAATTTGAAAAAAACATGGCAAATTTATATTTGCTTAATAATTATTTTTAGTTTTTCACGCACACATTTACCAACACTGTCAAAAGCGCAAAATTAAACGCGCACATACATCAAAAGGTGCACTAAACAATATTTTTAATTAAAAACCGAAACGATACAAATAAATTGCAAACGAATACAAATGCCAATTATGACAAATTTATTGTTGCAGAAATAAATATTTTATAAATAAAAAATTTCGCGCACGTTTCAAGCGAGCGCAGGATTGAATGAACGAATGAAACGAATTCGATACGTTTGCGATTGAAAAATATTATACAATTTCGTTGTGCAGGCGAGGCAGCATGTGTTGAGCATTTTTCAATGCCTGATTATATGCTCGAGCATAAAATATAGTTTGCCATTTTTAGTACGAAATAAAAACCAATATTGAACGTAGAAAGGCACAAACGTATGAAGGCACAACTACTTAGCACATTAAATCGCTGACCCTTTTTTTTCTTGGCCATGTTTGTCCCTTTGCTCGGCTCAATGTCTCAATGCCAAATGCATACGTCATTAAACGTCGCAAGTCGACAAAAAAAAAAAAAAAAAAGGTATGAAACAACAAAAAAGGACACGCACATATGTGCCTCATTTAGCGTGTAAGCACATGGGCGTTGTGTATGACTTACATATGCGCATGAAATCAAATGTTGCCACTCGAAGGCGTTGCACGTTTTAATAAAATGTTATTGAATTTAAACAAAAACTCAAAAAACAAATACAAGAAATTGAGCTTCGTTGTCCAACAACCACCAACAACCACCTTCACTGCCATAACCGCCATTGCCAGACATTTTCAATGTTCCTTTTTCTCTGCTTCTTCTACTCTTCAACGCTGGACAAATATCATTTATTTTATTGTGCAATTCTGCCATAGCCGTTTAGCCTTGGCTCCTTGGCTCTTGTTTTCGTTTTTTTATTTATTTATTTAGTTTTTTTTCCGCCCTCTCTTTTTTTTCTTTATGCTATGCCGCTTGTTAGCCTTTTTTGTAGCTTGTTGTTGTTGTTGTTGTTGTCCTTTTTTATGGCAAATTGCTCTCTGATTTCTTCATCTGCCACTTGAGCATAGCCGGCACAGCACGGCACACATGCCTGCTGCGTTGTTTTTGCTGCTGCTGCCGTTGTCCAGTTTCATTACATTTCCGTTGTGCAACACTGGCAGACAACACCAACAAGCACACACATATAAGTATAAGTAGCATGTCTCAAACTATGACTGTTTTTTTTGTTATTGTTGTTTGACTCACTCTTTTTTTCTCTCTGTTGTTGCCTCTGTTTGTGGCATTTGGCAATTCGTAATGAATGTTTATTGCACCGTACTGAGCACAGGACATGTCGTACTTGTGTCCTGTTTTAAAGTTGTTGGTTTTGCTACGTTTAACAGCATTGGTTTTTATTTGGCCCATTGTCTTCGTTGTTGTCGTCCTCGTCATCGTCCTCGTCATCGTCCTCATCATCATCGTCTTCTTTGCTATGGCCGACCATTGTATTTGTGCTCGTTCAATTGCGCTGCTCTCATATTGGCATGTATGTAATTGCTTGGGTTTTTTGTTATATTAAGAAGATTGCATGTTATCTTGTACAATATTTGCTAAATTGCCTTATGAGCTCCTGTTGTGATCGCCAATAGTAATGAGTATTATTGCAAATTGCAAAAGCAAGAATTTTCAATCAGAGTAGTACAAAAAAATCATTTCAATTTAAGTTCTTAGATAATTTAAATAGAGCAAGACATGTATAATACTTTAGTTCTAAGCAGTGTTGGCAAACATTTAATATCGATAAGAAATTACGTCAGAAGAATATTAAACTCAAAGTCTTATTTCATGTTCAATCTAATTTTACTAAAATTTTAGTTTTTTCATTTGCTCATGTCAAGTAATGTTTGAAATAAAGACATCTTTAGCGCATTTTCCAACACTTAAATGCTCAAACTCAGCTCAATAATAACGAAAATGCTTAACAATTTTTCAAAACTATAAGGTTTTGTTTAAAAGTATCTTTACACATATGTGTGTATGTATATGTGCGACAATATACTCCATGCTGTTGACATTGCATTGTTCAACACTAAAAGCCAATAAAGCAAAATATATGCTAAAATGTATACAACTAAACACAAATTCGTACCAAAATTGGCATTACCATAACTCGACTGCATCGAGTCGAACGAACATGTTTATTTATTTGCTTAAGATGTTTTCACATGAATTCTCCAGCGGCAGGCAACAACAACACGACAAGCATCCTTTTATATCCTTGACTTGACTTGACTTGACTCAGTTTTTGGCTTTTTCCAAACTGTATTTTGTTTGTGACGCGCGCTGTATGCCCACAAGGAAGTGATTTTGTGAGAGCAGAGAAAGCAACAATAACAACAGCAACAAAATCTAAACGATGGGGAATTCACACAGTATGAGGCATGAGCAATTCTAGTACGAGTATAGTGAAGTGTCGTGGCTTGGCATGGCACGACTTGGCTAAGTGTGGCAAGACGCCCAAGGAGCGTGTCAATGTTGGTATTAACACTGACATGCCTGCAGGGAATCACAGCACGAAGAATTTAACAAAAAAGAAATAAGGAGTCAAGCTAAATAAAGTATTGATATATGAAGAAAGAAGCCTTGTTGCTGTGATTGTCGTTGTCGTTGTTGCTGTTGTTGTTGTTGCTAATGCGTCTCGTCTTGATTGAGTTTTATGCTAAACAGGCTAAAACAAGCCGTTAAGTAAAGTGTAGTTCGATTATATAGCCAAAGGGCAGAAAGCACGTGCCTCTGTTTTGCCTTTGTTGGCAAATTTAAAGAGTTTTAAAAATTGTACAAGTTTTCTGGCAAAGTTTTTGCTTTACTCATGCAACAACAAGACAACAAAAATGAAAATACCAAAAATAAATAACAAAAATCATTCAATAAAACTTCAACTTGGCTCCGACTCGACTGCAGTTTTATTTTTGGTATTTTTTTTCCTATTTCCTCTCATCAATGCAGATTACGTTGCGTATGAGCATTTTTATTTTGATTTATTTTTTGTTTGTATTTCTTTGCTTCCACTTTTCAGTTCTCAGTTTGCCATGCATAACAATGCCGTCTATTCATTTTCGTTTAGTTATTCATATATTTACAATACTTTTTTTCATTCTCTTGCAACTTTTGAAATTTTGAAAAGAATTTCGAGTTGTTTCGCTTCAAGTTGTCTGCAGTCTGTTTTGTCATGTACTTGTAGACTTGCTGTATTTATTCGTTTTGTGGCTGGCTGATTCACTTTTATTTGCCTAACATTTTTGTTTGGATTTTTCCCTCTTTTGAACAACTCAATCAGTTTCTCTGCTCTGCTCTGCTTTTGTTATTGTTATTTTATTAAAGTTGTGTTTTGGCATTCGATTGGCAAACCGACTCGGGTTTAAGTTAAAACTGCACATAAACCTATGTTGACCTTATTTTCTGTAAGCTTAAGCTTCTATGTTTTGCAGCTTTTTGTGTCTAAAATTTAAGTATAAATCTAACACATACATATAGTTTATCATACCCATCATGGAATATTATGATTTTCAACTCCATTTATTTCAATATAATAACTTTATTGTATTTTTGTAGGCTTATATAAAAACATCTTACCAGATGACTTCAGGATTGACCAATAACTATACCGATCACTTTAGGTAGCTTCTTAGCTATAGTAAAGCCCGGTAGGTGGCGCTTTTATCGAGATCCGCTACATTTTTATCTTCTTCCCATACAAAATTAAAGATTCATCAATATTTGTCAAGTCGTTTTTGATATGAAAATAAAAATCTGTGTTCCCCAGTGAATGATATACTTTCATGCACTGTCTCTCCGCACTTCGTTGCTCTTTGATGAAGCCTAAGTGCACTTTAATGAAATTTATCTACCATTAAGTTATTATTAAATGCCATTAAGTCATTACCTTTGATAACAAGTAATGAAAATGTTTTCATTATTAAACAACGTTTGACAAACATTTTGAAAATTCATCAAGCTAATCACTTGCATGTAAATAATTTTCTAAAGCACACAGCAAATTATCAACAATTTTCGATTGACTAAATGCAGATAAAACCTAACAGAGAGAGAGTGAAAGAGACCGCCAGGCAACAAACACGTATGACTGCACACTAAGCTAAGCTACTTAACATTACGTTACGTTACGTTACGTCATTTTACGTTACGCTAATTTAATAAGTTGTATGCCATCAATCGAGCGGGTATGTAAAATGTGTGTATTGAGATAAACACGTAGCGTTGCTTGCACATTCATGCTTTTTCCAATTGAACTACGCCATTAATGAAAATCAACACTTCCGGTTTGGTAAGCGCACAAACACAACACAACACAACACAAACACCACCAACATCAACACAGTGTATATGAGCTATCTATCTATCTATATATGTATATACATGCGTGTGTGTGCATTTGGCAAACGAGCTTCAAAACGTTACCACAAAATGTTTATTTGCATTTATTTAACTGAAAACATAGTGAAACGAGTAAAACGAGCAAAACGAGTCTACGTGCCGCATTTCTGTTGGCGTGTCTTACTCATGATAATCACCTAAAACAGGACACGTACAGCAACAACAACATCAGTGACAAAAACAACCTGAAACATGTGCAATTGCATAGAAATTTGTTTGTAGTTGTCGCAAAAGATATCATCAACAACATGATCATCATCATCATCAGCAGCAGCATAAATAAAGCAGCAGCAAAGCAAGCGAAAAAAAGCAGTAGCACAAAAATATGTAACATTTTTGGCTTAGATATTTTATGCATCTTTTTAGGTTTGTTTTTTTTTTTTGGGGAATTCTTCCTTTATCGCATACACGAAATAAAATTACACATAATAAGTGCTAATATTGTTGTTGTTGTTGTTATCTCTTTGAGTGGTCATCAACATGTGCATTTGTATGTGTTTGCGTGTCACCAACATAATGGGCAAAGGTCACGTTCCTTTACGTATGACCAAAACGTGTAACTTTTGAAAAAGTTCTCCTCAGACACAGTGACACTTTCTTCGTATGTACGCGTGTGTGTGTGACAACTCTTGTGCAATAAAATTAGCTCTTGTAGAACAACAACAAATGCCAACAAACATACAAGGCGAGCGCGTAACATGCAACTTGATGGAGATAATTTTATTTAGCAGTTTTTACATAAGGTCATACATGTTGAGCACACGTACGTGTCACGCTGACCTTTGGTGGGTTGTAGGCATGTATGTGTGTGAGTGTGTGTGTGTGTTGTTACAGCTGACAGTCAGGCAGACTTGCACATAAATAGTTGATAATTTGCGCGCTCTTATTTCTGTGTATGTCACTCGTTGTCGTTGTCGTTGTCATCGTCGTTGTGAAAATTAGTTTTAATCAGTTAATTGACTACAAGTTGCACAAGTTGCGAGTCAAATGAATTATGCAATTGAAGGTGCTGTTATTTGTGCTTTAAGCACTGACAGGCCATACAACAGGGAAATCACCAATACATGACTGAAAGTCCAAACTTACGTTTACTTCAAAACAAAAGCTGCAATAGAATTGTTACTTATTTGACTCGCACAATTTTCACTTCTAATTAGCGAGCAATGCTCATATTTAATGCCTCAAATCATAACACATTCAGACAATAAATGTCCTTGACACCATTTTGCGTACTTTTTTTCCTTTCGCAACGAAGCATTCAATTTTGCAGTAGAGAACGAGCACAAAAAGGCGAAAAGCAACATTGTTTCAATAAGAAATTGACTTTTCATAATCCGAAAACTTTGGCGACCAAGCGCTTAGTCTAGTTGCGCTCAGCAGGACTTGCCAATGGAGGAAAAGTACGTCGGTTTCTTCGGCTGCAACTGCGCAGGCAACCAACTAAAAAAGTTTGCCCATTAAAAAGTTTCACTTTTCATTTGACGTCGACACTTTTTCATTGCATTTGTGGCTACCAAGTTCTCTTCCACGGTCTCCCCCCTCCCTCACTCTTTCACACTCTATAATAATGTAAAGCTCAAAAACGCGTTCGACACAAATTATATTTTCACAGTTTGTTATGACAGGCGCTCAGCCATTAAGCATCGTGTTTTCAGTTATTCCATTGGCATTTTTGTGCTTTGCTGACCCAACATTTACACAAACCGAAATGCAAGAATGCAAATCTTGTATGAAAAAAACAAACTTTTGCCTTGAATCTAAACCTACGAAATGTTACAATGTTGGTATTTTTCATTACTTTGGCTTTTGTTTGATATTTTGGTATACAAATTGCTTGGCAATTAGTTCGAGGGGCCAAGCTTATATGAGTGTTATTTTTTCGTCGAATTAACCTTTGCCCCCCTTAAGAGGCTTTAAGGTTGAGGATTAAATTGTCTCGGCTGTTGTTGTAAAACTTAAAAGAGGTCAAGGTTTAGAAATTGTTTGGCACCAGAAAATATTTGGAAACAATTGGTAGAGACACATTCCTATCATATGGAAGAAGAAGTCTTTCGAAAACACAAAATAATTCACAACTCCAAAATAACTCTCGAATTCTCCATTTTGTTCTGCTATGAATCATTTTAAATAACCAGAAGAAAAAAGACTGAGTAATTTTAGAAATCACGTTACCTCTCTATTCTTGATCTATTTGTTATATTTCCAGTTTCACTTTTACTTCGTAAACTTTTGTTCTTGTGCTTGAATTCTTAAATTATTTCTAACAATCAACTGAGTCTTTTTGTATAAGTCACACTTTTTCTCTTTTTATCTTGATCGCTTGGGATCACTCAAAATTATGATTCAACTTACAATAGATCATATCCTATTCCTATGCGTAAGAGCCCTCGAATCCTTATTCTTGTTCTTCAATTCTTGAATCATTCTTAACAACCGACTGAATCTTGTTTAGAAAACAAATAATTTCTCTGTTCTTGATCTTGAACTCTTTGTGATAATTCCAGACTCACTTTTACTTTATGGTTATGATGATTATGATCATATCCTATATACTACTCCAACTATTTGACAAGATTTCTAGCGCTTGCAATCCAACAGCTTTCTGTTTCTACCACAACACTCCCATCCCATTTAGCTTACCTCCAATAACCCAAAAACGCTTGCTAATACTATTAGATCTTACCATGCCGTTTCAACATTTCTCTCTCTTCATGCCGAAAAAACCAAAATAACAACAAGCAAAATGACTTTTTCATCAAGTCTAACAACTTAATTAGCTCATAAAAATAACGCTACAGACTGTCTTCATCTAACCTACGCAAATGCGAGCGCAAGCAGACACTCAACGCAGCCCCGACCTGCCAGCACTTAACCGCAAACTGCTTAACAACCCGCCGCCCCCTCACTTCCGCCTCTCGACAACCTATGTTTGGCAACGTTTTTCCGACTCTGACTTTTTGGTGTTGCTATTTCCGCTGTGGCATGAGTCTGAGGCATAGAAGGCCTTATTTTCGTCTAACGTCGCGGCTCGTTTCTCATGAGTCGTCGACGTCATGAGCGTCGTCACCGACGCCATTTCACTACGCAATCAGTGTAGGCGCAAAGCTAATTAGTATGAAGTGCTCTGGCGGCACTTAAGGTGTTATTTTTTTCTTCGTGTAACATTTTATGCTCATTTTGCCACTTGTTTTAAGCCTTGTTAGTCATGTAGAAAATGTAACGTTTTTTCTTGTTATTTATTTTATTTTATTTTGTTCTATTTTCTTTGTTTTTTTTTTTTTGTTGGTCGATGTGTTGAGTCTCGAAAATATGCGTGCGGTCAGTCGTAAAACAAAACACAAACGATTTAGCGACGCTCGACTGAGCTTGCCATGGCATGGCATTAGCGTGAACGAACAATTCACTTGAATTTAGTAACGTTTATAATTGCTGATATTATGGTTGAGATTTTAATGCTTTTGGCATTAACAGAATTTTTTAGAGATTTTCTGTAATACGAATTTAAGCCAATAATAGTTAGCAGTATTGGTTGCCACGGTTTTCTACCGAAAGTGGGCTATTTAATTATTTATTATTTATATTTTATTTATATGTATTGGCCATATTATAGCCACTACTTTTTCCCCATCTTTCTAGTAGCATTCAGATCCCACATCTGCAGAATTCATCATCTTTTGAGACTCACCCAATTTTTTGTATCTTCATATAATGTAAAGCGATCAACAGCTTAGACGCAGTTTTTTTTAAGCCTTTCTGAATGAATTCTTGCAGGCGAATATTATAAAGTTTTATTTTAGTTTGCATTAAGCAAAGATCTCCGGAAAATTTTCAAACAACAACAGCAACTTCTTAAGCAACACTCAAGCGTAAAACATTATCGATTGTTTGAGGCAAAAATAAATCAAAAAGTAATAAATAAATTGCCAATAGAAAACTAATAAGCAATAATGAAAACCTCACACAAAGTACAAGTATAAAGAAAGTAGAAACTTGTTAAATAAAACTTACTGACATATTAAAAGCAAAAATCTCTGAAATAAAATCAAGAAACAAACACTCAAACTCATTGTTATGCATGGCAGGCAACTACGCCAATGCTCAATGACTGAGCGGCGACGAAGGTTGAGTTGAGAGAATATGCTGAAGCTAAAACCAAAAATCAGTGATAAAGTCGGTGGTGCGTGGGTGGTATAAGAACTGTGAAAACTGATTTCCATAAGTATAAAAATAACAAAGCCAACAAACAAGACAAGACAAGTTGTTGCTTACAGAAATGTTGAACAGAACAGAGCAACAGAAGAAGTTAAAGGCAAAAATGAGAAAATATTAAAGATTTTTCAAGCCATAATCTTATTGACGTGATAGGATTACACTTTGCTAAGTGAATTAATAAAGTATGCCAACAACAACAGTAACGAAAAAGTGTTGCCAACTACTTAGTTAAACACTCATAATGATATTCACACAGTGTTGATGATGATGATGATGATGATGATGATGATGATGATGACAAAACGCGTTGCTTGGTGGCACTTCTGACCAGAAGAAGAGCACAAGAGAAAAACAAAATGAAAGATATTTTGCGAAGAAAAAGGTTGAAGCGCGCCGAGAAATAAAAGTTCAGGCAAAGTTTTGCTATATCATACTTTTGCCGCCCTTGCCTCGTCTGTCTCAGCTTTTCGTCTTGTCAAGTCAGCTGCCAAAACGTGGCTTGATTGTTGACGAAGTTGTTTGGAGAAACGACACAAAAAAAAAGTAGAATAAAGTATGTTAATGATGTTGTGCATGAATAAATCTTTGTAGCGAAAATTTCAAAACAATTTTTTTTGTAACTTCCTTTTGTTGGCTTTATTGTTGTTGTAGCAGCCAACTTAATGCTTGTTCATCAGCGTTATTAACATAATTTATCATGTCCAATAACAATACAAGCAAAAAAGCATAGCCGGCAAGCAATAAGCTAACACTTTGGCATATTATACCATAAAAGGTGTGACGCGGCAAAGTATGTTAGGGATGATGTGTTGAGATGATAGGCTTTAAACAGAAAAGTATTTAAGTTAATTAGTGCTTGGATAGTTAAGAAAAATATCTGTCACTTTGCATTCCAAATTCATTAGTTGGAATATATAACCTATTAATTTTCTATTAATAAAACTATTAAGTAATGGAGTTTCCAGAAAAGGTTCTATCAAACCAAAAAAACTATTTCGTCGTTATTAAAAAGACATGCAATGCCACTCACTAATAATCAACACAAGTACTTGACTCAATGCAAGTAAGCGTGTCCTTACAACTCTCGTGCTCGTTACAAAACCTTCACTCATTTCAATCATTATTATATAATTTTTCAAATGTTGTACGTTTAATACTTTGCTGTGACGATTATTCCCAAGTTACAAATGTCAACGATTTCATTACAAGCCACAAAAATGTTCGTAAAGTTGTACGATGGCGTTGAAATAATTATGTTGTTGTGAAAAATGATTAATCATTGATTGCACGTTCAGCGTAATAATCATGTACGAAATAAATTGGTATTAAACTTTTTTCCACACAAACACAACCTTATTTTTGTCCTTGATACTTTTTGCTACACAGACGGGCTGAGTGGCAGCTTCAAGTTGTGGTTATGCCTACGACAATATATCAAACTGTCCCAACAGTCGATGATTGTACGCTGGGGAGTTGTTAAAATGTACAAGATTTTAGTTTCGGATAAGAAAAATTTATATATTTTAGTTTTTTGATGAAACACTGAGGCATTTAATAATTATTTCTCCTTTTATTGATCAAATACAACTAATTTCAGGCTACTTTTAAAGCGCTTCTTGTAGCCTGCAGAGGTTGTACTTTGCCAATGCAAACCGTGCCAAACCAAGGCCACCCATTGAATTCAAATCCATTTGAATTGCACAACTTGACAGAAACAAAGCAAAGACAGTTTCAAAAAGAATAGAAGCACTTTGCAGGCCAACAAAAACAATGAAGAAAACCCAAAAAGTCTAGAGAATAGAATAGCAAAAGTGGCAGTAATGCATACAATAAGCGATTATGTATTCAGTGCCACTTACTTTTGCATACATTAAGGCGCGTTTTGTTTTTTTTCTTTGTAGGCGAAATGTGTTAAAATGAAAAAAATGCGCTTCGCAAAAAAAATGGTTTGCCGGCTGGCTGTCATTGTGCTGCCGCCATCTTGAACGCCATTATTCAAAGCAATCGAAGCGCATCCGGTTGCCAGTTGCACTGAGAGATACTTTCAGCAGAATTTCGCATAGAGGCGTGACAAGGCTGAATGAGTTTTTTTTGTTGCCCCTATACTTCTACTACGCTTTTTGGCAAATGCTGTCAAGTCTAATGTGTTTTTTTTTTTGTTGCCAAGTTTAGCATTTAAAGTTGCATAAATTTTTGTTGGCCGTGAAAGTTCTAAGTTAGTTGCATGAAACGCATGAATATGTTTAAGGCGTCAGACCTGCGACTTGATTGAACGTTCTCGCCTCTTGAAGGTCATTTGGTGTCGCCTGTATGTATGCTAAAATCTAAATATGCTGGTGTTATTATCATCATCATCATCAAGGTTAAACGCTACAATTGCCACGTCACGTAAATTATGCATGTTGATGATGTCAAGTCATCATATCATTGCCGCAGCCGCCACTCAAATTAGGCAGCAAATTACGATTATGATGTGTTCATTGTTTTTATGTTTCGTCTGTCTTCCAGCTATTTGCCCAAAAACAAACAAACAAAGAAACAAACGTACGAAACAAAAGCATAGCATACTTTTACGCGAGCATACATTTTTTTTTGTTTGTTCTTTTTTGAACTTTTATTTGCCATGCTGCGTCTTCCAACTGCTGTTCCTGCGCCTGCCGCGCCCCTTGCTGCTGCTCTTACACTTCATGCATGACACCGACAATGCTGACGATAAGACTAAAGCTTCTACTGCTGCTGCTGTCGTTTGCTAATCACATGCAAATCCTTTTAAGTCGCAATGACTTTGTGACTCGAGCGCATAATAAGCTCATTTGTAATGGAAATAAGTACACACTCACACATATGTACGTACGCCCAAGTGTGTGTTCATGTGTGTGTGTATGTGTGTGGTTGATTGCCTCTGTTTGTGTTTGTAATAGCTGCGAGCAAGCATTTTATAACCTTTTCTTCTTGCTCGTTTGCTGTTACTCATTTCCTTCTTCCTTTACAATAAGCATGACGCTTCTATATCTCGCTGTATGTGTGTGCGTTTGTGCGTGTGTGTAGTGTGTTCAGTTGTATTTATTTAACTTTTAGCGATAAAATATGATTCTAATGTTCATTTTATGCGCTTAATTTACGCTGCCAAGTCAACTGAGGCTTTGCTCAGTGCGTTTTCCAAGTCGCTCAGTCGCTCAGTCAGTCAGTGAGTCAATTTCATTTACAACGCTTTATGTAATTTAGCATATTGCTAGAAGTTAAATACAGCAAACTTTTGCTTTCATAATTCTATTTGCCATACGCCTTTTGAAGTCATACAAATATTTGTGCAAAGAAAAGCAAAAATATAAAGGCTTGCGTATATTTTATAAAAAGTCTATAAATTCTTGAACCAAAAAGAGCATATTTTATGTTCAGCATTCATCTTGATGCAACTTCAATTAAAAAGTAATGTTCGCTTCAAGTAACAAAATAAAAAAACAAGTTTTATTAAAAATAAGAACATATTCGTACAAAAATAAAAAGTTTAATTATATGAAAAATATATAATTAATTTCATGCTCAAGAAGTACATGCTAATCGCATGACATACAAAAACGCATGTAGAGCACCTTCTGCCGCATGATTTCAAGGCAGTTTGCGTTTGTATCCTCAATGAAGATACAATCGGGCGCACTTAGTTCATTCGGCGAGAATTCAAAGCGGCAGATGTGCTTCACAAATGTTGCATCGCAAAATGTTGCACGTAGCAGTGTGTATTGTGTGCATAAGTTTCGTGCCAAAGGCTCCAAAGTAGTCAAATTCAAGCGATAGCTCAGTGTTGATAGACCGTCTTCGGCGTCGCTCGTTAGCCGCCACACCATTTCAATTAGCCATGTATGATCGAAGGCTTCGAAGTTTGTCAGTGGCAAATATTCGCCAAGTTCGGTTGGACGCGCCAATTGTGGCAAATGTTGGAACATGCGAAAGGTGAGATGAGGACGCTGCAACAATGCAACAAATCCCTCAAGCACTTGACGCTCTTCGCGCATACGTTTGTCACGTTCTCGCATAAACTCGATGATTTCGGCGCCGTTCAAATTCGCAGTCGGACATTCCGATTCGTGAGCTCGCAGCTGACAGTGTGGCCCCTGCCACTTGCAGCCCACCTGCCGAAAGCGACACTTGTGTGGCCGTTTTTCACAGTCGTAGCGCTGATGTTCGAGCAGATCGCTGCGCACATAAAACACACAACAATGTGTGCACAACACGGGCATTTGTGCGTTGGCCGCTTCAGCGACACGATTGCGCAGAGCGGTCTTGCGATATATACGCACATTGCATGAGGGACAAGTGCCCATATCGGCGCCCAAGGATTTGTCCGAGATACGCATCTGGTAGCAGCCCGCGCATATGAGATGTGCACGCGTGCATTGCAAGAAGGGCGTCAGCGGCGACAATTGGCAAATTATGCAACGCATTATTGAGCTGAGTCGTGTTTCGAGGGTTCCTTGTGCGTTATACGGCACCACGCTGCCAAGCTCACTGACGCTCACGGCTTTCAGTTGAAGTGCTCCTCTCGGTGAATCGTCGTTCGAGTTCGTCGTTGAACTGGATGATGAGCTTGTGCCATTGATGCTTGATACATGCATCACCCCTGCGAGTGTTGTTGTTGAACTTGTTTCGTTGGCCGGGAGTGACCCATCTTCATCTTCGGAACTATCTTGTTCTTGTGTTTCATTAGCATTACCATTGACCTCTAATGCACCGTCGTCAATGAAAAGCATTTGTATCATAGGACTACCGACTACTTGCTCTATAGTCTCTCCTGCTGCTGAACGCTGCTGTTCGTTTGTTTGTTGCTCCCCTAGTTCCCTTGCCCGCTGTCCTGCAATATCTTGTTCTACACTGTTTTCCTGCTCTACGATCTCATCGGAATCGACAGTTAAGGTTTGTGACGGCGTCGCTGGTATATCGTCACCCGTTGTGTCATTCGAGTCAACAATGTCGCTTGGCCGCGGATTTTGGAAAACTGGATCGTTTCCGACCTGCTGTTCCATGCTACGACTTCGCCTGAAGACGATTAGACGTCGGGGACGTCGGCTCATTTTTAACAATTTTATTATAGTTTTCCTTTTTCTTTATTAGAGTAAAAATACTTTTAACGTTTGTGTTTAAGGTCGCTTTGTTATATTAAATATGTTTCAAGTAAATAAAGGCCTAATACGATCAAAAACAAAAAATAAAAGTAGTTTACTTCTAACAGATTCTCAAATCAATGCCCTACTTTTCAATCTCACACAACTTATCTTATCCGAAAGGAATATAAACACAAAAAAAAAGTAACAAATGGAAAATGTTGAGAGCATCGAATCCCCAGATCCTGAAGTATAAAATGAATCGAGATGATTTAATGGAGGATTATGTGGACATCACTAAGAATTAGTATATAAATATCTATTATGCATTCCTTCAACCAATCTAGAACCTGAGCAAGCTTTTTCATCTGCTGCTTGCATTGGCAACAAACTGCGTTGGTTGACTAGCAACGTTGAATGCGATTGTATTTTTAAATTTATTATTTTGTCTTTAAAAATAACATTAATAACTATTTTTCAAAATATTATATTTTTTTTATTTTAACCTAATTACAAACCACATAGTTTAATCCCAGGGTAGATCCGCAATCACCAACAACACAATACATCACATACACAAATAAAAACTACAAAATGAACGCCGAAATGGCTGACCTCAAACTGCCGCAATATGAGTCTTATTTTGATTATTGGCGTTTAATGATAACCAACGAAGATAGATACACGCTACCTCAGATCGATTAAGATCCAACTAAATCTTGTTAAACTTTGCTATCGTACACAAGATCGCTTTTACAACGTAAATGAGTTCTTTAATCTACGTGAAGTTGCGCGCGAAATACAAGAACCGAAAGTATCATCAAATGTTTGATTTGGCAAATATCTCAATTCAAAGTATCCCATCTTATTAGAATAACAAGCACGCGAGCCGCACAATATGACAAAGGCTTTATCCGTAAGTTGCATTACGAGCTCAATATGAACAGAATTTCAACTTAAAAGACTTAACTTTTATCATGCTCTATAGACGATCATATTTCTTAAAACACAAACGAAAAACGCGTTCGAATTGGACGGTTTCATTGACCTCAAAGACAGTTATCGTCGTTGCAATATGCACACAGGTGGCGGGCTGTCACACATTGCAGAAGCCAAAACTACATGATCTCAGCTATCATAATTCGGAAAGCAATAATACCACATACAATAATACGGTCAACTTTTCTATATTACATGATTCGAAACAAGGCCTAATGTTTATACATCGTAGCGATCATACCAAGCCGCCAGCGGAGTATAAAGACAATGTTAGACGCTGAATGGTGCTTTCGCCAATCTATGCTTTTGTTGTCTTTTATGATCATGAGGTGCCCAAAAAGGTCTAGCTACAAGCAACTGTTGATTCAACGTCGATGGTACAAAAAATAATCTCATCTTAAAAAAAAAATAAATATATAATAAAAACAAAAACAAACTTATTTAAAAGTGTTTACATTTTCTTGTCAATAACTGTTTTAGAAAAAACAATTTAAGGTATAATTTCAAGAAAGAACTGAAGTGTTCAAATGTTTAGCTTACGTTTGTGCGCTTACACATGCACACATAAGTCAGTACAATGGCGCTGCACCAAGTTTTAAACAACGTCAACTCGAAACTGCTCTTTAAACAAACTGATACGTAGCACGAAAACAATTAAGAATGCACACAGTAATATTAAGCAAGCATACAAGTCCAAACACACAACGTTTCCATTACACACAGCAGAGACCAACAAAAGCGGGAAAAAAAATATTCGGTTTTATGTCAACAGTCAAAGGTTCAAATGCAGTTGCAAGCCACCGGCACTGCACAGTAGTTGCAGCAGATGCAACAGATGGCGCTCTTTTCATGTTTAATGCCGCACATACCGTGCTGTACGGCCTGTACATATACTCGTATATGTACAGAAATATATAACGTGCCGTAAAGTCTTGATGTGGGCACTTGCCCCAAGACAGACTCGTTGACATTTTTCGTTACGTGCGTTCGTGTTTGCATTGTATTATTTTTTGTGCATTTTTAACAATGTAAATGATGAAACAACTCGCAATAAAATACAACACAACACAACAGTAACGCTGGATACGCGTTAACAAATTTCCACAGTCGCCATGGGAGACAGCTTTAAAATGACAGTCAGATCGGTTTTGTAGAATAAGAAAAATACGTTCGTTTAAATATAATGAAACTTCGTAGAAAAATTTTCCGCGTTTTCCGAATAGCATAAAAAAAATACAAATATTTTTATATTTTAAGAATCCGCGACAATTAAAAACTGGTAATGGAGGTATTTTCGGCTTTGACGAAACTTTTATACTCTTGCAAGCGTTTTCCCATATATTCTTATTGAAAAATCCTTTCTAACGTTTTCCCAATAAGAATCACATACGTTTTTGAAAGATAAAGGGGCGTAGCCATTCCCATTTTATGATTTGTCTTAAAGAATGAAATTCAGTCTTACTCCAATACATTTTGTAGTCATGTACCTCTTCTGGTTACACAGAAACCCCATTATTAAGTTTTTCGTTACGTGGGCGGAGCCACGCCCCCATGCCCGATTCTTATAAAACTTTGGAATATAGTCAGGAATTAATAAAAACACGTATGTACAAAGTTTGGATTGTTTATATTCAAGAACAAAAAAGTAATTTTGATCGATCGTTCCTATGAAGCTATATGCTATAGTCACCCGATCAAGCTGATTTTTACATACCAACTGCCTCCAAAAATAAGAAAAAATTGTATTTTTCTATGGTGCAAAAATGGTCAAGATCGGGATAACCCATTGCTACGCCCCGAAGTCTTCAAAAACGTATGAGGTTCTTGTTGGGAAAACGATAAAACGGATTTTCCAATAAGAGTAATTGGGGAAACGCTTGCAAGAGTATATAAGTTTCGGCAAAGCCGAAAATAGCTCCCTTACTGTTTTTCAAATTCCTAGGCCCTTCCATAGAGGGATATACTATATAGATTTATAACTCTATAACTCTGGAAACGCTCCGAGTTTTTGAAAAACATTTTTGGCCCATATTCTTTAAGGACTGCACTTTAAATATATATATATAGTATATATTTTCGAAGTTCTAGACCAGAACACACCCTAAAATGAAACAGACCTCCAAAAATCCAACCGAGACTTTTTTATATTTGCTGTCAATGTACCATTTAGTCAGCAGCTAATCCGGGTTCAATGAGGCTCTATATTTTTACAGTTAAATTTTCTTTGAATTATCAACGTACAAGTATCTTGCACAAGCAAACGACAAAAACAAATTTAATGTCTTCAGAAACTAATTAAAAAGCGATTAATATGCCAACAAAAGATTTCATTTCCACTAAAGGACGTCGAACATTATGCTAAGGCTCTGTCTAGACAACGATTGGCAACTATTGTCCTCTGCACATTTGACCACAAACAAAAATACCACGCCCACTACACCTCATTTAGCTGTGTACATTTCTAAGCCACTATGAATGTCTGTGTGTCTGTGTTTGTTTTTTTTTCTTTTTTTACAACAAATGACAATGTCGTGCCACATTGAAGCTGTTTAGGGATCTTCTTTCTGCGCCGTGTCGGTCTTGTCTGTTGTTTGTCGCAATTTCATGGTCTTGGTTCGTGCAAATGTTTGTGCGCGTGCTTTCGAAAATAGTGTCAGCCAACAATGATAAAGTTGTAAAAAATATGTTTCTCATTTGCGCCAAAAGGACATTGTTATTATTTGCCGGACAGGACAATATGTGTGTGCGTGTCATAGAGAAACATGCTTGAGGAAATGACAATGCTTTCGATATTTATAGCTTTTTTATGGTCAAGTCTATGCTTTGGTTTGAAGTACAACATACATACGTATGAGTATAAGTCAGAAAAAAAATATATATATTTTTATTACAAACGAAACTGATATTTTCTTATCGCACGATTTTCTTAAATAAATTGATTAGATTTTCACACAAAAACGTAGAAAAAATCATAGATATTATCAAGAAAAAAAAAACATTCACATAGAGAAACAACAAAATTTATTGCACAATCAACAATTGTAAATCATTTTGTTGTTGTTCTTTTTTGTTTTATTGTTGCTTCTGTAAAAATGTTAAACACGTGATTCACGCTTTAATCACGTTTGTCGACTGTTCACGCTCCTTGCCCGTTGCACCATCATTGGCGCTAACAGCTGCTAAAATAAAAATTATTGGCGCAATAAATTGATTTGATTTCATTTTGGCATTTTGCCACTTGCAGTTTTTCATGCTGGCGTTAAACTCATTGCAATTTGAAGTTGAAATTAACACTAGTGTGTGGCGTCGTCTTCGTCATTCGCATCATCATCATCATCGTTGTCATATACTTATTGTAAATGCTTTGATTACACAAGCCGTGCAGCTTGTCACATGCTCATTGCTCGTAGTACTTCTTTTAATAGCTCATTTGATAGATCTTTTGAAACGATTTTCTATCTCACTCAAAGAGTATACTTTTCACTAACCAACAACCAACTGACAGCAGCAACAAAACTAGCTTCCTGCAAGCTTACAAATAGTTTTTATGGCAATTGCCGGAGATATGCTGAAGCAGCATCAACACTATCAACAACAACAACAACAGCAACAACAGCAAAACTATTGCGCAGGAAGGAAATCAAAAGATTGTGAAAATTCGATTATTTATTTTCGAGCATTTCCGCATTAAATGATATTTCCTTTTGTATCTCCTGCTTGCAGTGGCGAAAAGTGTGTGTGACTGCGGGTTGCGGAGAGAGGCAGAGGGCGTCGTAAAGCTGCTGAATCGTGGCGCGTGCAAAACCAATTATTTGTACATGAAAACTAGACGAAGCAAAGCAGTGCAAAGAATATCCGTGTTTTTGTTGCGCTTTTTCTTCTTCTTCTTGCATTCTGCTTCATGTTAAGAAATTACTTTGTAAAGAAATGCACAGTAAACGATTTTCTTATTTGTTTTGCTTGGATTTTGGTTTCTGATTGCATGGAACGTGCGTTGCGGCATGTTGAATGAATGATATATATATATATATATATATATATATGTGTACAAATGCGGTCAAAATAATAGCAATGCTACTAATAATGAAAATGTGTAATACATAATATAATTTGTCGAAAAAAGCTTTAAATGATGGCTGAGGATCTTGTTAGTACTTAACACGATGATCCTGTCAAAATTGCCGGGAAATCTCATCAGTTGACGGATTTGTAATCACAATTGGTACGACCTCTCTTATAATAAAGTTTAATTGATCTAATGAGTTTAGGATGGCATGCATATGCAGCTGTGTTCCAATTTTCGATAGATAGTCATGCTGTTATATTTCTGTAAGCATTTGGATTTAGAAAAAGAAAAGGCCTCACGCATGTTTCCAAAAGTGTGCTTTCTAACCATAAGTTAAAATCTGTCAGAATGAGTCGACAGAATTCTACAAAATTAAGAACTTATTGAGTGACTTATAGAAACAGTTGTCCCTTGCCTAACAATCGGATATTTAACAACTCAAAATCAAATTCTACGTTTTATTTTTTCAACATGTTCAAGCACTTCAATTTTTTTAACACAACTGCATATTTGTAAGTATGTATTTATAGCAAAAATGATTGACTTGCGTGTTATATCAAAGCAGGGGAACACAAAAAAAGAGATATAAATACAATTATTGACAGTAGCGAGCAAGCATTAATTGAAGTCACAAATTTCATGGCTACGGCATGGAAATTAAGCTGAAATCCAAGCCAGTTCACACATCATTGTGTTTGTTTCTTACACTTAAAAAAATATATAAAAAAATATATATATCATATATCAAAAAACATGTTGCGGTAGTAAAATGTTGTCACTTCTATTTCTGACTTAGTTATGACAACAGCAAAAAATAAAAAAGCAAACTTGCCGAAAACAAATTTTTGATACAAGTAAATTTTTTAAAAGCGCAAAATGTTGCATACCAAACAAGGCACGAAAATGGCAGGCGATACAAGAATAAATCCAAGAAGGATGCAGTAAGCAAGTGAGGTTGACAGCAGCACGTGCAACATTGTTAAGCATGTACGCGAAATATTTTCTCAACTTCTTCAAAAACAAAAATAAAAAATAAAATACAATAGAATTTAGCAAAGAACAAACCAACCAACACTTTAAGCATAAGTCAAGCGTGTGTGTGTGTGTGTTTGTGTGAAATTTATGTGTGTTAAACACTTGAAGCATATTGTTAACAATTGGAAAATGCGGCAGCGACAGACTATTTGAATTAGTCAAGCCAAACACGCCCCAAAAAGCTAAAAAGAAGCCAACAAACCCGAAAGTAATGAGTAAACACATGTGTTGTACTTAGCATGGGTGTCAGCCAAAGTTTAAAGTAGCTTCAGAACACTTTTCACTTTTGTTAACAAATATTTTTACAACTGCAATGGAAATTGGTACAATTATGTTTTCACATTAAGCTATAAATTCCAATGCATTTGTACAAAAAAGCATCAAAGATACTTTCTACTTTCAACTGTTTAGTCGACGAGCAGTTCGAAGGCAGCTGAGTAGATCACAACACGAAGCGAGCAGGTGAGAAAAGATGTCCTTCAAGTACACATTATTCGTTGCGCTCTTTGCGCTCTGCGCGCTCGCAACGCAAACTGCGGCGGCCAACGCAAGAAGGCGCGAAGGAAGACCCTTGCGTTTGGAAAGTCCTATCGCAGCGCAACCTGATGATATTGTTGAGCATAGAAAAGCCGATCGTGAGGAAGAGCCAGCATATGAGGTGGTGATTGAGGAAACCGAGGAAGAGTTAGCAGCAGGCGATGACAACGATGAAGATGAAGAATATGAGGAGGAAGAGGAGTTAGAGGAGGAGGATGATGAAGAATATGAACTTCGTGCCGCAAATGAAGATAAGGAAGTGAATCAGACTGGCATGAAAGAAGAAAATGAAACACCGATTGCCTCCGAACTTGATGGCAGACAACGCCAACGTGTCTCACGTCGTGGCACACGTCGTGGAGGTCGTCGTGGCAATCGACGTGGCGGTCGGCGTGGCGGTCGTCGCGGCGCCCGTCGTGGTCGTCGTGGCCGTCGTGGTAACCGGCGCACACGTCGTGGTGGCAACAGAAGACGTCGTCGTAACGGCAAAATACGTCGTGGCAATTTGCGTAATGCCAAACCATCAAGTACAAAACAATAATAGTAAATTAACTGAACTTGAAACTTTGAAACGATAATAAAGTACAAAACCACCTTAGGAAATGTTAACGACAAGTTTTCTTTGAGCAATGAAGCGTTTCTATCGAAAGGTTTGTCCTTCCGTCTGGAACATCTGAAAGCATTTACTACAAGTAAGCTAGTATGGCTTAAAGAGTGTTTCACAGTTTTGTCTGCCAGGAATCACCTTATCCAAAGGCTTAGAAGATTTGACTTAGAAACAGTCAACGTGATCCATAATAAAGGGATTTGCTCTTCAGCTCGTAGAGCGGCAACTTTATTACTTAAAGGTAATTAAAAAGGCTCAAGACATGACCCTATAATCAAACCTCCTTAAATTTCGTATCTAATTCTACATGGAATCATAGTTAAGCTTCTTACTTCTTGTCAAGACATAACGCTATAAACAAACTTCTTTAAGTTTTCGTTGACAACTCTTCTTGGAATCAAAGCTGAGCTTCTTACTGTTAATATGCTTTGACAGCAAATCTCCGTTTTGTCGTTTAACCAAATTGATTTCAAAACATTTGTGTTTACTCATTTCGTACAGCGACACCAACGGCTTTTCAAATACACTAGACAATTCATTCTCTGCAACATGCTTGAAATCCATCATCTCATCAACAGCAACATCAGCATCAGCATCTACACCAATGCAAAGTACGAAACTGTAACGTAACCAAGCCAAGCCAACCCAAGCCAAACCGAAACTGAAACCAAACCAACAAGTGACAAGTGATGAGACAGCACAGGATGCTGCAACAGCTGCTCGTATTAGAGCTGCTTGTGTTAGCAAAACAACGCAAGCAAATGATGAATGTGCCAATGTTGGCTTCATTTTTGAAAACTCTTTTCTTTTTTCTTACTTTTTTGGGAACAAGTGTGCTGACGACAAATGTTGCAAAAGTTCGAATTTCGCCAAAGAAAAATAACTGAAGCTAACTTTTTGGCGCTTTATAAATAAATGTATATAGTTTTGTTTCTTCTTTCTCTTTGAACATAGTTTATTTAACGCCTACGTGTTAAACCGGTACGAAACTTATGGGCCAAACACACTTGCAAAATATGTTGATAAAAACAAGTCGACAAAAACTGTTGTGTGAGCGAAAAAAACTACAAGTTTTCACCATTTCACTTTTATTTTCTTTTTTAAAGTTGAGCAGAACTCTTTTGAAAACGTGTGACAATTGCCGTGCACAGCTGCGGCTTTTGCTTCTGCTGCCACTGCGACTGCGACTGCTACTGCGACTGCTCCTGTTTGTTATCATAATTTTCTTTGCAACAAAATCCAGCCAAAACCTGCACCAACAGACACGCTTCATGGACCGACTCTCATCATCGCCATCGTCATCAGCATCAACAACGTCAACATGTTGTTGTCATGACCGAGGTGTCATGCCGCCCCTGCAGGAAATTAATCTCACGCACATGCCGCACATCCTGCTGCTGCTAACAATGTTCATCACCGTCAGCCTCCAACAATAACAACAACAACAACATCATTGTCATCAACATCATCTCATCATCATCTCTGGGCGGTCAACAGGCCGGGGCAGCATTGATCCGATTGTTTGCGCCACAACGTTGCATGCTGACTCTAATGAAAATGGATGCCGCATATTGTTTTTGTTGTTGCTGCTTGTGTTCTGTTAGTTAGTTAGTCCTGACTGGCAGCAATGTCTCTGTGGTACAGTCATTGCAATTTTCATTAAATTTTATGCGAAAACAATTTCCATCATAATGAGCAAAACTATTAACAAGCGCTACGGTGCATTCAACTTACTCACTTCTGACTGCTGATGCCTATTATTGTCAGCAGCAGCAGCAGCGCTGTTCCCATGGGACTCATGTTTTGCGGTTTATTAATCTCATGATTTTGACATTGTTTGGCGCGTTTAGCAACGTGACTGAATATTGGACAGCATCTGCTCTATTTGGCAAACTTTTGATTATGAAAAGTGCATGGCAAATAATTGCAAAAAAAAAAAATATATGTGATGCAATAATAAAGCGTACGTTGAATTAAAGCATATTTATGTCATAGTTTATTTTTAGTGTTTAATAAGCTCAAATCCCGCTATAAGGCATAAAAATGATTTTTCTTACAACTTGCAAACATTAAATTAAAATTAAAGAAATAAGCGTGGTATGATAAAGAATATCCGAGTAAATATTGCCCTACACGGCACCAATTCTGAAAAAAATTGTACCACTGACAATGCTCATTTAAGTAATGTTCGAAAATTCATGCAAATCATCACAAAAAGTCGAATTTATTAAAATTTGAGTTTGAAGACCTTTGACGGGTAATAATAAGGGGAGTGTGGCAGAACTTTGTGAGAGGTACATTTATTCAGCCCTCACACGAAGTTGGAGATTTCTAACACTCATAGTTTTAGAGTTATAATAGTTTTATAAAGGGGGTTTTTAAGGGGAAATGTGGAGAAATGCAATATTCTTTGAAGTCTCATCATCCAGAGCGTTTTTATATACTTCTAGGCTTAATATACATTTAGTACGCTTAATTAAATTAATTTTAATACAGCCAGACAGTCTCACTATGTGTGCAGGGCATAAAAAACCATAGCACTTTAGCATAAAAGCAACGTAATGTGCATTTTTATATACTGCAACAACGTGCCACCATGCCATGAATCAGTATAGCAGCACTTGACTTAACTTGACTTAAGTTGCAGCTTGACAAGCTGTTGAATGAACAAGTAAACGAGTGAATGAATGAATGAATGAATGAATACGAATGTGAATACGAATACGAAAAGTGCGCGTTTAATGCTGCGAAATGATTTGCACGCTTATGCATTTTTCACCGACAACTACTCTGCTCGACTCTCTACTACAACCCACAGCAACAATCAAACGACAAACGTTGCATACCCCCTTTGCATATATCTGTGCGCTGATAAATTGCATTTTTTTCTCGCCTTTTTCATATGTAAATCGTTAAACTATTCAATCAAGCAGTTGTGCATCAAGTGAAGACGTTTGCTGATTTATACATGTATTCCTTTTGGTTTCTGGCTACTGTGCAATATTCAACTTGTTGAGCTTTTAATGCATGATTTTTGTATGGTATTTGCATATTTTGCAGTGATATTTTTCTGTGATATTTTTGCTTCAATTTTCAAAATATATGTATTTCGTATGTTACAAAAATAATTGCAATAATTTATGTGCGCAAAAAGAGATTTGAATATGAGACGCAATTTTATTTCTTATCACGTGCGAGCAGCGCCACCCACCTGACACACCTGCCACGCTACACACACGTCGCACAAGCAACACACAATTTTGCATTTGTTAGTTTGTTTGTTCGTTCGTTCAGTCTGCCGCACGTACAGCTCTGCCATCAACGCATTGTGGCAAATGTGGCCTTCTTCTACACAAATGCACTTGCTCTTATACTTGCTGTTACAAGGTGTGTCGGCTATCTCAGCATCTCAGCAAACTGACTTCACTACATTCTGGCTGCCTGTCTGTCTGTCGGACTGTTGGTTGGTTGGTCGTATGGTAAGCCTCGAAAATTTATGTCGAATGCATTCTAAAATATGCCAAACGATTGCTATGCCATTTTCTCTATGCTCTTTCGACGAAGCCGTAGACGTTGCACTTTACTGGCCCCCCCTGCCACCCCACCTGTGCCACTGTTATTTTCTTAGTTGTGGAAAAACAAAAGACGCAAATCTTTGCATTTTGGCAATCTTTTCGTGCTTGGAAAGTGTAATTTTTTTTTTATGCAAGCACAAAGGCAAGATTGCCAAGCATGCAACATCAGTTGCAGATACTTGGTTGCCTTTTTTTACTTCGATTTTATTTTTGCTTTGCTGAGTGTAAGACACGTTTATCGATGTCGTTGTCGTTGTCGATGGCGTTGTCGCATGTGTGTACTACCTTTTTATTGCTGCCATTTTTAGCAAAAATTTTTGCTCGTTTGTTTTTACTTGATGGTTCTACTTATGGCAAATACATTTTCTGCAACATTTCAGTGGCATGTCTTGTAAAAGCTTTTTGCTATGCAAATTTTGGCTTAAAAAAAAACCTAAAAAAAAAAAAATCACATGTATAAACTTTAAAAAAGAGTTAATTATTTAAAGTGTATCAAAAATATGCGAAAAATTGCCAAATTATCAAACGAAGTACATTATCGCACATTCAATCGACGCCCATAATCAATGGATTGCGCGTTGATGCTGAATTTCAATGAAGCCGAAAGGATGTGTGTGCGACACAATGAACTCACACAGCGTCATGCCTCGCCATATTGTATTTATGTAAATTTATTTCCGTCACATTTCCGTTACTCTTCAATCGAAATCAACTTGTTTCAGTTTTATGTTTCATACATGGCAACAGCAACAACAATAATAATGTCGTCGTTATGGGCAAAGAAGTTTATGAAAATGTTACTGCCAATGAGAGTACTTTAAAGGTTCATAAAATTGGAATTTTATATCGTTGATTTTAAAAAGTTACATTTTTTGTTTTTATTTTTTTATTACGGTTAATATATAACAAATCATATTATCATATTTCTGAATTATATAAATATTTGTTTTTCATTTATACAATTTTATTTTCATTTGCCGCATTGATTATAATCTATGTAAGTTGCCAAGCCACATGTTATTGTTGCTAAAATCAAATAAATAATTAAAGTTGAAACAATTTAATTAATCCAATTACTTCTTCATGCCTAAAGTTGGGATCAGCATATTTCTGATCTCATTTAAAAAATATTTACACTACGGTATACATCACTCATGCACGAGTAGTAAGTTGAGTAAGAAATTGCTCCTTTTCAAGTTCTAACGAAACGCCCCAAAACCAAAAATCTTCAAAATATACAAACAACCAAAGCGTTACTAAATCGTAAAAAGCACGACAGCTTCACAACACGAACACCTGCAAGGAAATCAACTCTTACAATGCCACATGCCACAGCAAAAGAAACAGAAGATAGCGTGAGAGAGCGAGAGGGAGTGGGGAGAATAGATTCAATGTCAATGTTATGCCAGCATCTGTCAGAAAAATAAACAAACTGAGAATTTTATCGCTTTCAACGTTTATTCGCAAATTGCTTCCAGGTTTTAATGTCGTCTTATCGAATTTCAGCTGCTGCTGCTGATGATGATGAGGATGCCGCGCACACTACGCTTGCTCATGATAATGATGATGATGATGGAAATGACAACGACAATAATGCTGATGATGATGTTGCTGCTTTTACCGCTGCCACAGAAAGCATGATAACAAAACAAGAAGGGTGCAAAAGAGACGTGAAGTGAAGCCGAAATGATTGCCGAAGCAGAATACCGGAAAATGAAATCCACTTTATTGACGCGGAGAGTGAACGTAATTTGAGTAAAATAACAATTGTCACAACTTTGTTGATCGGCAAAGGAGAATGTTGGAGGGGAGACGACAATGTAGAGGACTTAGAAGACATCAACGATTAGTTGAGGAAGTTTTTGTTGGCAGGAAATTACTTTAATTTGTGTAAAAAAAAAATAAAAGAGAAACTTTTATTATTCCTATTATTGGTTCTGATGATTTGTCACAGCGCTAAGCAAAGATTTGCTTTTGCTACAAGTAATAAAATACTTGTATATGTCATGAATTATTCATTTAGTTTGCGGCAACTCAAATAAAAATGTTCAATGAAACTTTTGCTTTAACTAACTTTGTCGCATAAAGTTCTCACTGTGATATTATATTACTCATGTTCGAGTATGTCTTTGATTGTTTATTGTTGAAACTTTGATTTTCAAAACAAATTACACTCAAATAGTATTTAAATTATTATTAAGTTAGTTTTGATAACACACAACGGAATAACTTATCGCTTGAATATAGCATATTATCACACTAATATTCATCACATCAAAATATCACTCACAAGTTATCACATCTTCAAGGTGCTTCATTTAAAGTTTCAATCAAAATTCCAAGGAAATAAAGTAAATTTATTTCCTATTAAACATCAAATCAACTACAAATGAAACTGTCACAAACAGCGCCACTACAAGCATTTATCACAGTGATGAAATGTTTTTTTCTTCTTGTTCTTCTCCTCTGATGTCAAATAACAAATGATAAATCAATGATATGTTGTTTTTATCGTACATAACGAAATTGAATACAAAATACAGAGACAAGCCAATGATGGAAAATTGATACATGTACTATGTGATATGCCACCACCAAGTACATGAAGCCAGCTTGTCAATCACACAAAGTAGGTGGCAAAATACGCAACAAATAACAATCACAAATCCAAATACAAAACACAAAAACACGCCATGTAAAAAGAGAAAAGTACATTTTGCAAAAAAGGAAATTATAATTGATGCGTTATTAATGCCCAGACAGCCTCACATTGGTTTGTGTCACGATATTGAAAAGTTGTTGGTTGGTGCTCTTGACTAGACAACCCAACGCTACCGATGCTACTGTTGTTGTTGACTGACGCTGATGACGACGATTGATGACAAAAAGGGTTAAGCGACTCGTGTTGGCTATGACATAACCGGCTTGCTGATGGTTTCTGTCATTAATGCCACAGCATCAACCAGCGGCTCGCTAGTGATAATGTTGACTAACATGTGTGTGCGTTTTTTTTTTGTAGAAGAACATGCAATGTGGCTCATGTTTTAACTGTTGGTCAACATTTGTGCTAATTAGCGGCATAATAAATCATTAGCATTTGAAAATAGTTGGCGCCTCCCAGCTGACTATTGATGCTCAACGTTATCGTGTTTATCATAGTGACAATTTCATTTCTGCCAGCTTCCAGTCTCCTGTGTCTTTCTCAATTAAAACAAAATTTTATAAAATATGTAACAAACTTCTTATCACTTGCCCGATTTCCCGCACTTAACCAACATATAATAACCCTTGCAATGTCACCCACATGTACACACGTACTCGGTCAACATTGTTAACAAGATAAGCCCAAAACTTGTAGCTTGCCGAGCCAAACACAAAGCAAACTAAACTAAAACTAAAGCTAAAATGCATTTACAACAATTACAACAAAAGCGACACGCCCACCAACTCAACACGCAGCAGCAGCACCACCACAATGAAGACCGCCAACGCCTTTACAAACAAAAGGACTAGGGACCAAACTACCCACCGACCGAGCGGGCGGGCGGGCGTGCGAGTAAATGTTAATGGCTAGTGGACAAAGTGCAAAGGAGTAAAGGACTAAACCTGTTAATTGTGTACAACATGAAAATTTACAGTGAAAACAAACTTGAGATCAGACAACCAAGAGACAGAGAGAGTGAAGGAGAGCTAGAACGCATCGCTTTTACGCTATAATAAGGATGAAAGGCTAACGATTGCAATATGGCGAAGGCGTTACGGCATCGTGTACACAACGACAAGTCGGCTATCTGCTGTATGCAAGTGTGTGTGCGAGCATATCACAGTGTCAAGTTGACATTAGGCGAAAGCCAAGCAGAAAACATGCGACAGTTGCTGTCACTTGAAATTTGTTGCAATGCAGATACGGTATAGAGAGTCAAAAGCATAGCTTCCCATGCATTTGTATCTATGCTGCAAGACGACGCGCTTAAAGTGTTAACCGCTGCACTACAAGTATATGTAAACAGTTAAGAGATATGGACTGACCGACAGCGAGAGAAAGAGAGAGCGTAATAGGAAGAGGCAAACATTTAGTGGTTCAAGTTTAATTGCATGAGCAGTTTTAATTATGCCTCAAATACACTCAAATGCATTTGGACAACTTGTATAAGATACAAATACAAACACACATGTAATAAATCAAATGATCAGCTTAAAGGCAAAATCTCATACACATACACAGATACAGATACATATGGACACAAAACTAAAGTGACAAGCTTGCAAAACTTGCCTTTAGATACAAAATGTCGCTGCTGCTGCTAACTCAACTTCAACTATGACCGCAGCTCATGTTAATTAAGTTTTGCATACAACTTGGGATTTATTTTATGCAGATTTATTATGAACAAATACACACACACACACATGCAAATGGACAGACAGACACAGATACATTTCATGTACTTAAACTTTAGTTTAGTTACATTTCATTGTTTGTACATAGTTGTCCGGTAGCTGTATCTTTGCATTGGTGTGCAGCTGTATTTGTGTATCTGTGTGCTATAACTTTTGAATAATGGCGCTTCTGTGTGACACTGTTTAATACATTTTACATTAATAGCACATTAATTAATGACTGCAAAGGTACTTATGATGCTATACAAAAAGTGAGTTATGTGCAAATGAACTTACCTTTGACTATTGCCTGGCAAATAGTTGGCTTAGATTAGAATTTATGTGTGTCTGTCGCACCAGCCAAGAGAAACATGTGTAGATTGTGTCTGTGAAAAGTAAGAGAGGTATAATAAATTAATTAAACTATTTGTAGTTATGTTTTTTATAAAATAACTGATGTCAAATAAATTAAAATTTCAGTTTCCTAAAATATTTCAGTGATAATAAAATTAATAAAAAAACTATTTAACGATTATTTTCATTCAATCGAAATTTGTTTTTCGATTAATCATGCAATTAATCAAAATTTCCGAAAATAATCAGATGAACCCAACAGTAAATATAACGAGCTTGTAAAAACTGTAATTATATTAAAAACAATTAATTTATACTAACTAAATAAATACTTCACAAGCGCTTACTTAGTATTAAATACAATTTTATAACTTATCAAAATTTTTAAAATTTGGCATAAAAAAGCGATTACTAATCGATTCACGACAACTAATATTCTCTTGATCAAAATATGTTTATTTAATTGTTTAATGATTTTTATTTCCATCACTACTCATAAGCTATCAAGCAATACACTTAAGACCTAAGCTTTTAACACTTTTAAAAACTTAGCCACACTTCATTAAATCAAACATTTTGTTGCTTTTTAAAGTCATTGTATGAGACTTAAAATACAATGAAGCAACTTCACACCTCTTAAACAGCGACAAACCCTCAAAGTATTATGGCAGTCTTGTCCAACAAAGTGTTGAAGCGCAAAGATTGATGATAAGTTTCCGGCACTTTGCACATTCAACACACTTCTACAACAACAAAAAATAAACTACCCCAACTGAACTGTTGACCTTACGAGGCCAAACGACCACAAGCTGTTTTGACGCACAAATATTTTTGAGCGTCCATCATCGCCAACGCCATCATCATCAACAACATCAACATCATCACTGCCATCATCGTCTTGCTGCTCATCGTTGTCGTCATCCTTATAATGTTGACATTTTTCTTAGCTCAATGGGCAGCAAAATGCCAAAGATCCGCAAATAAGTTCAAATACAAAAGCTGATAAATATGGCGAGCGTTTTGTTTGTCTTTGCTGGCCCGCTGAGTTTGAATTGAGTCGCCGAAACTCATCATCGTTGTCATTGTCATCGTTGTCGTTGTCGCCATTCGTTGATTGCTACTTAGTCTTCTTCTGATACTCTTCACACATTGAATAGTATCATAACTTTGTACAGAGGTTTGTAACACCAAGAAGGAGCTGTCTCCGACTATACAAAGTATGTATATTCTTGATCAGAAAGATAAAAAAAAATCTATCAAGATATGTCCGTTTGTCTCTGTGCGAATATACGATTTGCCCCACAGATTTGAAGCTATACCCTTAAATTTTTCAGAGAGTCTTCCCTATAAGTCTGCAAGTGCGGGCCACTAGAACTGGTACCTGTCATACAAAATGAACATGAGGAAGAAAGAGGAGAAGAAGAAGAAGAAATATATATGAGACCCATCAAGATACAATTTTTAGAAAGAGAATCTCCCACAGACAGTTCTTGAAATTTTCTGAAGTCCTCTTAAGAACGAACTTTTTGTTTCCGTATGAATTGATTTGAAATTTTATATTTATGTTTGAAGAGTATTCCATCTTCGGCGAGACTGAGGTTAGCGTTCCTTCCGGTTTTTTTTTTGTTTCAATGACTTGTATAGAAAACAACATCAACAACTCAAACTTATACTTCATCATCGAACTGTTCACCGCTTTTCGACAATCTATAAGTAAGTAGATGTGTAAATATTTCGTTGATTTGTTTAGTTGGTTTCGACTGGTCTTTCGTTTGTTTATTTTTTCTCACTTTTTTTTTGTTTTTTGTTTTTGTGTCTTTTTCAGGTCATGCCTCATCAAGAACTGTAGGCAGCCCAACTGCCGTATTGATAAATAGCTTAGAAAATATTTTCAACGTCATTTTCTTGTCATTATTTTTTCCAATTCATTGTTACTTTTTGTTTTTTTTTTTCTCGTTCTCTATCTTTATATATTTTATGTGACGACGCCCGCCCACAGATGTCAGTTACACAAATACAAAAACACACACACTGACTTCTATTGAATGTCTAACAATGACGCTGTGTGTGTGTGTGCCAACAACAACAACAAGAGCATTTGAAATTATTATCCTTATCATGACACAAATCGTCATTTAATTAGTTCATTGCTTTTATTTCTCATTGATTTGTTGACAATGCCATTATGGTATTGTCAACGTCGTTCTTCGTTCTTCATTCTTCGTCCTTCAACAACAACAACAACAACAATAGCAACAACAACAACAACAACAATAACAACGTTGATGAGTTTGATTTGACATTTGCTCATTTTGTAGAGCATTATGCTTTGCCACATTCTATTGTTATTATGCCTTTATGTGCTGCTATTATTTGTATCTAGATACTTGCTACTTTTATTGTTATTGAGATATTTTGCTGTCATAATTGGCTCTACAAACACTCAGTTACGTTGTTTTGCTGCCATTTTGCATAACAGCATACAAAATGGTGGCTTATTTCCCGTTGTGGATGTTGCTGTTCTGTCTTGTCAGCAGGTAAACGAGCAAGTTCATTAGCGCGCTAAACACTGTTTAAATGTTTTATGGCACATTATGTGTGCGATTAATTTATCTGCATCCCCGTATCTGATGAAACCCGTACGCGGGTGCCTTGTTGTTGATTCTGTAGGAAGTCATTACAGATATGTGTGCTCATTGAAAGTACAAGTCAAACAAGACTTATGCGGAAACTTAAATCAAACCTTGCTTAATAAATGATTATGAAATGTTCATGCCTTCTTTCATGCCATAACTATCCACGCATGAATGCAGTGCATGAACTTCGACATGCTTCGATTGCGTTTCCCCTTAAATATAATTATTATAAAAAGTATTTAATCGGCTTAAGTCATTATGTCTTTTGGATTATGTTGAAAAAAAAGTAACCAATCAGCAACAACAATGGGTGTTATACAATCATGTTCAAATTTATGCAGTCACAAGAATTTTAGGTGCAGTTCAGGTAAAGAAGTTGTTAATCGACATAAGTGAATGCTTTGCTGACGATAGTCATCTATAGTTACGACAACTAATAGTGATCCATGAAAAAGAACTTGGTTGAAAGAAGACAGCCGAATAGTAAGGTAAAAGTCATGACTATCATAATGGCAATGAAGGATCGTATGAAATATCAACCATTAGTAATTTCTAAGGAGCCTGATTGAAAGTAAACAGTCGAATACAATATGATATTAAGTGAAATCATTGTAAGGTGAATTAAATGATGCTTCAATGAAAAGGAACTAGAGGAATGCTAAAATATGATTAGACTCAATGATATATAAACGATTAATAACCTATAAAATAGAACCTGATTTAAAGAAGAAGACAATCAAGATAAAATCGTGAATTTATCACAAGTTACATATATTTAACATCTTCCAGTGTAGATAGTGAATATATGTATTTCTAGTGAATTCATATATTTCTTAGAAATCGTTCGAATATAAAATTATTTTTTGAAACTCACATTGATCATCATATTAATGATGCTTGTATCTTCCAATGCATACCCTCTTCTTTCTTTTTTTATTCATGGTTACAGCTAACTGATGTCATATGCCCAACTAATGCTCATCAACGCATTCAATCATACAAACGCAAGTCCTTACACTACAAGCCGACACAAAAGTAACACCGTGAAAAAAATGTTTTCTCACCATTAAGATTATTATCAACGACAACAACTATACAAAAAAAAAAAAACCATAATAATAATACAAATAAATAAAAAAGAAGGCAAGAGAAAAAAAACTATGTTACAACAACGATTCATATAAATGTGTTTTCACCTGTAAAAGTAAATATTTTAACAACAAATAATCACAAAACATATTTTTCTGCCCACACACGCCAATAACAACATATTTTATCAACGTTGCTCGACCAACAAAATATCATACAAAAAAATGTCATAATAAAAAGAAAAAAAAAATAATCATACAAAAAACACTTTTCACTGTCAAAATACTTGTGTGAGTGTGTGTGTTAGCCAGATTTAACGCCATTTTGTTGCCATTGTTGAGTTGTCGCTGTGTGACATTTTGTGTTATGTGTCGGCAACATTGTCATGCCCCAAACACCTTAACTCGTAAGAATTCGTTTAGTTATTTTTTTTCTTTTTTGTATACTTCCATACAATTTTCATGCGGGTGGAGGGGGGTATGGGGGTTTATGTGTGGTGGCATGTGTTAAGGAAATCTTGTCAATTTGATTTTTTCACAGTTTCATTTTATTCTTGCTTAGCGTCCGTCCCTTTTTTCCGGTATTTTCACAGACATTGTATGAGTAAACATTTTGCTGCTTTAAGACGTGACGCCATGTCGCCAACAAGCACAGCTTGTATCGTGTGGCAACCAAGCGGGGCAGCGGGACAGCGCAGCAGCATTCAAAGTCGATGCCAAGCATTGTGAACGATTTTTGGAGCATTATTGCGAAACGCTGATTTATTTGCACATTTATTTTTTAGTGCACCCTACAATTGTGTGGCGAGTTTAGTTTGGGTTCACGTTTTCCTACAAACAATTCACTTATACAAGACTTGAAACAGTTTTGCTTTGAGTTGAAATTGAGTTTTGAGTACAAGACTTTAAACAAAATCTTATAAACCAAAACGTATATTTTAAACAACTTATATAAAACTCACTGGTAGCGTACATGCAAAAACTACAAGCCAACATTTCAAGCCGCCACTGCACACACAAAAGCACCAAACAGTGAGAAGAAAGTAATGCCAACCATTTGTTGTAGTAGTTGAAATATGTATGGTAAAAGGTAAAAGGCAGATAGAGTTCAACGATTCTGTGTCGAACTGAAGAGACTCGACTCGACTAAGCATACAAAAATATGCCATGAAGGTGACAAATGTCGATAATGTGTTGTAATTTAGTGCAAGTATGTGATGATTTACTAGCGAATTGAACGAACAAGTGATGCTCAGATAGACAGACAGACGGACAGACAGGCAGGAAGATAAAACGCACGAGCGTACAAAAAGCCGACAAAGACAAGCAAGTGCAAATATTTTTGTGTTGTCAATAGAAGATAAATGCATGCGAGACATTTTTAGGCACAAATAATAATAATAATAATAATCAAGACATGTGATTAGAGCAACAACGCACAGCAGCCGGTCGCTTGGTCGGTCGGTCAGTGAACAGAAGGCGATAAGGATTAACGCGCTACCTAAGCAACATGACAAAGCAATTGCGATAAGCCTTTCTTTCTTATTTCGTATTTCTTTCAGCAATTTTAAGCTGTTTAATTAGTTGATAAAGTAGAGCACAGATTAACGCAAATCACATGCATGTTCTTAGCATATAAAAGCCTGACTTGCTATGCAAGCAGACATCAGTTCAAGCTTGGCTTGTCAAGCAGTGTGTCTTGTGTCCAGTTGAGTGGCAGAGAGTTGAGTCTGGAATGCGTTTGCATTAAGTAGTAAAGAAGTAGGCAATTTGAATAATTTTGACAAATATTGCCTCTTGTTCACTGCTTTATGTGAATGTATTCAACGCAGCAAAGCAAAGCTAAAAATTGTTGTGAAGTAATTGTGTAAAAGTGAACTCCACATACAGACGAAAAACAGTACTACTAAGTAGTAGATTCGTAGGCGATTTAATTTTTAGAGAAAACTCGCCAACAATCAGCTACTTATTAGCATATTTTTCTAAGCAACATTCAAATCAAAGAATACATAAATTCAACGTCTTAGTCATGAACTGTCAGTTAGTGAAAAATTTAATATTAATTCGGCATAATTACTGGAAAACCTAAGTGTAACATTTAAGTTTTAGTCCTTAAAATTGTACATGATACACATTTGCCTATATTAATTATTATTGATTTATTAATAAATTTTAATTAATTTAAATTCAAGACTATTTGTTCCAGTGTTTGATTACTTGTGCCGGTAATGGCTTCTTTTGTTCTAGTAATGTATCAGCCTAACAAATTTACTGCAATTATTGTTTCTTAATTAGAGTGGACATTTAATTTTGAGACATTAAAAATAAATGTGATAAAAAACTGTATTAAAATCTGAAATTAAATATTCTTTATTCTGTTAATTTATATAAAATTCCGCCTCTCAATTTAAAAAAAAAAGACTCCGTGGCTTAAAGTGCCAAAAATATCTCGATTATGAAAATTGTTATTGTTTGTTGTACTGACCCCTAACTGCAACATTATCCAAGACTGGAACGATTACCTTATGCGAAAACGCAAAAGTTTATATATATAATAAATACAAAAAAATAGCAAACAAAAAGAAAAAAACAACTTCAAATCAATTTCGCGCCATTGACTATCAATGAATCATACTAAAAAAATATATATAATTTTAAAGCTTTCGACATGCTTGCACACACGCAAAAGTCATAAGCAACATATGCTGCCACTATTCGAAGCGTTGCATGCCGTACTATTCGCAACACCAAGTGGCAGTCAAGACCACAGCAGAGCGGAGGGTGGAGGCAGCGAAGAAAAAACCGAGTTAAGCAGCAAAATCGCGTACATAATAAATTCCAATTTTCACTCAATTTTCCTCACACGTTATACGCTCGTATTTCATACACAAGTATAACACAAAATACAATATACAAGATGAGTGCCGCTGAATGGCGAGGAGTGAGGGAAAGAGTAAAACAAGCGCAAAAACCAAAAATCTAACACAAGTGCTTCCTACTTTAGACCTGTGT
Organism: Phortica magna; assembly: GCA_037044515.1. NCBI lineage: Eukaryota > Metazoa > Arthropoda > Insecta > Diptera > Drosophilidae > Phortica > Phortica magna. Next base: position 398,493 of record JBAMBP010001193.1, read on the forward strand.
ATGTGTGTCTCTGTGTGTGTGTGTGTGTGTGTGTGAGGCAACACCGGAAACGGATGTAAAAATGTGTTAAAATGAGTATTTGACGTTAGGGCTCATCACACTCATACATGCACACTCAGCGCATGAAGTCCTTCTTTCAAGTAAATTGCAAACTTTTGCTTTTCTTTTTTTTATTTTCTGCTTCAACGAGTATTACATGAATTGATGCGTCTTCATACAAGCACACACGAAACCGCCCTTCTCTCTCTCTCATCCGTTCAACTGCTTTGGTGTTAAGGTGCTGAGATTTTCGGTTTTTGAGCGAAACCATGCTGTGGCACGCGTAAATCAAAGCAATTTGCAAAACAAACGCGAAATAAATTATCGCCACAAGCATTTTGTTATATTAAACTTTAATGCAGACGCTGATGATTTCGGTTGCGGGTACAAGCAGCAAATTATCTATACATGTGTGTGTGTGTGTGTTTGACAAACAGGTTAGGAGACCATGTGTTAGACAGACAACGAAGCTACTTTGAAGTATGTATTATTAGCTAACTTAAGTAAAAGGTTGCGCTGCACTTTTTTTCTTGTTTTTGGTTAAGTATCTAATTACTATCGTAGCATAAAAATTACTGCTGAAACACGTCGCAGTCATTGTTGTGCGCACGTGACATATTTAGAAAAGTTATTTCACTTTTACTCAGACAGACAATCACACAAGTCATGTACTTACCTAAATGTTTGTGGTATTTAATTGTGGTTAGCAATATAAATAAACATGTTGGGTGCGTGTGTTTGTTATGGTTGATCATGAAAAAAAGTTGTGAGCACAATTGACCTTGAAATTATGCACGAGGGGAACATAATGTAAGCAAGATAGGTATTCTTTCAAGATAGAAAAAAACGTCCTGAAACTTTTTATTCTTATGTTTATTGTTCAGGAGGCAAACAAAAAGTATTCAAGATAGACTGTTGTTCCAACTACTTTGTCAATGAGGCGAAAGTCAATCAAATAATTGGCTGAAATGTATTATAAAATAATGGTTTATATTTTGTTCAATCCGATCTTATATTGGGTTTGAGTTAACGAAGCTTAACACCGAAATCTTTTCGGCTACAGTCTGGGCTCAGCAATAAGAAATTATACACGTTGAGTAGAAAACGAACAGTTTAATGGACGGAGCCTTTTTCGGTAAATTTTTCCATAAAACACAGATAAGAATTATTATAAACAAAAATTACAACAAAAATGCTTCAATTCTTCGCCAAAATATTTTAAAGTTCGTCTTCTAATCAATGTAACGATTTCTAATTTTGCGTCAGTGCCTAGTTTCTTGAAAAGTTTACACGACTAAAGAGTTGATCCCATTCAATAGAAAAAAAAAAACATTTTTCTGTGATAACTTGAATAAAAAAAACGTTTATCCTGAAATCAATTTCGATTGAATTTTTTAAGAACTTATTCGAATAAGGGTTCAGCATAGTCAAGCTTGATTTCTTGATGTTTGGTTTCCAAGCTTGATTTCAAGAAAGTCTAACCAACAATATTTCTACAATTTCAATTATTATGATTGCTCACATATTATAAACGACTTTTAATGTCTTCACTGCATAAAACTTTTCCAGCTATTTCACAGCCTTGCGCTTTAAGATAAACCATACAATTTCCTCAATAAGCAGACTCGACATTTGTTTAAAATATTATAAGTTTATAAAAAATCAAATATCTTGCAATAATCCTATGCAAACGGTAGCATGTCAGAGACAACACTGAAGGTAACACGATGTCTGCAAACTTGAACGTGACTTTTGGTAAAAGTTTTGCGTCAACTAAAAGGAACATAGCAAAAAAATCAACACAAACTTGTGCAATTGCAACGAGTCTGACTATATTTGCTTAAATGATTTTTGGCTTGAGTTTTGTTCTTATTATATCGTATATCTATTTTTTTTTTCACGGCTTAAGATTTGCTCGTAGCGAACAGTAACGAAGCGTAGCTTTTTGAACTGCAACTTTTGGCGTGCTATAAAAACTAATATCGAAAAATGCAAACACGAGCACACACACACATACACACAAACTTTCGACTTATTAGAATTCAACTGAGCAAACATGAAAAACTTTTAGCAGGTACTAGTATCTTGTACTTTTATAGAGTTTTACTGCACTTACTCTGTCTCTGGATAGCTCGCTCGCTCGCTCTCTCAAACTTTCTCACCAATGGCTCAGTATGACAATCGCATAAAGTTTATCCTACTTGGCTTGGCACTGCCATGAAAATTGTCGCATAATGTCGTAAAAATCGAAGTGAAACCGATGCGCAATGGCGATAATGTTGCAAGTTTTGCTCTTATGGATTTCCATTGTGGTCGCTCGCTATGCTTCGGCTACAGTTTTTGCTTTTGGTTACGGTTCAGTTGTTGGCTTAATCTTTTGTCTATGTCTTGTGGTTAGACAACGATTCATCGACAATGGCATTGCTAGTGACAAAGGCAAAGGCAAAGACAACGACGTTCATGTCGATGTCGACGTCGACAAGAACATCAGTAAAAACAATAATACGATTTTGTACATTAAACTGCAAAGTTGTTCTCTCATTTCTTTTTTTTTTTTTGCTCACTGTATTGTCGCTTGATGGCGAAATCTTTACCGCTTACGTGACGCGCATTTTGTATTCAATGCGCGTTCTCAACTTCGATACATTGCCATTGAGCAAAGGCAACGACAACGGCAAAGGCATTGTTTTTCGCTTCGATTGTTGTAATTAATGTTTAAAGTCAGATTTGTTGCTTTACTTCACTGATTACTTAAACTCATAAGGAATATTAACTTTTTCAATATTATGCAGTGACATTTTGTTGAGATTTCCATGCAGACTTTAAGGGGGAACGGCACTGTGATTTAAAAAAAAATAATATTTTTGTTTTCTAGTCTTAAAACAAAAAAAAAAATTTAAAAAAAAATAAGAAATTTGAGAGTTTTTGATTTGAACTTTTTTTTAAATATTTTTAAACCCAAAAAAAATTTAAATTGGTCGCCATTTTGAGAAAAAACTAAATTTCAAAAAACCCCTACGCTAACGATAGCTACACTCAATACAAACCAAACAATACTAATTTCAATTTCAAAATCGGCTAATAATTGCGTCACGTATCGATGCGACCATGGAGGTAGTTTCTTTTTTTTAAGGTTCTACAAGAACGCACATATCTTTGAAACTACTGAATATTTTTGAATAAAAATGTGTGTCAATATCCTTGGATGTACACTTAATAATACATAAAAACAACTAGCTTGATTGTTTTATTTTCCCGGTCAAAAAAAAATCACAAAAATCAAACATTTTTTCAGCAGTCACAGTGGCGTTCCCGCTTAAGAGCTTTAAGAATCCTTTAAGTGCCCAACTTTATAAATCAAAATCATAAATTGCATGACAAAACATGCAATCAGCTCGTTGAACAACAAAGCTTTTCAATATAATCAAAACAAGCCAATTAAATGAAAATTGATTTGGCAAATATTTTGAAAAAATAATTGCAGCTAGAAATAACCAAGCGTTACCTCAAGCACTCATCAAAAAAAGAATAAATAGTCAAATTCTTTGTACAACAAACACAGCAGCAAACTTAATAAAATTAGTTATTGCTTACCAATGTAAAATACCGAAAAAATATGTGCACAAATAAGCTAAAAAATCAGCAAAGTTGAAGCAGCAAAGCGTCAAACCAATTTATTGCATTGAACGCGACAAACATCGAAATTGCAATTTATGTATTTAAGTATGAAAAACCCAACGTATACGTAATCAAAACAGCCGCAACGAACGTTGCTGAGTAGCGGTGAAGTCATACCGATTTGATGATTGAAATTGCAATAAAGCGCAGCAGGACATGCCAGTTTGGTGTGCGCTTTGCGAAGAAGAAGCAAAGTATATGCATTGAATGAAATATGGTCAACGACATCGAAGTTGTCGTTGTCGTTGCCCTTGTCGTCGTCTCAGAGCGCTTTGACTTACAATTCAAATTTATTGAAAGCTTGAGTACTTATAGCAAAATATTCATGCTGCAAATAATACACGAGCGATTGCTGTGTGATGAATGAGCTAAAAATGTTATCGTCGTCTACGACAAAATGCTTGATTGAGCACTTGAGGCATTAACTTTAACTAACGAAAAGAAGCGAGCTTCAGTTATAAATTTTGAATTTAACAAGCGTAAAGAAAATCTATTTTCATTTAATTCATTTCGAACTCCACAGCTCTGTACTGCATATGCTATACTACAAGCCAAAGTATGAATACAAAAATTATAAGTCTACTCACTCTCAATGAATTCAATGGTATGGTTTCACTAGACTACGTACACCAAAAGAACTTATGAGTGCAGTGATAATGAAAGACTAGAAGTATGACTACAATAAAAAGGCAAATGAAATTTTTACTATGAAAACGAATGCTTGTTTTGCTGACCATTTTTGAGTGAATGTAAATGAATACATTTTCTATGGCTGAATTGTCAAGTAGTGTAATCTATTCATAGAGACATTGTGCAGCGATTTTCCTATACAATTTTTTGGTGTAGTTTTTTCTCATTGTAGAGTAAATGTAAACGTTTAAAAAAATTTGTGTGAAAGAGAAACTGAGTACAAATTCTGAGAACCTGAGATTAACTAAAGTAAAATAAATTATGGTTTATTTCATATTCTTCTTTTTTGTGGCAGCCCATGACTCTGTGTAACCCACTGTCTCTACGTTTTCCACACCACTGAGTTTATTCACTCATTTGATTTCCACTCTACTCATAAGCTTATTTGGTGTACACAGTTTTAAATGATATCTCACCATAGCATTTACTGAGAGTGGGTACACTAAATTTAAGACCAATAGCGTGAAGTTGGAAATGAATGCACTCTCATATTCATGTATATGTTTGTATACTTTCATACATATTTGTCGTGCGCTAATTAACATCAGAAAACTGCAGTCAATACAGCGAAAATTTATTGCACGCATATTCAATAGTTACCAAAGTTGAAGGCGAATGAATGAACGACTAAACGAACGAGCGCTCAACTTTCTTGAAACTTTCATGGTTGCCTGAGTCTGTCATTGCCTTGCCATACTTCAACTGCTACTAGTAGTAGCATAACAACCACTATTCTAGGCTACTCTTCCTATACAACGTACGACTCATCTTCTCCTTTTTTCTTTGTCAGTATTCTTTTGTTTTCTTAAACTTTACTCAATAGTCTTAGTTTGCTTGCCGCCTTTTCGGCACGCTAGTCTTTCTTGGTCTGCGCCTTGGCACGCCGACTTGCCTGCCTGTCTGTCTGTCTGCCTGTCATGTCTCGACTTAATTTAATAAATCTTCAACAACTGAATAAGCTTTAAATTAATGACCCAGTAAAGTTCATATAAATTATTGCGTTATCTTGTACAAAACATGAGTATGCGGCGCGGCATATTTTCGCCTTGATTCGTCCTTTGCTCAGTTGGTACTTTTGCCCACCACTTTACTTGTTCATCATATTGGCAACATATGCCACACAAATGAGTTCGCATTTCGTTTTTTTTCTGCCTCATTTTTTCTTTCCGACTTGGTTTGATTTTCAGCCTTGTTTCTCTGGATTTTCACTCGCCCTCTGTGTATGTGTGTGTGAAAAATCAAATTTGTATCAATTACAATTGCATTAACATATAACTTGTGCGTATGTGTGGCAGCGCCTCCTTTTGAGTTTGTTTTCCCTTCTGCGTTGAAGTTTTGCACATGATTTGCCTTGACTTGTTCTTGCATATGTGTGTGTGTGCTTGAAATATTAAATTAATATTTAAACACTTTATGTAAGCTGTTGTTTGCATGCTAATATGATTTTTGAATTAAAGAAACAATGAAAAAAAGAGAAACATGTAACAAATTATTTAAGCTGTTGAGTGTTGACAGCATGACAGCAAGCTGATTGCTAAGCAGGCATGTGTGAAGTGTGCCTGACACAAAAGTTGATTGCTATGAAGGCAAGCAGCAGGAGTTTTATGGTAGAATAGCATTGAATGATTAAACTTTGATTGATATAAAAACTAAAACTGAGTAATGATAAGAATAATACATGGCTGAGTTAAGTGCGACAATAAATATGCTTAAGACTGTCAGAAAGCTGTTTGCTATGACGGAAGTGTGTTTTTTTTACTGTTATACCCTGTACACACTGTATATCAAGGTATATTATGTTTGTTGAACTCCAAATGGGACATCATGAAGTATATGTATACTTGGTCGGGGTGACTAGTAAAATGGATTGAGTCATGGCTGTCCGTCCGTATTCACCTATGATACCCGGAAACTAAATGAGCTAGAGACATGATATTTGGAGTGAAGACGCGTGAGCCTCGGCAGCAGATCAAGTTTGAATGGTTTTGTGCCACACCAACTTCTTCTGCCCAAACAGTACCAATCACTTTTTAGACTTATTAACCATAAATTTCACACCCATTTCACACCCAAAAAATATGAGAAACGTACCTGAAACTTTGTATACGGGATCAGTCAATATGCCTTAACCAAACCTGTGTACCTTTTTTTAGATATGAAGGTTTGAAATTCAAAAAACTTCAAACGCGAATATCTCGTCAACTAGAAGAGC